>ML685769.1:1099072-1175524 GCA_007922175.1 Pelusios castaneus | reverse complement strand
GAAAGAAAGAAAGAAAGAAAGAAAGAAAGAAAGAAAGAAAGAAAGAAAGAAAGAAAGAAAGAAAGAAAGGGACTGGATGACCATGAGCAAGACCAGCTTCTGGGCAGGTGTGTGGGACCCAGCAGCAGCATGACACCCCCCATGGCCATGCCAGCCCATGGGCCCTGCCCTGGGTCCCCCTAGTAATGTCACGCTAGTTCCTGCCCCCAGGACTGGAGGGGACTGGTGGTTGCAGTCAGGCTCCCAACTGCTCACTGGGACTGGGCAGCTGCAGCCTGGCTCCCAGCCAGGAACCAGGCAGCGCAGGCCATTTTAAAAAGCCCTGTGGGCCATTTTGGCCCATGGGCCAGGGATTGGGAACCCCTGGACTAGATGGGGGCAACTTAAGTTGACCTAAACAAAGCCATGTCCACACTGGGCTTTTATTAAGTCGACTTAAGAAAAGCTTAAGTCTACTTAACACCTTGTTTTAGGTCAACTTAAGCCTTAAGTCGACTTAAAGCCAGCATGGATGGGGATTAGCACCTAAATCCATTTTATTAAGTCGACTTAATAAGGTTGACAAGGGGCTATATCTACACTAGAAAAGTTAAGTCGACTTAATAAGGTCAACTTTAAGTCAACTGGACAAAGTTGACTTAGCTTTTCTAGTGTAGACATAGCCGATGATCATATTGGGCCTTTCTGATCTTAGAATCTATGAGTCTATAAATGTAGTCTGATTGTCTAGAGGCTTAGAAATTGTAGACCACTTTGCCATTTCATCATCCTTCTTGCCCAAATCCTTATTTTCTCTTTGATATCCTTTTCAACAAATGGGAAAATATATTGAGGGAGTCATCCTTCCATATGTTTTCCAAGTGGTCTTTATGCCATTCTGGTATAAAACTGTCTGCTTTTCTTGAGAGATATTTCTATGAAAGCTGCTCAGATCTGGTAAGGACATGCAATATCCTTCTCACAAGGTTACTAATTCCCTCCTCCCCCCAACACTCATCTTAATGAATCAATGTCATTTGTATTTGTTGTCCTGGAGTGCAAAATATGAATGAATTCCCTCTTAACCATTCTTCCTCTTGACAAACTTTGTATTCCCAAAGAAAAGACATTAAAACAAAACACGCGCCCCCCCCCCCCCACATGGGTAAATCAGCCATGTATATAACTCTCAATAATTAGTGCAGAAATTAACTATTATGATTATTTTATTTAATGGCATGCATTTCTAACGGGCCTGGCTGCATGGTTTGTATAATTAAATGTCTTTGAAGTATTTTTACAATTTGTAAGAGAGATGCAGCATCCTATATCATTTAAACTGTGTGTCTTACTGAAAAAGTAGCTGTTCTTGGCAGATATGATGCTGTTTCTGCTTAAGGAATGATTTTCATGCGTGATAAGACTCTCACAGCTTCCATTATCTTCATTGACAAGTAAAAGTTCCAGTTATTCAGCATCTCTTAATCTATCAAAAGCTATTTTTCCCATTTAAAATTTAAAACAAACAAACAAAAAACCCACCACCACCATCATATTCCAGTTTCAGCTTTTATCTTTAGCTTTTTAAAGTGACAGAAAGAAAGAACACCTATAAATCGTATTGAGTATGCTGCCCCTTTAATCTATTGAAATGGCTCTTATCAGTCTCTAATGACCTCTTAGTGAAAATTCAGAACCAGTACTCCATCCTTATCCATCTCAACCTGTCAGCTGCTTTTGATACCATCAACCATGCTCTTCTTTATGTCTTTTCCTCCTTTGGCTTCTATGACTCTCTGTTCTCCTACCTCTCTAATCTATCCTTCTGTATGTCATTTCAGAGGATTCTTCTCATCCTCCCTCCAACTTTGTGTGGGTATTCCAAAGAATATTCCCTCCTCTTCTGCTACTCTTTGTATCTGGATGATCTCCTTCACAAATACAAAAGTTCATCTTACCTCTATGCTGAAGATTCACATCTCTCACACCATTCTGGATTTGTCTCCTGGCCAAACTAAATTCTTAGCTTGTCTTTCTGACATCTCTTTATGGATGTCCATCTATTAGCATAAGCTGAATCTGGCCAAAACAGAACTCTTAATCTGTCTGTGATGGGGTGCTGGCTCAGCCCTGGAGACTAAATCAGTTCCCTGCCACTGGAGCCCTAATTAAAGACTGAATGGAGCCAGCTGAGTGAGCCTGCAGGGACTGGGCTAACAAGGAGCAGCTGTGAGGTTCATTAAAGGCTTTAAATGCTCGAAGGAAGATCCTCCCTTTAGTGAGCCACTGGAGAGCCCCCAGAGCAAGTAGGAGCAGTAGCAAGAAGGGGCGAGAGGTCAGCCAAAAAAGGAGAAACATCAATGAGAGGTGAGCTGCCCTGAGTTGGTGGCTGAGACTGAGTGGCCCCAGGCGAGAGACTATACTTGTAAATAGTTGGTGGTGGAAAGAAAACCTGTAAATAAAGAGCACTGGTGGGAGCACAAGTCTGTGTCTACATATGGTTTGTGGGAAGAGAATCAAGGGGGAATCACAAACCCTTAATACGTTCCCTAAAAGTCATCCTTCCGTTTTCAGTAATTGTGGACAATACCACTCCTTGTCATTTTGGCCCCTAACATGGGTGTCCTCTTCAACTCTGCCTTCTATCTAGGCATATCCAGGTCATGTCTAAGTCCTGCTACTTCATCCTGTGTAGCATCCATAAGCTGAAGCCTTTACTCCTTGTCCTTGAACATTTTTGATCAGTCTCTCATCATCTTGTGTCTGACTATTGCAACATCTCCCTCTCTGGCTATGAGAAGCTCCATCTTTCTTACTTAAATCCATTCAAAATGCTGCTGCAAAGAACGTTTTATTGGCCTATTGCTTTAATTACATCAGCTGTCTCCTTGTGGTCTATCAAATCAAGCACAACCTACTTCCCACTCTACCCATTGTCTCCTACAGCATACTGAGACATGCATAAGTTTTTATCATTAGTTGCCATCATGCTGGCTAGTATCATTTCATTGTTTGTTTCCTGTGCTCTCCCATTTGTTTTATTCATCTTTTATCTATCATCGACACATGCCTTTGTGCTGCAAAAATTCCCATTTAAATTTTTTTCAATAACATCTTCATGTTCTCTCCAGTGTGGTCCTTTATGCATGGACACATCACCACATAAATATCTATTAATCCAACTTGTTATCCTCCTTCAGATATCAATTTAAAATTCTTCTCTGCCTGTCACCTATTAAAAACTGGACAATATTTAGGAAGCTTATTTATTTTTATCACTAGTCGTCGTCATGCTGGCCAGTATCATTTCATCGTTTGTTTCCTGGTGCTAGCCCATTTGTTTTCACATGTTGTCTGTCATGTTACATTTGAATTCCAAGTTCTTCAAGCCACAGACTGCCTCTTTATTTTATGCGTGGCTCTTGCATCCAGGTAACACTTGTAATATAAATAATAAGTATAGAGTAAGAAAAGTCTAGCATTACACTCTTACTTTTCAAAATCTTGGCTAAAGGCTTTTGTAAAATTGAAGCCTGTTTGGGGATCCAAATATAAAAAAGTCAAATTAAAAGTTTCTTAATACAATCACTTCCAAGGATCATAGTTTAGACTCTTGGGGGCCACAAATATCCCTTGAAACATAGGTTGGACACAATCAATTTTATCACTATATTAATACCATTTTATTATCAAGAAACATAGCCATTTGTCAAGAACTGAAGCTATCTTGAAATATTGAAAAGCCCCCTCAGACCTCCCAGGGACACCCCCCATAGCAGGGTCTTAGTGTGCCCCATCATTCCCCTGTCCCCCTGTTATCCTCTTTACCACATTCTAGTGGCTCTGTGCCTCCCATGTCTTCCTTCTCCCCTACCATTGTCCCCCCACTCTCCACCTCCATGTGCTTCCTCATTGCCTCCCTTCTCCATGAAATGGACCTCATGCTTCCCTCCTTCAATGATTCCATGTGTCTCTCCCTATTCTAATGTGTCTATAGCTTTTGTCTGCTTCCCCCTTCTCCCGCGCCCCCCCCACACACACACAATTTGTATCTCCTGGGCAGAAAGGAAAAAAAAAAGTAATTCAAGATATCAACATTTTAAACTGTATTGGGAAGATGGGCACAGCCAGATGGGAGTATTGGTTTACTGGGAAGTGTTAATGGCTGTCATCTACTGTTTTTTTCCACCTATAAACTATTACAGAGTTTTTTCCACCTATAAACTATTACAGCTGGGTCATCTGACCAAATGTAAGGAGCTGCACATTCCCTATTTCTCTTTTGATTGCTCAGTTTACACTATAATCAATATGGTTCTGGTTATTGATGCCTGGAACCTTCCCTAAAAATTTGAAATTAATAAGATGTGGTGGTCAAACGTTACTTTGGTATAGACAGAGAAAAGCCACTGAGTTGAGTTTTTCAGACATTCATTCTACAGTATCTCTGTTGTACTGATAATTATAAATCCAGTTTTTCTGATCATACTTCTTTTCTGTCTCCAATATCCAAACTCTACATGAGTAATTGTTGTTTATTTACTAGACCTTTGCACTTGTGCAGCAGCAGGCTATAAAATCTCAAATTCCCTTAGAGATGTTTTTTGGTTTGCTTCATTGTAGCCTTTGCTGCCAGCAGTAGCACATTAGCAGACCTACTGCTTTCGTCTGTCATCCAGGTTATGTTCTGAATTCTGAGAGATTTCCCAGCAGCTAGGTGATGATTACTAAGGTCAAGGCATAATGTACCGTGATTACTCATTGTAAGATTTCACACAGTGGATAAACCACTTTATTAGGATTGGCAATACAAAAGGATTGATGATGGTGGCTGATACTTCCTTTCCCTGATCTACTCTTGTCAAATCTATCCCAAGTAAATAATTGCTGCCACTGCAGAAAACAAAACCAGAGCTTCAGTGACCATGGCACCCTGTCTTATGGTATCTATAATAGTTTTACCTTTCTGTGGAATCAGCCTGACATTGCTTAGAGTAGGACAAAATGCTATATATTGGTAAGGGTGGCACTTAAATCCAAATTTTTCATTTAAAAACAAACAAGCTTTGTTAATGTGAAATATTTAATTGATCAGCCAGAAAAAAACAAAAAAAACCAAAACTCTAAATGGAAAGTTCAGTAGTTCAGTAAATGAATCAAATGTTAAGGGGCTTTCCCCTTTATGAAAATCTCACCCAATACAAAAGTAGGATTTTAAAAAATATTTTATTGACTTTGTCAAAAATTAATAATACATTTTCTTTAGAATAGTAGTTTAATCTGGAAAGAAAAGACAATAATAGGACAGGCAAGAGAAGTCCAAAAGAACTGAGCCGTGTCTAAATCAATAACTTGGCATCAATGCATCACTGCTGATCGTTGCTTCAATATAGCAAAATTCTTAGGAAATTTTTCCTGTCATCTCACAGAGACCTTAATATGTGTGGTAACAGTGAAACATGATTTTCAATACAACAAAAATCATATTACTTAGAGTTCAAATGTGAAGATATTAATGGGTTGTGTTCATTTCTCAAACTGATATATTGGGTCAAATTTATCCCTTGTGGAAAGTGTTGAAAGAAATGGGGTTTCACCATATATGAATTTGAACCAGTACAGTAACTTTGACTCATCTATATTAATCAATTTCAAATCCATGTGGGAAAAAGTGTGATTAGAACTACTGAATCCTGGAGAATTTTGCACACTAGCTCTATAATTGGACACAGGTACATTAGTGAGCACAACTGAATGTGTAATAGTGTTAATCATCCCTGGTATCAGATGATGACGACATGACATCTCATGTGTTTTCTTGTGGCTGCATAGGCCAGTCTGTCATGAGTGAGGTCATAAACAGATGTTACATTGGAATATGCAGACTCCTAATGAAGCCTTGGCCCGGTGCTTGCCTCCTTTTTCAGTCAAGTGTTCATGTCTGTCTGTCTATCCTGACTGAAAGTGTTTTGTCTTTATTAATAGTTGCTCTTCATTCAAATCTGTTCGTGGCTGTCTTTGATGTTAACAGAATTTATGCCACATGAGTTGAAGTTCTGCTTAAGCATATCTTTGAAATATTTACATTGACAGTCTTATAGAAGATGTGTTTTAAGAGACTGTCATCACCCATTCTGATAACATCACCTGTCCATGAGCTCTGATGATCAATGCTTAGATGCTCTTTCAAGGATATTAATTTTTGACACTGTGTCTTTCCAAAAGACCTTCAGAATACAGCAAAGACTGCCTTCTGAAAAACTTTGAGTAGGTACAGGTGAACATGGCTAAATATAATAGCTTCCATTAGTGCAATTACATAATAATAGATAAGGGCATTGTGCAGAGCAGACTCCAAGCTAAAAGAAAAATGGACATGGGAGAATAAAGAGCCCATAAGGGCCATTCTGTGCTAGGTGAAGAACTGGGAAAGTATCAAACCCAAGAAAGCAAGTAGAAGAGTTATCCAAGAAAATAGTGGAAGAGAGAATGATTAACTGTGTCAAGGGCTGTTGGGACATCAGGAATAATACCCCTAGTCTACACTAGCTGCCGTTTTCAGTGGCAGTTGATGGGAGATACGCAAGGTACGTAAAATACCTTGCATCTCTCCCGCCAACTTCTTAAACCCTCACTACACACTAACACTAAGCCGACCGGAAATGGCATGCGGTCGGCGTAGTGTTAGTGCAGTTACGCAGCTGGTGTTACAGCTCCGGTTCAGTGTTTGATTGAGCGCGTCTACACAAATGCCTCAATCGAAAACTGAAGATCACGCTGACAGCGGTGACTTTGCCCATAGAGAAGTCTGGCTTAGACTTAAGAAGAAAATCATTAGTGACTTCAGTGTGAGGATAGTAGGTAGGAGAAAATAAGTTAATTGCAGAGATAGATACAGTTGAAAATTGTTTTTCAAAAAAGGGAGTGAAGAGCTTACTTGTAGGCAAAAGAGAAGAAAGCAATAGGGAAAGAACAAGAAAGGAGTCGAGAGGGTCTTTTGCGGGGTTAGAGGCAGATAGCAGTTGGAGACTCTTCTAAGGATGGAAGGAAAGGAGGAGAGGGTACAAATTCAGTCATTATTTTTTAAAAAAAAGTGACTGTGTAAGAAAGTTTTAGCCTTATTCCAGCAAAGTATATAAACACACACTTATACTTTTTTCTGAATGAGGGCCTCAATGAGAGAGTCAGACTATGATCTGGCAGGTATTAACCTATAAACAGTTTATTAGAAAGGAACAGTATAAGTGACAAATAATGTATTCTCCTATCACTTGCATATTGGGATGCTAGATTGCTAGATTCATTTTCTGTCTTCAACATACAATGTCCCGAATGCAGTGGGAGAGCCATGCCTACATTTATGGGCTTTGTACATAATTTCTGTCTCTTTAGCAGTCATTCCAGATTTAAATTCTCTACAGAAATGAAAGCACATTTATCTCCTTAAAGGTACAAAGAGGTCTGTCCAATCTGGCCATTCTACATGCAGGGCCAGATTAATCGGCCTGGGGAGTCCGGGTTGCCTCCCACTGTGCCCCCCCCCCCACTGGCCCCATTGCTGGTGGGGGGGGCTGAGGTCAGAGGGTGCTTCCACTCCGGCCCCACTCTGGCCAGTCTGCCCAGAGGATAGGAGAGAGCCGGCTGGTGCGTGGCACTGGGGCCTCCAATGCAGCCCCTCAGAGTCATGGGCCCTAGAAGGCTGTGCTGGAGTGGTGAAGGCTGTGCCGTGAGCCAGATAGCCCCGCCCCCTGGGTGGAGCGAAGAGGGACTGGCCCACCCCTCTCCAGGGGTGGGGCAAGCACTTATAGCCCAGCCTCTGACCCCAAAGCCCTGGCGCTGACAGGTCAGGAGCGTTCTCAGCGCTCCTGCCCTGCCAGCTCTGAGTGGGGCTGGATTATCATAGTGGATTTAGGGACTGGAGCCTGGGGCCCCCTTTTTGGCCACGGCCTGGGGCTTAAGTCCCTAAAACCCCTGCGATAATCCAGCCCTATCTGCATGGGATTCTGAGTACCATTGGATGATTTAGCTCTTTGAGGGGATTGTGTATTACTCACTCCCTGTCACCTGTATACTGTGCATTAACAGTTGTGTTGGGTATTTAAAGGGATCATTTTCCTGAATTTACCCATCGGCTGCAATATGTTACAATGTAGCATTAAACAGACCCAGAGACTCGTTTTCAAATTGCCTTGCTACTGCTGTTTTCTGTAATTTTCTTAATGCCAATTTAACGTTTATTTTTGTGTTCATTTAAACTAAACATTTCCAAGTGTACTGAACCAAGGAGACCAGTTTTTTTTCCTTTGATGTTCTTCCTTGACTCCTTTTAACATTAATGGGAGTTAAATGTGTGCTCATCAAGAAGGAATAGAGCTTTAAATTAAGTTCTGTTACTCCAAGTCTTTGTCTTTTGTGTTTCACAACCTTATGAAGAGCTATAATAAATTTCTGTGGGTTTTCATTTTCTGCACTTTTTGATTGAACTTTAATTTCTCCCATAATTAATTCCACTTTTTTCTCTTCAGCAGAGGTCTTAAAACAATATATATGTGGCAAGTATAAAATAAGAAACATTTAACATTACTTAGCTGTCTTGCTTTTGTTTTTCTCTGACAATTAATGGAATGTTAAGCATCTGAAAAGCTACAGAACTGCAAATGAGGTAAAAATGACTGGAGGAAATGTAATTATTCAAATTAAAATTTATTAGAACTTGCAATTAGCTTAGAAATCAAACAGAACAAAGTGTTCAACTTCTAAGCAAAATATTCTTATACTCAACTCATGTAGGTCACATCATTTATTGAGGACTTGAAATACTGTAAAATTTTAAGTGTCAAAATCAAACATCGTACTAGTAATTTAAAACTCTACTCTTCCTGCAAACTAGTCATGCTGTCTCAGGATGTGTCTACACTTCATTGAAACATCTGCAGCTGGCCTCTGTCAGCTGATTCAAGCTTGCTGAGCTCAAGCAAGGAGGATGTCAAATTGCAGGGTAGATGTTTAGGAGACACTCAGGCTCACAAAGGTCAAAGAGGACTATGGTTGTGACTTCCTTTCCCCAGAAGTCAGATTCCCTCCAACAACCCTAGGATTCTCACAGGTATTAGTAGCTTTATTAGAAAGAATCCTTTCTGACTTTAGCTGTTTTCTGGCAGGAAGAAGAACCATTCAGTTCTGTTGTTTTCTAAGCACCACTCTCTGGCCTACTAGCTTTTGTTCAGGAATTTTTCAGCTGGTCTCTTCCTTTCTTTATGGGAACCTGACCAATATGCCTATTCTTGTCCCACAAAAAAACAGTTTCATTTGTATCTAGTATAAAGACATCATATGGCAGCAATTCCAAAAAGGCACATTTGTGTCAACATGCTCTCAAAATGCATTTTTGGTCTTAAAAACCTCAGAATGGATTAGTTCTGTGACCACAGTGAGACTGGCCATTCCCCAATACACTGATACACTCTTGGTTGAGAAAGTAGTATGTCAGAATTACTCTGAAAAAAAGAGAAATTAAGTCCATAACAATGAAACAAGGGAGAGGACAAAAAAAATGAAGGGTAAGGATTGAAGAGCCACAAGGATTTGAAAAAAGTGTGAGAGAAATTGACACATCCTTGGGATGAATGAAAGAGTTCAGAAAGAAAAGAACAGAATAGTTGCGGGAACATAACAAAAATATTCGAGGGAAATGATAGTTAATAGCTAGAGAATGGATAGCAAGAAGTTTGCAGTGAGGGAATCAGGCTCATAATTTTAAAATACAGGAAGCACAGATTTGTTGGCTCTAGGCCTCTTGAATTTCAGTCCATTTTTGTTTCCTTTTGTCTAAAATTTGTACAAAAATATTTGATATATTAAGTAGTGAAATATCAGAAACAATTATTGGGATGTTTCAGAACTCATCCTGGAGTTCAATTCTCTCTCCAGTGAATATGAATATCTCCCCTTGATTTCAAGAGGAGTTATTCATAATCCATGCAGAGAAGATCATGCCTTAGAGTATTAAAATTCCAGCTGTTCTGCTAGGGATTTCATGCCTAGCAGGGTGAAAACAATTAAATAACACAGTGCTCTGTAAAACAATACTCCCTTCTGACATAAACATTGGAATCCTATGTATCTAGGACCTTGCGTAAATAAGCTAGAAATTTAAGGCTATGTCTCCACTACAAAAAGTTAGGTTAACTTTAAGTCAACTTAAAGTTGACCTTATTAAGTCGACTTAACAAAGTGGTGTCCATGGACGTGGACTTAGTCCACTTTAAGTCAACCTAACTGCCTTTAGGTCGATTTAATAAGGTGGACTTAAGGATCCACACTGTGCTTAGGTCGACCCAAGGAGGGTTTGGTCGACTTAACCGGCAGGTCTTACTAAGTCGACCCAAGCTTTCATTAAGTCAACTTAAGGATTTTCTTAAGTCAACCTAATGAAAGCCTAGTGTGGACAGGGACTAAATTAGGTTGACTTAAGCCTCCTTAAGTTGACCTAACTTGCAAGCGTAGACATAGCCTAATAGATTTAATTAAAGTAAGCTTTCCCATTGATTTTTAGATTGCAAAAGAACAAAGGAGAGAGCAGAGACCTGTGATCTGACATAATGTTACTATATCTAGCCAAATTCCTAGATTTTTGAACCTACATAATTTGTTTTTGTGTTGATAGTTTATGCATTGAACACGGTTTGACCTGAATATGAATCAGTTTGCGAGCTTCCTTTTCTCATTACCATGTGGCACAGCTTAAATATTTTTGACACTTAGACACTGGGATAACCAAGCATGGATTAACTAGGCCTGTCTGCATATGGTATTTGCATTACTTTTCTGTAATTGAAGACTAATGTGCATGCCCTTTATGTGATATTTTAATTCACTTATAACTTAATAAATATTTCAACTTTGGGATAATTGGGTAAATTGAACTTGATTAATTAGTAATGCAAATCAGCGGGTATCGTTTGAGAAAATATATTACACCAGAAAGTGGAATTATAATTTCTAAAAGGGTAGCCGTGTTAATCTGTATATGGCAAAAACAATGGAAGTCCTATGGCACCTTAGACTAACAAATCTCTTTGGGCATAAGCTTTTGTGGGCAGCAACCCACTTCGTCAGATGCAAAAGTAGGTGGCAGACCATGAAACCTTATGTCTGAAAAAAATTGTTAGTCTTTAAGGTGCCACAGGATTTTCATTGGTTTTGGAATTAGAATGTATTTTAATAGTCCCTGAGTAAAATCTTTAACAAAAGTTCAATGTTTTGAGAAGCCAAATGCATGTCTGTCTGTCTGTCTCTCTCTCTGGGTTTGGAAAGGAAAGTGAAAAAGAAACCAGTTAGAAGCATCACGTAATAGCCAGAGTGACTGACATTTCCTACTATAAAATCTAGTTTCCGGTTGCTTATATTTTCACCAGATTGACTGTGTAGACTGAAAATGTACATGCTGTCCGCCTTGACTGGTGGGTTTTTTTTTGTTTGTTTTTGTTTTTGTTGTGTTGTGTTGTGTTTTGTTTTGGGGGCAGGGAGGAGAAATTTCAGCCAAAATAGTCCATCCATTTCTGAGAACAAAGGGAGGGAAAATTGCCTTGTTTTACCAATATTAAAAAATTAGAATGACCTTTTCTTTGGAAACTCCTAATGGCCCTATGCTTTGGAAACTTTGAAATATGTCAGTCAGATGGTGATTTTTATGTCTGCCTGAGATATGCCTTTTGAAATCCTTTGATTCTGGGCCCAGGGTCTGAGTCAAGCAGGGAAGGGATCTCTTGTCAGTAATTCCAATGCAGAGGGGAGGAGAGCCAACTCTGCTTGGATGTGGGGGGGAGGAAATTGGGACATGAAGCCAGAGGGTGCAATCTGGGAGTGGAGACTATTAATGGAGGGAAAGGGAAACTAGGATTTGGAATTTGATGGTAGGGAAAACTGGGATTGGCTGGCACTTGGCAGGCACTTCCTGACTTTTTGAGTGGTTGACTTTGCAACTTTAATAATATTCGTTAACATGGTTTTTTTGTGTGTAATACATGCCAAAAGATATAATCACACATACACCAAATGCGCCAAGCTTATGAATATATCTTAGATAGTTATAGGATAACTGTATTAATATGGCTATACTTGGGAGAGAAGGAGGATAACACAGGAATATTTGGTATGAATTATTTTGCTTTTATTATGCATTTATTGCCACTTTAAAGTTAAAAACAACTTGCATATTATTTGTTTTTGGTGCAAATTATTTTAAAAAGACAAACATTCTGAACACAATATAAAAGTCTTCCTTTTAACAGATGATTTACTTTGGAAAATCTCACTCGGCACGTACTTGCGTCTTTGGATGCCTAATTACCTTTGAAAATCTGTCCTAAAAGGTTGTGACTTCCTGAATGTCGCACAATAAATGCTGCTAGAAACTAGGTGACCTGATTTATAGTCCCTTTCTTGAAATCTCTGGACTATATTATGTGCAAGAAAGCTGGCAAAAGATGTATAGGAGAATGAGTTTCCTGAGAAGAGGAAGAGAATTGTTAATACAGACTTTCAGTTTGCCTAGTAAATAGCTTTCTCTGGTTCATAGCTTTATAAGCAATGTATCAGCAGTTCTCTTTCCAGCACCAAAGGCTTTTGATTGCTGAAGGTCCTGGTTCAAAAACACGTCGTTTTGTTTCTGGGTCAAAACATTACTTATATTCCTCCAGATGTTTTCCATTTATTTTGTTTTTACAGTTGTGCTAATCTGCTGAAATAGCTTTAACCTATACTCTTACTGAATGTGTGGATAACACACTTGATTAGTGGTTAGTGTAAAATAAAGGAAGATCATCTGATGCTGGTCATAAACTAAAACACATTTTTAGCCTTTTGGAAGATATTTACTTTGATACATAATTTTACAGGTTTAATTCTTATGCTTTAAAGCCTAAAAAGTGTGTTTGTTAGCTACACTGAGCTTCCCTAATTTTACACTAACCACTAATCAAGTGTGTTACGTACAAATATGTCTGTAATTCTTATAAGAGCCTTCAAACTTAGTCAACTGGAAATAATTCCTGAGAACTGTTAATGTGGTATATCATGGGGATTATTTCCAGTTGAGTTTTTAGCTCAAAACTTTACATTAAAAATGTTTGTGTTTTTCTGGAGGTTTCTGTAAAAATATGTAGATAATTATTTCTAAATTTTACTTAAAATGTTCCTTAAAATCAAGGTTGCAAAAATGATTTTTTTTTTAATAAAAATGCTGAAAATTCAGGCAAATACAAATACAAAACTGATATGCAGAATGATCTCAGTGCACATAATGCACACACAAAACATCCAAACACCCAAACATACTCACACATTCAACTCCACACCCCTCTTTTATTTCAAGCATGCAACCACAATACACAGCAAGATCTTCAAAATTACATTCACATATACAAATGAGTGGGTAGTCTGGGGCCTAGGATTTGTATGAGGGGAGTTTAGGGAATATAGGAAGAGACAAAAGTATGGAAAGATCCAGGGAAGAGAAGTCATGGAGGGACATCATTGGGGTTTTGAGAGGCATTCTGAGAAGCCCTAACCCCTCTTAGGCAGGATTTTCCTGCGCTGGGGAAATCCCATAATCTGCCGTTTTCAGCGGGACAAAGACCTCCTTGATTCCAGTGGGCTATGCCCTTTTCTAGGAAACCCAAAGACACCTTTGAGAGATTCATAAAACAGGATATCCCTACCTTCTAGTACAGTGGTTCTCAGCCTTTTGTGGATTGTGACATACTTGGTGGCATATCACTGCCCTACAGGACACACCAGTTTACCCACCCCCAGGCCAAATCCAACCATCTCCCTGGCTCTTTGAGACACACTTACTGTTGTGTGGTGACACAGTAATGTGTCCTGGCACAGTGGTTGAGAACCACTGCTCTAGTATACTTACACTTACTGTGGTGAAAAATTCCTCCTGTCACCCCTAAAGAGAAAGGAAAGTGAGCATGAGAAGAAATATTTATTGTCTGTACCCCCAAAAGAATAAAAGGGTGTGTTCTCCTGAGGGGAGCCCTGCAGAAAAGGTGACAGAAGCAGTAGTGAAGACTTGAGGAGCAGGATGGCATGGGAGGCAGGGCTTGAGTGTGGCATTGAGCGGCATAGGGAAATAGGTAGTGTGTGAATGAAGCTGTGTGAAGGGGAGTAGAAAGGATGAGCAAAGTTGTAAATGAAATGGTAACTTGTACAGACATAAGGTTATGTGGAAGGAGATCAAAGGTATGGGGAGAAGATCAAGACAGAGCTGTGGTGGAGACATTTACTAGTGAAAGGCATGGGAGGAGGAGAATGGCCTCTAATAAACCTTCCTGTGATTCCCCAGAGAGGAGCCCTGTTCTGACAGATCCTAGCAGGTCTCTTGTACAAAAACTTCTACTGCAACCGTAGCGGGTCACAGGAGCCTGGAAAAATGAGACACGAGAGAGATAAATGGTGGCAAGAGGTATCACCACTTGGTGTCAGGCCAGGGCATGAGGTTTGGAATGCCTGGAATAAATGAAGCAAGGGATTGCAAGAAAAGAAATCATGGTTTCATGATGAATAAGGCAGCTGAATAGTGTCCTGGAGGATTGGATTCTATTCCTGCCTGGGTCAAGTGGGGCATGTCCATCACTGAGAACACAGGAAATACAAGTACTTGCTCAGTGCCTGCGTCTGGACCCAGCATGGTCCCCAGCAGACCAGAATGGCAATTACAAGAAAAGTTTTCCTCAATCATGAACTGGAGCATACCCAGTGTGCACAGAATCTTGGGAGAGTTTGAGCTTCAAAAGGTCTGACAAGTTTTTACTTGGAATGTGAAAACTGCAGCTTTTCCAAACACTTATTTCTTGGCCAAATTTGAGCAGATTAAATGGCAAGAGGCAAATCCCTGATGTAAAGGCCCCATTCTTAGTAAGGTTTTAAGTCCCTGATCCAAAGGACAGGGGCACTAGGGCAATTCAAATAAAAGTTCACCTGAATTTAATACAGGAAAAGCACGTATTTCTTCCCTAGCCTTATTCTCAGAAGTGACGGAGCTGTTCTTGGCTGTAATTTTCCAAAAGAATTCTACCAGAGCCAAACACCTGCAATGAAAAATTTCAGTCTGAACGATTAAAGGTTAGCAAACTAATGCACAACTGAAACAAGGTTTTTTAAGGGGAAACATCAGGAAACCTCAATAATAAATTGTACTACCAACAGTACCTATAAAATAAGATTTGTAAAGTGTTTTATTATTCTTTGCAGAAAAACTTAAATAATTGTGCTTTGTCTAGTTCCAGAGGACTAGCCGTGTTAGTCTAGTTCAGCAAAACAAACAAAAGCTCATGAAAGCTTGTGTGTTAAATAAATTTGTTAGTTTTTAAAAGTGCCACAGGACTCCTTGTTTGTTTTGTCTTTTGTCTGTAATCAAGTTGCAAAGTCAAGGGCTCAAAAGATAGAAATGCCAGAGTTAAGGTTGCCCGTACAACAATAATTCTGGCCCCGCATGTACATATGAATTATGATGCAGTCTTATTATAGGATCATCTACTATTCGTTCTGCAGAACTCTTTCCTCATCTAGTGCACTGGCTAGACTGTGATCTTGATATGAATTCCAATCTTATAGAAATTTCACTTTCTTGAAGCATACAGGAAATCTTTCTAGAACATTATTAGCACATTAATGAGATACTCTTTAGATGACTGATAACTAATAATTAAACAACTGCAAAATGTTTCATGTTTGAAAAGTAGTTGTCATCTTTAATTGCAACTTGTCTAGGTAATGAAAGTTCTTTACAGGCCAGTAATTTATTATGAGGAAATTTATTTTAAAATTAAACGGAGCTCTCTCTAGTTCTAATAAGAAAATGCATTGGTGAGTAATTCAGTTCAGCATCAGCTGATACTTACCTGTGCATGCATTCCAAATATTAAATTAGATTACATACATCTGTTTAGCAGAATTATTAGTTAAAGTGAATAATGTTTAATCAGAACTACTGACTATTCATATGAATCTAATGCTTGTCAGTGACAAAACAAGGGTAGAGGAAAAAGCCCTGGGATCCCCAGCTCCATCTCTATTTCCAGGCCCTGCTGAAGCTGGGGAATGAGTGATACAGAGTGGCTGGAACTGGGGAGTGGGAGACGTCTAAATCTCTGTGCGTGCGCGCGCACGCATGCACACGCACTCTAGCTCTCAGCAGTTTAACTGTAAGATAGATTTATGTAAAATGCAGCTTGCCCCTTTAGTAGTACATGGCAGACAGTAAAAACATCCTTTTTTTTAGTTTATAGTGATTTTAACAGTATATTGAGTGATTATTACAGAAGTCATGTATATCAAAATAACACATTGTAATAATTGTGGGACAAACGTGACTCTTCCCATGTTTATAGATTGTAAGAACAATAAAATGGTATGATTTATATCTAAATATGGCATGAACTCATTGACATTTTTCTTATAGATTTTTAATTGCCTCTCCCCAGTTCACTAACAACATTGTAGAATGAGAAATAGAGGAGAAATAAAGGTGTGGTGAAAAATAGACCTGATGTATTCATCAATAAAATGAAGAGTTTTGTTTCTCTATTGAAGAGACTAACAATTATATAGAAAGAGATGAGAGGAGCGGCATTAAAATGAGAAATTAACAACCAACTGTAAACCTGGGATAAGAAGTAAGGAGTACTGTGGAATCAAGTATTGAGTGCCTTAAAATTTTGTGACTTGTACTTTGAAGATTCAATCTTTCTCCATACTGTCTCTATTCTTCCATGGCTGGAGGAGGTGAAAAATAGGGAACAATATGTTTCTTGGAATATAAGCAGAATAATATAACTGTGAATAGAAGTGATTAAAAACATGAATGAAGAGAACTAAATGTAGAGCAATTAAGAGTCCACACGCACACACCAGTTGTGTTAGATGAAGGGTTTTACCAAATATATAAATAATTTCTTTAAAAATGTGTACCCATTTGAAAGGAGCAAACAGAAGTCCTTGCACCCATGAAAATATCTGTCCAGAAGACACAAAAATGCATCCCTTTTCATAGATGAAATCTTTTATATTTTACACTATTTGAATTACCATCTTCTTCCTTTTATCAAGACCGGAAGCAATAAATCTAATAATTTCAGCTCTGATCCAACAGAAATATATGCACTTGCCTAATTTTAAGCAAGTAAGTATTTCTGTGAAAGACGCTGTTAAACTCATGCACAAATCTTGGATGTTGTTCAATTAATCTGGAACAATAAGAATTTCCAAGATTTCAAAGACATAAAATCTAAATTTTGCACAGAGTTGTGTATTAAATTTACTGGTTGGTGAATTTCCACTCTTACTTTCTGACCAATACTATAGAATGTGTTTCATGCCAGCCCTGCATTGGAGTAATAGAGAGGTGCACTGCCTCAGTATGGACTCTGACGGGTAGACACCTTCCAGTGCTCTGGGAAGCATAGAACTTGTAAATCTCCTGGTTTGCCCTTTGAAAAGTATGTGTTTCTTTCAAAGCCAAGCTAGCTCTATTTGCTGTTGCAGAGAAGGGAGGAGGTATGTTTTGGTCTCTTCCTGATCTTTTCTTAAAGGTTAGTGCTTCTGTGGGCTCTGGCTTTGTATAGTTCTTGATCTGAGCACAAGGCATGTGGTTGTGTCTGACTGTCTTGCTCAGGACTGCAGGGGATGAGGATTCAATTCTCCTTTATCTATCTGTCTGTCTGTCCCCTTCCCCTGAATCAAAATCTGCCTACCGTCTGTGCAGTGCTGTTTCTCTAGCAGTCTTCTGGGTGTTTTTGTCAAATGCCCCAGTAAAATGATAAAGCTCAGGTTTTCCTGCTGTGGCACCAGTGGGGAGCGTTGTACAGCAGAATGAAAATGCCAGGTGTATGGAGGGTTGACAAAAATCAACCTGAGATGAAGGTGAGTTTGAACACTTTTGTGTCTGGCAACAAAAGCCTGAGTTTACAACTTGAGCTGCTGCTGTTCCCACAAGCCCACCTTCCAACCAACACCTGCGTTCCCCTAAGTTGCCATCTTCCTGTGCCTTATGTGAAAAGTAGTTAGCAAGAGAAAGTCAAACTACTTCCCAAGCAGTATCTGCAGTCATTGATGCTGGAGTAATGTAGTGGGTTCAACTTGAACGAAACCAAATAGAAGATAGGAATATGGGAAGACACTTCTGGCGGAGTCATTCTTTCTCTGAGTTTGAATGATGCCTCAAAAACTTCCTCATAGTTTTTCTTTGCTATTTGAATTTCCCTCTCAAATTTGGGGATGTATCTCCTTCACCTGACTAAGCAGAATGAAGTTTTCTATCCACCTGCCAGAGGGCTAAATACTTTCCAGAATCCTCTTCCTCTCCCCTGCCCCCACCTTCTTTTTCTTTTTACCCTATAAAAGCTCCTTACTAGGTGAGTAACATAAGACTGGGAAACTATCCTATGTTGTTTCTATAAGCCAATATCAAGAACGGATCTTTGTTTGAAGAGGTTCATGGGATCAGTGTGGCCTTATTTTTCCTCTACTTATATAAAAGAGTTTAATTTTTTTATAAGAACAATAATGATCCATTGATTTTTACCTATCTGTATGAATTGTCTGTTTTCATTTTTGAAATGTTGTTTTAGTATTGTCAATGTAAGACTGTCTATAAATCGTGTCCCTGTTTTACACACGTTGTACAAATCAGAACTAAGCAACATTATTCAACTTAGTTTTATATCACAGAAGATAGACCTCAATTAAAACTGTCACTATGTGGAATACAATTGCATTATCTGTGACGTACTGGTTTTTGTTAAATACTATAAATAGATTCCTATTGCTGCCATTGCTGGTTTATTGATCATTAACGTACACAGAACAGGTAGAAAGAATGTAGTGTGAGCACTCACACTATTATTCTGTCTGCCAAGAGGCATAACAGAGTAAAGACTGCTTTCCTTACAGAACTGTAAATGCTTTCTGGTAAAAGTGTTCTAAATAGCAAATAAAAAATTGTCATTCAGAATCTGAGCTGATTTCAGTCATTCACTACATCTTCAGAACCTTGATATAAAGGAGGGATTTTGGCATACATGTAACCGGGCATTGCAGGATGTAACACAATTAACAGAAAATCAGAATAGTCACCATTTTTACTGTATTAGTGGCACTCCTAATGTAGTCTTCCTGTGCCTGGAATTATGATTTAGGGAGCCCTAATATGACTACACAAAAGGGAAAAGGACTTAATTCCCTCTACTCCCCTGTTTGTCTTTATTACAGTGGTCACAATCTGGCACATAGTTAGTGTCTTCACAGCATCAGTGTTGTACCTGGAAGTAGAATGTATACATATCACTAAATCTATATAATTAAACAAATGCATTCTTAATAGAGCTAAGCCTAAAACAACAGCCATATCAAATTAGAGTACAGAATGCTGCAGCTTGGTCCCATCTTTAATTCAAACCATAAGTGCAAAGGTAATACATACTATACAACTATTTTTCTTGCATTTATACTCATAAAGAACAAGAAGCAATGAATAACTTACAAAAGTTGCTTCAAAATACTTAATGAACTGGAATTTGTTATAAAATATATATTACATTAATGATCATTATTTTCTTATTACAGTGCAAACTAGAATATCAAGCATGTGCCTCAGGAAAACAGATTTCTGTGAAGTGTGAAGGACGTTGCCCATGCCCTTCAGATAAACCCACAAGTATAGGCAGAAATGATAAGAGGGGTAAGTAAGGGGAATTTGTGTTTTATTTTTTTTAATGGAGCATTTTTAGAGGAGAACATAATTTAATTAATGGAAGAGCACAGTGATCACTAAATGAGAACTGTTCTCAAGAAAAATGGGGAGATATTTTTCTTATACAAATAAAGTAGATGATATCTTTCTCCAGTACTAACTTCTGTATAAAACCATTGTTGATTTTATTATTGTTATTTTTAACAACATACTTAACACTGTATAAAACAAAAAAAAACAGTCCTTGTTCCAAGCTGCTTTCACTCTAGAGGGCAAGAAGACAGGATGCTGTGAAAAACCCAGAGTAGGAAATAACTTAATTTAAAAAAAATTATTCTTAAATACTCTAAGTAGTAGCGTTATTATATGCTCAGAACTAGAAAGCATCATGGAAAAGGTGATCTTTATATGTGAGAGCTGAATGAGAAGACATTAATGGCCTTGCGAGGTAGGTGCACAATATTTTTTGTGAAATTTGGGTCAACAATAGTTGTTTTGTGCCGCTTCTCAGCCCTTAGTGCAATTGGTAAAAAAGATGGGTGGCCAACCATTTCTAGTTTCTACTGACTCCTGTGTGCCAGAATTACCCATTCTGGCTGTATGAAGCGGATGTAAATTATGTATCAGCAGGAGATTGGTCTAGTGGCTTCTAGATGGATGACCCCAGAGTTGGGAGGGCATACAAAGGTTGTTTAAATCCACTTTTGTGCACTCACCTCCTAAGTGTGCCAAATGTAGCACAGCTGGAGCTTGAGATTTTGTCTGTCTTCGTTCTGCATTTAAAGAACCTCTTTGTGTATAAATGCCACTTTTCCTCAGTGGAAATATATAAATACTGGTGTGTTTTGAAGATATTCTTCTCTGGAAACATTATAAAGAAAAAAGAAATACACATATGCTCTTGGTATATATTATTATATTTGTACTTTCTGAAGCTAATTTTTTTAACTTTCATGGGCTATTTTCAGTTATTGTGTAGAGAATTCATATCACCTCCATTTTAAACATTAGCTGTAAGTAAATTTTTCTTAGGTTTAAAAGAAAAATCAACTGAGTTTAATAAACACTGAGCCATGTGCATTCACACACACCCAGTTGGCAAAACTATGCTGGAACATCATTTATGCCACTTCTTTTTCTTTGCAGTAACATCATTGTGTTCTATAAATACTGTCTCTATAGTGTAAACTACAGGACTACTGTAAGGAATCAGGGATTTTTAATTATATACATTTACAGTTGTGCTTTGATACCCATGATCAAGGCTTGGAAAAAATTCCCCAACATCTACTCGCCTTACTAGCTCAGGTAAAAAATACTAAAGGGGTGGGGGTGTAAACCTCAATTAGCTTGGTACAAATCCCTGCACGGTTCATTTATATCAACCATTGGTAGCCAATTGCTGAATCAGGGTTATTTTGGAGTATAGAAAAAAAAAAAGAGATTCTCCTATGGGTGGAAGAGAGATGACCCCACCTGGCTGTCTGACATAACATGGAGAATTAACTGAGAGGCATCACCCTGGGAGTCCATTTTCACCTCTGCCTGTGGTACTTCTGCCCTTGACCTCCATCTCCTCTACAATAAAGTAGCTCTCTGGTACCTGCCTTTGTTCCAGCCCACTCATCTGGTCTAAATTTCTACTTGCCCAGGATGAGTGGATTTTTCAAACACAACCTACTATTAATACTAATATTATCTAAATACTGAAAATAAATTATAGGTACAAATTAGTGGCTTCAGCAAGATGGAATTCTTTTTAATGAATACAGTTAGGACTGAACTGTTCCTAAAGGCTTACAATTTCAGAGGATAAAGATCATTTATGTTCTGTCGAGGAGGGGGGAAAGGCAGTGAGAATTTAAACTAATACTATCCTGCCAGATTGTCAAGACAAAGTACAGGGTTTTCTTGCGGCTGCGGATCAGGAGTACATAAAAATGTGGATGCCACTCTTTTGCCAAAGGTCAGGAGACAAGGGAAATATAAAGGTAGGTTGAGTATGTCAGCTGCCATTTACATTAAAAGTGCATAACACTCAGCAGTAGTAAACTATGTGTGTTTGAAAACTATGTGGTGGGTGGTTTGATTAACAAAGCTCATCGGTGCTTTGTTATGGTTGAGAATGGTTTGTCGTGCTGCTCCAGTTTTTAAAAGAGTAGAAGACAGCTCCTCGAGAACATAAATATGAGAAATATGATCACATTGTAGCTATCTGGACTACAAAATAGTTTCATTAAGAAATGAATCAGAGCAACTTTGTTGGCATGAATAAAAAATAAGTTCAGTAGCAGTATCTGAAAGTTCAGTAATATTACATGATTCATCAAGCTTCATGTACTTGCACACAAATGTAATGATGTCACATGCCATTTGTGGCAACTAGCTTCTTTGTCTTCATTTAATGCATGTTTCTGTTCAGCCAAACTGAGATTAAAATATCAACAGCAGAGTTTTCTTGAGGGAGAATTACGCAAGTTAATAGTGGAATAATAGAGGAAATGATGAAAATCTTTTTTTATTAAAGCTCTTCTGTGTGTCTCTAATAGATTTTCATGTAACTATGTATAAGAATTTAATTCTGATAAAAATGTGTTCTGTAGAATTGGAATTTGAGTGATATATTTGTAACAATTCTTCCTTTTTCTTGTCTTTTTAACCCATTTTGATATCTTTTTTCTGCCCTAGCTTTTCCCCACTAGTCTTAAATAGCTGTATATGCTTGTTGGAATCCCTTCTGTTTTCTGTGTCCGGTACAGATTCATTTGTACTCTCAAATCTATGAATAGGCCCTTGGTAACTCACATTGACAACCTGCTGTTCGGTGCATTTTTCTCATCACTGAACATGTAGTCTGTTGCAACTTAATTATATTGCCCAGACTTCTTCCATACTTCTTTCCTTTCACTGCACTAAGTTCACTGTGTGTCCAAACCTGCATCTGTTATGGTCAATGGCAAAACTCATTGACTTCAGAGATAAAGGATCAGTTCTGTAGGTTTCTTAATTCCTCCAAATTTTGACATGTTAAAATAGATTTTACCTAGGTTCTACAAAGCTTATTTAATTTTTGTTGTTTTATTTTTAGGTATATGTAGGCATTTATAAGGTTCTTGTCTAGCCTCAACAGTAGCCCAGTGTATTCTACTTTGATTGAACAAATCCCAGACTCCCACTCTCTTGTAATACAATGACTCATCTTGTATTGGGGAACCTGGACTGAGAGGCAGTCATGTCTATCGGTTGGAATCTAAATGCCAAAGCCAAGAGGCAAGACAGGGTCAGAATCAGGACCAAATGTTGGAACTAAACTCAGCTAAGAGTCAAAGGAAAGTTGGAACCAGGAATCAAAGCCAAGGATGAGAACTGGATTACCAGGAGTTGGCGAAGGCAGGAGCGGGGCAGGTTTTGAGGCAGGAGCAAAGTGGGATGCAGACAGGGTCTGAGTTAATGCAGAGAAGAAGCAAAGCCTGGGCAAGGCTTAGGGAGCGATGAGGACTGAGAGGCAGAGACTTTGTGGGTGTGTGCATTGATCAGCCAACAAGCTGCTGCTGCTGTGTTTAGGAACCAGCCTTCTAGTTTCCTCAGCGAATCAGGCAGGGTGGTTTTTCAGGAAGCCTACGTGACTCATTAAGCTCTCAGGAGTGCTGCATAGGTGTATCTTCAGGACCTTACTCCTGACTCTGTCAGATCTTCATTGCGCTTTTTTTTTTGTTTGCTTTAAGAGTTTTGTTGCTTCTATTACGTGATACACAATGAGCTATGATTTGTATAACTTTTCTGTTCACTTTTGCAATGTAATTGGGTGGTTTTATGCTATACAAAACTCCTTTTTTGAATGCTTGTAACATATTTTGCATAATCACCATGGTATCATGTTTCCTGCAGCATCATGTATGTGTACAGATGTGAAGCATGTTTCCAGTTATTTTACATGATTCAGGGCTATCTCTCAGCATGGAGGCTGTAGAGGTACATGACAAAGACAATGCAAATTGAGCTCCCTGGCTTAGGTGGAACAAAGGAAACCACCATGGCCCATGAAGAGGAGAGGCTGAGGTGGGGAAGGGAAACAAATAGAGACACTTTGAACTTCTAGGGGCTTTTGGCTAGAGAAACTCCATCTTGAAGCATTCTCCAACTTCAAGCAAGATCTGGGCCTGCCTAGTGATAGGCAGAGACTGGCTGTAAAAACATCTTTCAGCCAAACATCCTATGAGTAATCGTAGACCATGAGATTAGGTTAGGTAGTGATGTAGATTTGAAATGCATCTTAATCTTTTATTTGTTTGTGATAACATCTGATTGCTTTATTAAATGATTGTGCATTGATTTGCTCACTTAAAATCATATTTTACTCAATAAACTAGTATATGTTTGTCTATGTATAAGTCTGAGTCTGTTTTATCTAAAGCTGTATGAACTTTAGAGGTTGTGAATGAGTGAAGCTGAGCATATCCATTTCATTGATAAATGGGAGAACAAGAGTCTGAGAGTCTACAGTGATTGGGGAAGGGTCCTAATCTCTGTAGGATGGAAGTTCCCGGTTTCGTATTTGGTGCCTTGAGGTACCTGCTGGGGGATCATCCCCTAAGTGACTGGAGAGCACGCGCTCACTGCCTGGTGTGGATTGACTCAGGAGTGAGAAGTCACCCAGCTAAGCAGTGTGAATGGGGGTTCAGGAGTGGAGATTGGAAGGTCACAGCGGCACACCAGACCAGATTCTGTGAAGGGAACATCATAGCTTGGATGCCCTCATATATCTTCTCTCCTTTGCAGATCCCTAAATTCCCAAGTTCTATCCAAATCCTACCTTGATGAATTCATTATTAGTCCTGGTAGAGACCACTTAGACTCATAGACTTTAAGGTCAGAAGGGACCAGTACGATCATCTAGTCTGACCTCCTGCAAAATGCAGGCCTCAAGACCTCCCCCACCCACTCCTGCAATAGGCCACCAACCTATGACTGAGTTATTTACCTCCTTAAATCATGATTTAAGGACTTAAGATACAGAGAATTCACCGGTAGGTGAACCATGCCCTGTGCTACAGAGGAAGGCGAAAAACCCCCAGAGCCCACTTCTCCACTAGCCAGGACACAACAGATTGTCATGTTCGATTTTGGGAAGCTCACCCCTACATTCAGATGGAATTGAGTACATTCCTCTACACCCTCAAAATGAATGCTCAAGGTGTTTGTTGCTTTGTGCTAAAATAAAATTAATCAAATCAAATTCCATCCACCTCTTTACATCTTTCTGATCTATCAGATCCAATGAGCACCACTTGCCTTGGTGGAAATCCTAGGCCTACTGCCCCCAATTCATTAAATGTTGCAGTCAAGTCTGGATCTGTCATCCAATTCCCCACTTCAGGGAAACCCTATTGTTCTGATAAATTCCAAGAGTCTTCAAAGCGTCTGACAAAGTGTGATAAATAAATTTGTTAGTCTTTAAAAGTGCCACAGGACTCCTTGTTTGTTCTGATAAAGGGATTGTTCAGTGCTCAATGAAGCCTCCATCTCTTACTGTGTCACTTAGTAATAAATGAGGACTGGTCATGACTATGAGTGTGTGCAAAATGTCTATCCCAAGGGTACCACCTGCAGTGTGACATTGAAGACGGTCATGCTTGTAGTTAATGCAAAGAGATCTCCTTGGATATCCCAATTTGCTAGTCAATTCCTGCAATCCTGCCAATTCATTAGCAGTGAATAGAGAAACCTACCTCTGTCTCCAGAAACAGGGGACCTCTGTTTCATTTGCTGCCAGTACTCCTAATTTACTAGTCAACAGGCAATGAAATCAGCAAGCTTGTATCCTTTCTTGAATCCAGCTTGCCTGCAAATAAAGGTTTATCAAAGAAGCTTACCGTATCTGCAAAGCTGGGCTTACCCAAGCAGAAACTCCCAGGTCAATAGATACCAATCTGGGAGTGAGAGAGAGCTCCATCTGATGCAGCAGAGCATGCATGTGCCCATCCTCTGGTCTGCAGGGAAGACCTGCCTCACTTGAGCCCCTCAGCCAGCCCACAGTTCACATGAGGTCCCCTCCAAACCAAAGCAGAAGGGGGAACCCTTAAAGGAATTGCAATCTTTCTTCCTGATTGACCAGACAAAAACTACCCTTTGAGGCTGTAAATGTTGCGTTTTTAACACATTATTATGATGATTGGAAAACTATATCATTTTATAGTTTTATAGTTCTTTCATTTAGTATATTTGAAAAGGAAGTAAAAAGTCATTTTAAATATTATAGAAACTATGTCCCTGTACTTCGATGATTGTTCAACGAATGTGACAGGTCTAATTATAGTGGAATTACCTCTGAAAATGTGTCTGACCTACTATATAGCCTTATGCCACATTAACCTCTACAATTAAATGCAGTCTCCTTGTCATTTTTTACAAATCGTTAAATGTGGATAGCTGATAATATGCAGAACTGAAAAAAAGATATAAAGTGTGGTGAGCTGTATTTTTAATTTATTTAATTTATTTTTCATCCACAAATAGACAATTACTATCTGTATAAAAGCTTTTTTAAAAAAATGGAAACTAAATATATAATTAGAAAGAGAGAGCCATTTTCTAAGTGAAATATAATGCACCAATAAATTTCTGAAATTAAGATCTGATCTTACTGGATTTGAATATTCAGGCATATTCTTGACTAAGCCACATCTGGTTTGGAAGAAGGTAGGAATAAAATGAAGAAATCAATATACTTGTAAATTACCAAAATAGATTGAACTTTCTTTTGTGTATTGGTAGAGTATAGAAGGAAGGGTCAAAACTGCAAAGAGGTTGTCTGGTGCCACATCTGACAAGTACAAGAGGGAGAGATGTTGAGTCAGGTTTGTTGAATACTTCAATTCGTTCAAAAAAATTGTAAATGTTAGTTATCATGCTCCTAAGTCAGTTATAATAACCAAACAATATAAATGCAGGGCATATGAGGGAGATATGTGGGCTAAGCAAAAGCATATGTGTACTTATTTGTTTACTATTTTCTTATTTTATAGTTATGAAGCAAGCAATATTTAAATAATATGAAACAATTATATGGAATTTTAAATACATTTGCTTTTTATGTACATATGTAATTGGTATGTGTGTGTGCACACAATAGATAGATAAGTAAATATCCACTATCCTCAAATGGAGAACCAAATAATTGTGGGGTGAAGGTGATGCAGTAAGAGTTAAAGAGGGATTAAATGGCCAGGAACAGAGTTGTAAAGAACTTTGAAGTTGTCATTACATTGGATTTCTGCAGATCTCAGTCTGGAAAGTAGGTTGGTCCCCCTCTCCCATTACTCTGGCTATGAAGATTTTTTTTAGTTGGATTTCCTTTAAAGAGCACCTCCATATTTATAACCAGCCTACATTTTCCATAGCAAGACAAAACTATTCCTAAGAGCTTAACATGAAGTAAACTTCTTTATTGGACAGACACACTTTGAAGAAATGTGAACTTGAGACAAGGGAGTGATAAATGACAAAGGAGTGTTAGAATATCATAAATAATCATAGATAAAGGAGTGTTAGAATATCAGTGCAAGAAGACAACACCCAATATTCCACAATCAAACAACATTTGAAGAAATCTCTAAAGATAGATGAGATCGGCAGAGACGGCAGCATGAGAAATCTTGTAGAGAGCAGCTGGGGCAGACCTGAAAGGCTAGCCAATCTAAATGGAGATGGTTGACTTTGGTTAAGTTCAAGCACTTTTCCACCCACTTAATCAGTGATGTTGCCTTATAAGGTAGGTATTTGCTTCTGGCCACATCCCTGTTTTGTATATACAATTGAGCCCCACTTCCTGAATAAATTAATAGTAAATGTACCAAAAGTCAGTTGTTGTGCAAAGCTGTAATAGGCTGGTGTGTTTTCTTTCCTGTCTAGACCATATATTTTGAGCATGCATAGATTTTTCCATTGACATCACAAACCAGAGAGATTTATCAGATATGGCTGCATTGCACTGTTAAATCTGGAGAGGCATGTATATGGGATGTACATAGATTTCCCACCTCTGTAACGAGATCTTTACTGAATCTGGCATAGACACCAGTCTCTAAAGACCTGAGACTTTGAGTATCATTGTGCCAGTAAAAGTTACAAAATGTGTCTGGAGTGTTCTTGATCACGAGATTAGCTGTATTAATGACATTGCTATCTCCAGCTATTGTAAAACTTATCTGGCTGAAGGGCTCTGGATGGGTGACTATATTTTGTGCTCTTCTTATGGACCAACCATGTCCTTATGAATAATAAAAAGACATTCACTAGTCACCAAGAAAGAAGTGTTCATTCTTGGGAATGTTTTGAATGATTGTTGTTAAGAAGTCAACTAAAGTTTGCATTGCAAGAGGCTTCCTGAAAGAAAAAAGTCTTCATTAATTAGTCATCTAGGGAGGAAAGGATATGTAGCCTGGACAGCTGCTACCACTGTAGTTTTTTTTTTTTTTAAGGGTTCTCTTCTGTCAACATGAAGACAAAAGACTAAGTGTCATATTGAAAAATCGTCATCTTTTGCAAGCTTGAGAGGCATTAAGCATATGAAAGTAGGAAGCCTGGCAGGGATGTGCCATAATGCGATGAATATTGTGATTTTATTAATTGAATATTTATCAAATGAGTTCCAGGAGTGCCATTATTTTAGGTTACCTAGGTAACAAAACATGGGAAATCTGGTTGGGAACACAAATACAGTCAGATTAATAAAGTGGGTTCTGTTGTATTCTACATACATCACCACTTGAAAAACAAATATAGGCAATTGTTCTTAAATTGCCGAGCAGCATTCCCAGAAACCCCCTTATATTTTTTAATTTTCACTGCACTCTTCTTACTACATGAATTAAAACCCTGCTACATAATACAGGTATGGATGCCAAATAAATATATCAGTTTTCTGTGCTATTTGTATTGAAAGGGAAAGCTGGACAGTTTCTCAAAATCACAAATGTACAATGCGAGGGATGAGAATAACACTTGCAGTAACCCCATAATCGCTGCTTTGCATTATTACTTTTCAAGGACAGACAGTATGTTTTATTCAATCTATAAGATTTAACTTCAGGAATGACATCCATATCTCCTAAATATATATGCTAGACCAGTCAGACCTGATAACATTAATGATTAGCTATGGGGTAGATAAATTCCATTTATAAATGGAAATAGGCTACATTCACATCTAAAAAACCTCATAGATGTTTATTGTACATTCAAGATTAAGACTTCAAATCCAAAAAAAAATCTCTCACAAAAACCTGGCTCTCACATTACAGTGTGTCTTTTTATACCCAGAAATCTTCTAATATGAATTACTGTGAGTTCTAAATATGTTTCACAAAATAGGAATTCCAGAAGTATTGCTGTATTATTGACAAACCTGATACAGAATATAATAGTGCTTTCCCCAAAATAAGTATAACTTGTATTAAATTGACAAAAAAAGCATTAAAGAGAGGCATGCTTATTTTCAGCATGGAGAATCTACTGCCATTTCAGATATCAACGTTCTTAGGAAAAGAGGTTCAATAAATGAGAGTGCATTTTCAAAAGCACTAACATTGAGTCAGGTTTGCTTATTGGAAACCTTTCACACATTATTAGCTGAATCAGCCCTTGGATTGCTCAGATCAGATTTTTATTACATTGCTCTTTTTTGTATCTGCATTTCAGTTTTGTAGTTCATTACTGTAAGATGTCATGTAATTTACTGGAAGTTCATACAATCCAATATTGACTAAAAGCAGAAAAGCAGTTTATACAGAAATTAATCATCAAGCAGTATTTGAAGTGGATGGGCTTGTGGTTAATGACCAGAACTGGTAGTCAGACTGGATTTCTTTTCCCTGTCTGTGCCAGAGTGAGTACCTGCACAGGCTTGCCCAACTCCCTTGAAACTTGATCCTGCATACTGAAGTTAATGGCAATTTTGCTGTTGATTTCATTGGGAAAAGGATGAGACCCTTGAGCTGCCTGTGTCTCAGTTTCACTATCTGCAAAGAGATGATGAAACTTAGTCCATCAAGGTTGGTAAAGTACTTTGAGATAATACAATGGAAAGAATTATAGAAGTGAAATTTCTTATTATTACTCTATATCTGTTTCCAGTGAAATTTAATTTAGCAGTAAATGTCCATTTTAACATTTTTGCTTTGTATCATATTTAGGCAAAATATTTTCTTTGAAATGTCAAATCAGTTCAAGTTCACACTTCTCTTTTAATCCTGAGTATATATACTAAAACTTTTTTTTGCCTTTACTGATTTACTCATTTACAATTTTAAACTTTACGATATTGCCTTTTGCAGCGTGTGTGTGTGTGTGTGTGTGTGTGTGTGTGTGTGTGTGTGTGTGTGTGTGTGTGTGTCTCATTTCAAATTATTTTGCCTTGATATTGGTTCACATTGGCTAAGAATCTTCTTCCCCCCCCCCCCCAGTGGTATAACTGCTTCATAGCCAATTTTGTTCGTGATAGTTCTGTAATAAAGACTGCTATTGTTAAATTAAAATTGTATTGCTTTAGTAATTTTTATATTTTATTAACATTCATTTTTACTGGAGTAGTAAAGTAATAATTTCAATAACATTCATTTGTAATCTAAAACTGATTACCCTTGCAGTAGGAATGTGATATGCTATATAAAGGGAAATTGCTAGTGCAATAAGATTTTATTATTTGTATAAGAATGCCAATTCCTATTCATACCCAGCATTGGCATTTACATCAGTGTTTGTGGAATAGTGGAAACTTTAATGGAGACATTTTTATTGTTTGTTCTCCCACTGTTTTCTGCATGAATCTCATTGAGATTTCTAAGCAGAATAAAAATATAAAGACTCTTGTACCATATGTTGAAAAACACAGAAGTTTGGATATTCGTTTTTGCACGTATGTTCCTTGGGTGAAATTCATCCTAATGCAGAATGCTAGCAAAAGACCCATCACAATACTTAAATTCCATGTTAGGGGTTCTGATAAAGAGGCTTTCATAGCTCGTGCACATGCAGGAAAGTGTCTCACCTACTGTAGATTAAGATAAAGTTCATCAGTGAGGGTGAGCCAAGGAATCCATATGTATGTAATCAAACAGCCCCAAACCTCCATATATGTAGTATGAGTGACATACAGGGCAGTGGCAATAAACTGGAATACTGGGAAACTGCTGCAGAGCTGTGAGGCCCACCTGTGAATGGATTTCACTGCCAAAAATCTATTTTCACCTCCATTGCCTTTCACCAGCAGATAGCCTGGATACTGTGACTTCATGTGGATGAAATTTCAGACCTTCTATATTGATCCTGATAGGCACATGTTTTAATAAACACCTATCATATTAAAGATTTATTAAGAACCAGAGTTGGGTAAAAATATTTTTGTCAAAAAAAAGACATCCATCAAAATAAAATGGCATGGAAAATATTCTGATTTCTTCACTTCTAGGAGAAAAAAATCTTGTGTGAGGGACTAGGAGTAGCAACAAAATATGACATGTAGAAAATAAGCATACACAAGATACATAACTAACATTAGCAAGTCAAGAAGGTGGATGATGGGGGGGATACAGATACTAATGTCCACATTAATATATGTTAGAGGGGAAAAGAAGTTGAAATACAAGATATTTGCATCAGATATTTCTAAATAGCCAGTTCATGCCCCATACTGTAGCTTCAAAAACTTGTTCAACAATAGTTTGTCTGTGGAAAGAATATCCTTGTAGTGTTGACAAGACCAAATGAAATCTGTAGGAGAGGGTCGGATGTACAATAAATGTTTGTGGGATTTAAAGCTTAATTTATGAAGCCATTTTAATGAAGAAATAATATAAAGAGAGTGAGAATATTGTGCATATAAAATGCTTTTTTTTTACACAGCTCTTTTACATTCTGTATGTTTCCTTTTCCCTTTTATCAGTTTTTGTAATCTAAAATATTGTTGCACCTTTTTATCCTGAGCGGTAACCGGTAACCAATATCCAGGGGCTTATAAATTGTTCCTCTTCTGAGCAGAAATTGATGATGATCTTGGGATTATGATGGAATTCTGTTTATTTACAAATAAGATATACTAAGTCCTGTTTCCCTCAACACAATAGAAATCAAACACTAGGAAGCAATTTCTTTGTTTACTGTTCCAAGCCTCTTCCCAGCTCAAAATTTGTCCAAAAACATTTTCTCTAAAGGCAGGTTACCAGTGCCTCTCTTACTGGCCTTCTGCTCTCTTCTCTGGCTGCTTTTGAATCTCACAGCTCCTCAGCCATGCTGGTCTGTGTTTTTGGCATTGTCTTCTGTTGTTTCAGCCCTCACTAAGCAATGGGGCATTTAACTTGTCTCTCATTTAGTCTGAATGGAAAGTAGCTATCACATCCACTAATTTCAACAAGATTTGTGACTGGCCATAAATCAGACAGTGTCCTGGGAACCACCTAACTTTCAGCACAAAAGTATTTATTTATTGCATTGGCAAAATGATCACCAGAGCATGTTTTAACATGTTTGATAAGACCATGCATAAATACTGTCTGGATAGTTTTCCAAAATATTCATGATGTCTCTGAAAATTTTGACTTTTCAGGTCATATGCAGACATTTTTTATTCATATTAGATAAAAGCTCAAGATATCTGAGGTTTTATTTAGGATATTAATATATAAAGCTGCTTCCTTACTAGTTAATTTTTTTGACAAGATGTTTATAAAGGAAAAGGTATCTAAAGGAGAGTGAAATGAATTTGTTTACTGTAAAAGTTCTGATTAGCCTGTTGCTATTCTATAAGGGAGGAGTGAGTGTATTTGTGTATTCTTCTTGTTTCGTAGCAAAACATCCTGTGTTTAAAACTTTCTTTGAGGAGAAAAAAATTATGAACCTACATTAATTTTCTTTTGTTATTGGATCCATATATAAGGGTGTGTGCATAAGTGGTGTCAGAGCAAGAGGGAACATTAGAGAAACAACTGAGTTGAAAGAAAATAATGAATGCTTTTTTAATTTTATTTGATATCAATAATATTAATCGACAGCATTAAATATTTAGTGAGGCCATTTCAAAAGTGGAATCTTCAGGCCATTAAATTGTTACGAAAGTGTAGCTTGTTTCACATTAGTAGACCAGCTGAAGATTCAATTTAGTAAACTACTTTAGATAAGTCAAACAGCTGTATTTTATATTGCCAGTATGTAATTATTTTTAATATGAGTGTTTGTTGTGTATCAAAGGTTAAAAAATTGCTATAAAAATAGCTTTTGGTGGGTCATTACTTTCAGGAAGGTCAATTGTTCCTCCTTGTTCCATTGGCTCATTTTTATATATATAGATACAGATATAGATATAGATATAAGGACATTTTAATTACTTGTGAACATGCTATTTTGTGCTACTGTGGTCACAGCAGATTTTTTAATCAGGGCAGCATGAGTCAGAACAGTACTTGAATAGGAAACCTATGTGTTGCAGAAAGTGGTATTGGTGGTTTAACAGAGTTCCGAGTTGGTAATGGATCAGTGCACTGAATTTCACTGATTTTTCTCTCGGATAAGATTTAAAACCAGAGTCTTAACCTCTTCCATTTAAAGATTTCATGGCACTCCTTTTCTGGCCAAATTTCAATATAAGTAATTAAATTCTGCCTAACTCATTTTTCAGTGTACTCTTCAGTTCCTGCCTTTCATTGTGGTGTTGCTGTTGTCTGTTTTAAATAGGTACAGCGCTGCATTTCAGTGGTTGGGGAAGTGATGGATGCTCTGAAGATTAATTCTGTTTTAAGCCCTTTGAGATCTTGGGTTTATATAAATGCAAAATATTTGTTTGCTGTTGCTAATTTTTGCTATTATTACAGGACTAAAATTAACGCAAAGAATGATCACTAATTACCCTAATTATGCCAAGTCAACATATTCGAAAGAATTTGCTAGGGACATGTTGTCCGCTTCTACGTTGTTTATAATTGCTTTTTGCTAAGGTGTAAAAAATAAAAATATTTTGGTTTTTAAGCAAATCTCCATTTTCATATGAGTTAAGGTTTATCAACCATTTTTAGACATATGTGGCAAAGCCTGATTTATACAAGGAAAAGGCTTTTAGCTTACTTGGTAATCCAACTACCTCTTTCTTAAAGTACTGGAAAATAAAATCTACAAAATACCATTTTGTGTTGGAAAAACTCTTGAATTCAAAATGTCCCTTACAATTTCAAAGAACTGCTTATGAGACTAGGGGAATAACATCAGGTGTTCATTTACTTATCACTAGTGTGAAAAAATGTGTACTGCTGACCAAACCAGTGAAAATATATTTGTTTATTTCATAAAAGCTATTCAAGGTTTTATTCAAAGAAAATACAAAAACAATACCTTTTATGGCCTTGTTTACTTCACTATCACCTGTCCCGAGGTCTCCCTTTTTTTTGCCCCAAGCTAATGCTGCTTCCATCATACCGGCTTTTCTGTTCTTTCTATTAAGTAGCTTGAATAAATTTGGGTCTTCTCTGTCTTTATATCTTTACTGCCTTAGTTCTTTGAGGAAATATGCACTCAGAGCCTGTCTATGCTTACCATGATACAGTGGCACCTCTGTAGTGCTTAGTAAAGATGCTATCTACGCTGATGGAAGAGCTCAACCCTCCAGACTACCTTCCTGAGAAGGCAGTAGCTATATTGATGGGAGAAGGTCTGTTGTTATGCACGAGGTGTTTGGTTGGCATCAATCCCTTGCTCAGGGAAAGTCCACACCTCTGAGAGACATAGTTATACTAACTAAGCATGTGCTGTAGACCAGGGCTCAGATTACTGGCATTAACACTCTTCACATTTTTATTTCCTTCATGAGCAAAATTTCTGCTTGTCTAGTACACAAAAACATAATTGCCAAACTTACTATCTTCTGGCTATTCTTTAAAAAGAAGGATATGAGGTTGTTCCCTCATTCCCCCACTCTGGGAGTAAAATACCAATTGAACGTCAGTTTGTGGAACACATTTGCTTTATGAATTAGCAAATTCAATTAACCTTATTTTCCTTGGGGCTTTGAAAATAGTAAGGGGAATTGGTACTACTTATAATTTAAGTAGAACTTGAGTTGGTGCAGAATGGAAGATGCACCTCAATTTCAGGGCTGTCCGGGGGAGGCACGAACAGGGCAATCACCCCAGGCCCCGCGGTTACGTAGGCCCCATGCTGTCCCTCTCCCAGCGGGGCCCACACATGCCTTAGCCCCTTCTCCTACAGCCGCCCTGCTGTCTTTGGCAGTGAGCCGAAGGGGCTGGGACGGGCCAGGAGGGCTATGCCCGGCCCCTGAGCCAGCCCTCCCCGCCCCCAGGGTGGAGTACATAGGGCCCAACCTCTGGGCCGGCCTGCCCCACACTGCCAGCTCCTCCCAGCCTGGGGCCGGGGCCACCGGCTCCCTCCCACAGGTGGCCTCCCAGCCCGGGCCTGGCTCCCCCCCGCAGGCGGCCTCAGCCTCAGGGGCTGGAGCCGGCTCCCCCGGCCCCCCCACAACAGGTGGCCTCGGCCACCAGGGCCGGAGCCAGCTCCACGTGCCGGCAGCCTCAGCCTCCCAGTCCAGGGCTGGCTCCCTGGGGGTGCGGAGCAAACCAGTTGGCTCGTCACGCTCCTCTCCAGCCTGGGGGGTGGGGGGCCCTGCTTTGGCCAGGCTCTGGGCCCCACTCCTTCCACGGGATGGCCCTGCTTGATTTAAAACTCCTGTGGGAAGCTATACTTTACTTTGGAAATTAAATTCAATTAATAACATTCAGGTAAATTTAACTCCTATCATTCCTTTCATGTCATCAAACTATGGACTCCTTTGAAGTCTAGTTGTCTTTTGGTTAGTGTTGCATTGATCTGGACACTGGTAAAATGAGGACAGATACATGGATAGCTTTTTAAGCAGCAGGCTTAAACTTTTATTAAACTTAAACACAGGAGGAGGTGCTCTACCTACCCATCATCCATATTCTCCTATACCTAGGGTGGTTCCAGGCCATGGAATGCAGGACTCCAACCATATAAGCTGTAAATTTCCTCAGCCTACTCCTAAGGTCTCAGTTCATTCATGTCTTGCTGCTCCCACCAGCAGTATGAAGGAAGCCAGAGGGCACAGAAGGATGGCCCTCATGAGCTAAGGTCCCCACAAAGTCTCACTGTACTTCATGAGCCCAAGAGCCATCAACACAATCTCAGGTCTTTTACCTCTTGAGAACTGTTCATTTTATCCTTTCAATCGCATTGATGGCTTCCTTACCCTTTCCTTCAGCTGGAAGAGCAAGATGGGAGACAGCCAACATAGAATTCCCTCCTGTGGGCACTCCTGCTCTGGTAGTTTGCAGAGCCCCCATGCTTCAGGACAAGGGTGTAACACCTGCAGTGGGGCAGAAACCTCCCTGCTAAGTAGCCACTCTGCTCCAGGGAAAGAGAGCAGAGAATCATTAGATTTCCTCCTCTGCATCTTGACTGTTGCTGGAATAGTGAGTAATCTGCTCACTGCTGGAATGGAGTTGAAAGAGGCTTTGCATGGCCCTGCTCCAGATTAAATCCTAGGAGCTGGGGAATGCTGGCCAATCAGCAGCCCTCCTTCCCAATTGAGCAATGGATGCCAGAGACTACAAGTTGGGGAGAAACTACCTGGTCTCCTTGAATCAGTGTCCCCCTCACTGCTCAGGATGTCCTCCTTTACTATTTACCACTATTTATATGCCCAGTGTTTATTCAATGATGCATTGAAAGATGTAACCTTTCTATGAATCTTGGATGCTGCTTGGTCAGACTCTTGCTTAAAAAAAAGCTAATTTCAAGTAGTGTGCTTTTGCTCCTCCTGTGATATGTGTTATGGATATATACATGAATAAAATAATTGAATAAATATGCTGTGGTTTAGTTGTAAATGATTTCATGTAACTAGCCATCTGTAATACTTTTTTGTTCCTTGAAACACAATATTAATTTTGGTTTTTTTTAAATATCTAAGTTTTACATCCCAGCCACAGACAGCTCTTGATTGCCATAATCCACTAAATAAAACATTAAACTCCTCATGCAAAAAATACCAGCTTCTTCCCTATAGGTACCAACATCCATTAAATTAGCTGTGGTATCCATTTTAACTGTTTTTCCTGCTGATATTGCACGATCAAGTGCTATAGCCACCTTGCAGGAAAGCATCAACAGTTGCTCAGTTATATCCAATTATAAGTTCTACCTCATTAGCATGGCAGCACCTTTATAATTGGCTGATTGCTAAATGAAAAGAATTCATCTGTAACACATAACTATCTCCTAAAATTGAGTGGCTCTGAAAAAACAGATTTGTATTGGGATTTACTAGTATTGAAGTATTTTTTCTGATGGGGAAAACAACATATATATAATCATAAGTACAAGACAACTCAGAAAAAATCCTTGACTAATGTACAGTGAATAACAAATCTTGTCAAAATGTCTTTGCCTTGTTTGTTCTATTAATAATGTCCAAATTAATCATCCCAATAATGTTCTTCATAAATTCTTGAGATTTTTTGCCACTCTGCTTGTATCTGGGGTACTTAAAGTTTATAAACAAAGATAAATGTAAACCCAGCTTTCAGCAGCTAAATCGTTAAAATATTTGCATACAGTGTTGCCTTTCCAGCAGGATTATCTCCTTATCTAAATTTAGGAGGAGATGAAAGTTTTAAACAGGTTTATAATCCAGTTTGCTTTGTCACACAGGAGTCAGGATTTTTCTAGATTTTTTTTTTAAGGTCAACATTTGAAAAAAGTGTATCATCCCCTGTTATATTTCTGCATGCCACAATATAAGAAGATTGTGTTTTAAAGGATATCCCAGAGGTCACTCATTCTGTTTCATTCAGTTCCTTTATTTCTAAAAGTTATACATCACAGGCATACAGATTCAACAAAATGCATGCTGACCTGGCAAAGAGGAGAAACTGCTGAAGCTTAAAAAGACAAAGAAAATAGAATTACTCTGTGTTTTCTTTTGAAGCAGATAAAGCAATGGAAATATACAATGGAACAAGGCTTCAAAGGAACAGTACAGGAGACAGATTTTTCCAATAACATGTCTGCCTTTGAGAAGTTTGAGCAGCAAGTCTCTCACTTGTCAGAGTCTGTATTTTAGTCCATTTACAAAAGAAAAGGAGTAAACAATTTAAATTATATTTCTGCTACAGCTCCAATTGTATCTGTTGGGGAAAAAAATATAGGGACTGATCCAAATGCAGTTGGAGTATTTCTATTGACTTCAGTAGTTTTGGATCAAGCCTCCCAAAATTGGATGGCATTGGAGGACATGGCTTATGATAACTTCTCCAAGGAAGGATTGAGCCCCTTAGCTTCTTTGGTACAAGGAACAGTTAGGTAACACACTCAGGAATCTGTATATGATACACAGTAGGAGTTATTTTTGCACTTTTTCTCCAAATGAGTCAAAGGTTGATGATAGCCAATAACATGAGCATTGAAATTTATGCTTGCTTTTTGGCTAAGAGGAGGTCATCCATCAGTGTTACCGATGCTGCATGCCATGTTGTGACAGGCCACTCCCAGAATCTAGTCTGCTGTACCACTGTGACACCCCCCCATCTCCACTCCTGAATCCCGATTTACCCCAATTTGCCAGGTGACTACTCACTCCTGAGTCATTCAATACCAGTCCCCTTCATGGAATTGGTCCCAGGAGTGGATGTGCACCGTCTGGCCATGCAGGCAATGGTCCCCAAGTGAGCACTCCCAGCTACCAGATGGCACACCAGAAACTCCCATCCTACAGGCATTGGGACCCTTCCACCAACCACCATAGACTCATAGACCTTCGTCTGTCCATTTGACATAGAAATGGATTGGCCCAGCCTCTCTGATCCACATCCCCTAAAGTCCACACAGCTTTATATAAAACAAACAATAGATTTTTGATTAGAATATGCTTTTAAGTGAGTATATAGCAAATCCATGCACAATCATTTAATAAAGGAGTCAGGAGTTACCACGAATAAATAAAAGATATGAAATGCATGCCATTCTACTGATACTATTCAAAGGTTACTCTTTAGTCTATTCTCTTCATTCTTACCCACAAGGGTGACTCTTGGTGTTGTTCAGCTAGCTCAGGCCCTCCTGGCCACGTGGATAGGCTCAATATCTTTCAGTTGCTTCCAAGATGGTGTTTCTCTGGCAAAAGCCATCAGCTTGTCTCCCTTTCAAAGTGTTTGCATTCTTTTTCATTCCTTCTTCAGCCTCCCCCCGCCCCACTCTCTCTACTACTGTGTGATTTCCTTTGTCCTACCTGAGTCAAGGAGGTCAATTTGCATTGCCTTTGTCATGTAATTTTTCAGCCTCTGTGCTAGAGATAGTCCTGAAGGTCTGTGTTATGTAATATTCTTTACATCTATACACATACGTGAACATGATACCATAACAATGCGGTAGAGCATTCAAAAGGGAACTTGGCATTGCATAATTGGCATCAAACCATACAATTACACCGCAAAAGTGAACAGAAAAATTACAAAAAAGCAGTCCTGTGACATTTTTAAAGACTAACAAATGTATTTATCGCATGAGCTTTCATGGGAGAAAATCTCACTTCATCAGATGCTTTGAAGATGGGGAATTTACAGAATGGGAAGAAAATAAATACAGGGATGTATGTCATTGGATCGGGTCAGGCTGTAAAAGCAAACCAAAACAGATGTTAAGATTCAAATACTGGGAAACAGCTTATAGAGGAGGGTGAGGTCAAATCACCTGTTGTAATGAGGAAAAAAATCTTCATATGAATTAAGTTCTGCAGTTTCTCTTTGAAGCTTCAATTTGTTATTCATTTGTTTGAGCTCAGGTATTGACAAGTCATCAGTGAAGTGAGCAGGGGGGTGGAAGTGTTCCCCTATTGGTTTTTGAATGTTGTGATTTCTGATGTCAGACTCGTGCCCATTGATTCTTTTGTGCAGAGACTGTCTTGTTTGTCCAATGTATAAGGAGGGGGGCATTTCTGGCACATGATGGCATAAATCAGGATGAGCAGGTGAATGAGCCCTTGATGGAGTAGCTGGCTTGATTAGGTCCTGTCATAGTGACTTTTATATAGATACATTGGCAAAATTGGCAACATGGTTTGTTGCAGGGGTATGTGCCTGCTTTAATGTTTCTGTTGTTTGGTCTGTAGTTATTGGTGAGTATCTGTTTAAGGTTGGGGGGGGGGGCATCTGTAAGTGAGGAGAGGTCTGTCTCCCAAGGCTTGAGAGAGTGAGGGACTGTCATATAGAATACACAGATCATAGCCCATTATATATCACCATGACACGTCATGCTTTCGTACCTGATTTCATAGATTCCAAGGCCAGAAGGGACCATTGTAAGCATCTAGTACAGCCTCCTATATACCACAAGCCATTGACCTTCTCAAAAATAGTTCCTTGAGCATGAATTTTAGAAAAACTAACATTTTTATTAAAAATTGTCAGCAATGGAGAATTCACCATAGCCTTTATTCCAGTGGTTGGTTAATCTTACCATTTAAAATGTATGTTATACTTTTCTTTGAAACAGACAAGAATAATGCCAGAAATCGGAAACTCTTGGAGTCTGGTTACTGCTTAGGAAAAGAAGTCTAGAGACATGGTAGTAATTCACAAGCTCATTGACACCAAGTATAGATTTCTTAGCTTTTCTAGACTTTCATTCTTTGTGATGCTTGGGAGAGTGCTTTCTCTAAGGCAAGCATAGAAACTGTTAGTCAATAATTGGCATAGACAGTCTTTATTAGTTTTTACCAGCTATAACGGTGAAGGATCTGAACACCTTGCAGCATACACAAGCTCTGTATATATGATCAGATAGAACCCTATCAGGTAAGGTGGAATGATCTCTCTTCTCTTGTCTGGATTAATTTCATTAGTCTCATCAGAACCATACTCAATTTTCATGATCTTATCAGTGGAGTAGTTTAAAAGCTCTTTGAGGTGACTGGCAATAGGATCCGAGAGGTTGGCTGAAAACAGGCTGGTTTAATGTGCTGGCTCTGAATAACACAACTGGCTTTGATTTAGCAGATATGATTAAGAACAAGAAAACTATATGGTCATTCTGTGTAACTGTGGTGTATATAAACAAACATTCCTTTTTTTATTCTTTTTTCCCCCCTAAGTCAGTTCTGGTTATCCTGCATAATCGGATTGAGTAATACCTTCCTCTGCAAGTTTGTCCCATTGAAATTCATATAGTATTACTCCATGTAAACCAGAGTGGTAGAATTGTCATGTCCGTTATTACCCAATTATTTTCGGTTTCTTCTTAATTTAGATGTGATGTTGGATTATTTGATGTGACATTACTGATGCACATAAAAACAACAGGTATAATGTGATAAAGATTCAAAGCTAAAGATATGTCTGAGTTTTGAATTTCAGACTTGATTCCAAATTTCTCCAAAATGTAAGGGGTTTGGGAATTCAGTTTAAACCTATGACAAGGCATGCTGGGCCCAAGCTGTCTGATGGCTTAGTACAATCCTGTTGAAAATCCAAGACATTCTAGAATTTCTAATCAACAGACCCCCTTGGGAAGCTGTGGATGGATAATAATTCATGCTGAGTAAAGGGGCAGGGAGCAAATTTCCCCCCACAATAAACTATGGAAGAGTTCAAACCATTTATGGGGGTCTCTATAGAGCAGTATCTGCCAATGGGTCTGTCCAGAGCAGACCAAGAAGGGCACCTGGGGAATTGACTAGAGATATCTCAAAAACAAAGCAAAGAGATCCAAGAAGGAGAAGCCCTAGACAGTTGAGCTTACTTATTTTGCAGGTCTAGACACATTTTTATTGAGTTTTCTGGGTGAAAGAAATTATCCTGGGCATAGAAGCAGAGCTTGAGGACAGCTTAGAGCAGTTTCTTTTAGGGGGCCAGTTTTGGAATTTCCAGTAAAGGGTGGGGTGTGAAGAAGTCCTTCCTTTGTTCTACCAGATCAAAAGAGGGAAGACTGCTCAAATCCTTGGAGGAGTGTTTCCAGAAATAGCAAAGAACTGCTTTTTTGAGCCATTATTTTACTTTTGTTGACATCTGAATGGATGGAGTTTTCATTTTTACCCAGCTATCTGCGGGAAGGGATGGAACTTGGGTGGTGCTGGGGCTGTAACAGCAGGAATAAAAGAGAGGGTAGTTGGGACTGGGAGGGGGGATCAAATAATTGTTTTTTATTTCCTAATGAAGTCATAATACCACAGGCGAGTGGGGAAGGAGGACACCGGGAGAAATTGCAAGGAGGAAGATGCTACAGGAGGGAGAATCGACAGGGCAAAGTAGGGCAACGGGCTCGGTATCTTAGGTGCCTGTACACAAATGCGAGGAGTCTGGGAAACAAGCAGGAAGAATTGGTAGTACTGGCACAGTCAAGGAACTATGATATAATTGGAATAACAGAAACATGGTGGGATAACTTGCATGACTGGAGCATTGCCATGGATGGATATAAATTGTTCAGGAAGGACAGGCAGGGAAGAAGGGGGGGAGGAGTAGCGCTATATGTAAAAGAGCTGTATGACTGCTCGGAGATCCACTATGAAAGTGGAAACAAGATGGTTGAAAGTCTATGGGTTAAGTTTAGGGGAGAATGCAACAAGGGGGATGTTGTGGTGGGTGTCTGCTACAGCTCACCAGACCAGAAAGAGGAGGTGGATGAGGCGTTCTATGGACAACTAACAGAAGTTTCCAGATCGTCGCAGGCCCTGGATCTTATGGGTGACTTCAATTATCTTGACATCTGCTGGGAAGATAGTACAGCAGTGCACAGGCAATCCAGGAAGTTTTTGGAGAATATTGAGGACAACTTCCTAGTACAAATGCTGGAGGAACCAACTAGGGGCCTTGCACCTCTAGACCTATTGCTCACAAACAGAGAAGAATTGATCGGGGAAGTAGAAGTAAATGGCAACCTGGACAGCAGCAACCATGAGATGGTAGAGTTCAGGATCCTGATCAATGGAAGGAAGGAAAGAAGCAGAACACACACCCTGGACTTCAGAAAAGCAGATTTTGGCTCCCTTAGGGAGCTGATGGGCAGGATCCCTTGGGAGGCTGATCTGAAGGGGAAAGGTGTCCAAGACAGCTGGCTGTATTTTAAAGAAACCCTGTTAAAGGCACAGGAAGATAACATTCCGATGTGCAGAAAGAACAGCAAATGTGGATGGCGACCAGCGTGGCTTAGCAGGGAACTCTGCGGGGAGCTGAAACATAAAAGGGAAGCTTACAAGAAGTGGAAGCTTGGACAGATGACAAGGGAGGCATATAAAGATATTGCTCGGGACTGCAGGGATAAAATCAGAAAGGCCAAAGGACAATTGGAGTTGCAGCTAGCAAGAGATGTGAAGGATAACAGAAAGGGGTTCTATAAGTATATCAGCAACAAGAAAAGGATCAGAGGTGGTGTAGGTCCCCTACTGAATGGGGCAGGCATCCTCGTGGTGGATGATGTGGAAGAGACTGAGGTACTCAATGCTTTTTTTTACTTCAGTCTTCACAGGGAGGGCCAGCTCTCAGGCTACTACACGGGGTAATGCGAAATGGAGAGGAGGGCGGCCCTCAGTGATGAAAAGTCAGATTAGGGAACATTTAAAGAAATTGGATGTGCACAAGTCCATGGGGCCGGATGAACTGCATCCAAGGGTGCTCAGGGAGTTGGGGGAAATGATTGCAGAGCCGCTGGCCATTATCTTCGAGACCTCGTGGCAAACGGCGGAGGTCCCAGAGGGTTGGAAAAAGGCAAATATAGTACCTCTCTTCAAGAAAGGAAAAAAGGAGTATCCGGGGACCTACAAGACTGGTCAGCCTCACCTCAATCCCTGGGAAAATCATGGAGCAGGTCCTCAAAGAATCTATCCTGAAACACTTGGAGGAAAATAGAGTGATCAGGAAGAGTCAACATGGATTCACCAAGGGCAAATTGTGCCTGACCAACCTGATTTCCTTCTATGATGAGGTGACTGGATTTGTGGATGAGGGAAGAGCCGTTGACGTGGTATACCTTGACTTTAGCAAGGCTTTTGATACGGTTTCCTACAGCATTCTCGTCAACAAGTTAAGGAAGTATGGGTTGGACGAATGGACCGTAAGGTGGATTGAAAACTGGCTAGATCAGTGGGCTCAGCGGGTAGGAATCAATGGCTCGATGTCTGGTTGGCAACCGAAAACGAGTGGAGTGCCCCAGGGGTCGGTCCTGGGGCCGGTTCTATTCAACATCTTCATTAATGATCTTGATGATGGAATAGACTGCGTGCTTAGTAAGTTTGCGGATGACACCAAGTTGAGGGGAATGGTAGATACTCTGGAGGACAGGGACAGGATCCAGGGAGACTTGGACAAATTGGAACACTGGGCCGAAAGAAACCTCATGAAGTTCAACAAAGACAAGTGCAAAGTCCTGCACTTAGGACGAAAAAATCCCATGCACTGCTACAGGCTGGGGACCGATCAGCTAAGTAGCAGCGCTGTAGAAAAGGACCTGGGGGTTATGGTGGACGGGAAGATGAATATGAGCCAACAATGTGCCCTTGTTGCCAAAAAGGCCAATGGCATATTAGGCTGCATCTGTAGGAGTATTGCCAGCAGATGTGATAATTTTTTTGCCCTCGGGATGTGATAATTCCCCTCTATTCGACACTGATCAGGCCGCATCTGGAATACTGTGTCCAGTTTTGGGCTCCCCACTACAGAAAGGATGTGGACAAATTAGAAAGAGTCCAGCGGAGGGCAACAAAAATGATTGGGGGCTGGGGCACATGACTTATGAGGAGAGACTGAAGGAACTAGGCTTATTTAGTCTACAAAAGAGAAGACTGAGGGGAGATTTGATAGCAACCTTCAACTACTTGAAGGGGTGCGCCAAAGAAGAGGGAGGTAGGGTGTTCTCGATGGTAACAGAGGACAGAACAAGGAGCAATGGTTTCAAATTACAGCTGGGAAGGTCAAGGTTGGATATTAGGAAAAACTTTCTCACTAGGAGGGTGGTGAAGCATTGGAATGGGTTACCTAGGGAGGTGGTCGAATCTCCATCTTTGGAGATTTTTACGGCCCCGTTAGACAAAACCCTGGCTGGGGTGATTTAGTGGGAGTGGTCCTGCTTTTTAGCTGGGGTTTGGACTAGATGACCTCGTGAGGTCCCTTCCATCCTTATGATTCTATGATCTAAATTGAACTATCCAACCAGTGGGGAGAAATTTAGGCAGGACCCAGGTTTTTACAATGGTGTGGTTAAACCATACAGTCACAGGGCACATTTCAACCCAATACCACTGGGAGCTGAACATTGTCCTTTCTTAACCAGTTCTACCAGGACACAAATATTTTACAAAGTTGTGTGTGTATGTGCACACGTGATGGTATTTAGCTACCAAATGGAGCCAAAACGGGCTTATGAGACTAAAAAGAAATGCATTTGACTCTGGCAAAGAAAACAGTTACTAAAATCCTTGCATAAGGGCTACATAATTTAAATTGTATCCCTGATTTAAAGTTCTGTACATATGTACAATTTTATGAGGATTGGATTTTGTGTGTCTACTTGAAACAGAAGAGGGAGAAAAACAAGACTTTCAACATTTAAATTGTATATTTCTTTCTCTTTTGAATTTTCATGGCAATGTTATATCTAACCCTTCTGCCAGTGGAATCGGTAGCAACATGCACTGGGTTCAATATCTAAGAGTTCCTCTTAACAATATAAAATTGGAGTGGCTTGAGCTCCCACACAGTAATCTGAGAAAATTTACCACCTCTTCTGATTGCCTCTTAGATGTAGTACTTCCCCTCCCACAAACACTGAGTCTGTGTAACAAAAGAATTTTTTTTCTTAAAAGAGCAAGGGAACCAAGCATTTGTTTGGGAGAAACACCACAATCACATTTAAAAGCATGCAACCATACACAAACCCAATCCCACTGTGCCTCAGTTTTTCATGTTGTGGTTGGACAGTCTGATGAATGAATATCCCTTTAACACATCACTGCTTCGCTCTTCCTTCGCTCTACCCCACTGACAATTGGCTGTCCATGGTTAACAAAGACCTAGAGTTCAGAGGAGTTCACCTCACATTCCGGAAAGGTGGGGCAGCACAGAGCAATGTCTCCATGGTCACTGTGAACCTCTGTAACTAGCTGTTTGCTGCTTCCTCTCGTGCTGCTGTTTTTCTCTGCCGGTGTTGGTCACTTGCTGTCACTGCTGGACACTCGCTGCTACTTCTGCAATGCCACATCTTGAGGTTCCACCATTTGACCCAGATCTTTAGTGATATCAGCTCTGAGTGATTTCATTGGGTAACAGTGCCCTTACCGCCAGTACAGCCTTTGCACTGTCTTTAATCTCATTATTTCCCCTACACCATGTGTAGGGCGTAGCCCCAAGACCTGTTTATCAGAGATTTAGCTCTGGTTATCACTGGACAAAATGAATGGCTCTCAACTGAGTATAATCAGCTCTGTCTTTAAACACTGGAAAGGTGAAATTCAAATGCTGTCTCTTTAGGCAGAATCGAAACCACCAAGTAGGAACAGCTCTCCACACTTTCATCTTGACTGGGATTTCACATCATTATCCCTCACTTAGTAAGTGTGGCTCGTTTTAGGGTGACCCCTCAATCAGGGCATTCTAATCAAAGTTCTGTTGCCCTTTACTGATACAATAAGGATAATATTTAATTACCCTTGCACTCAGTTACTAGACTGCTTTGTAACTCAAAACCAACCAAAATTAATCATTTGGTAAAGGAGCTCTATCATGTTGAGCACCTAGTCCTAGGCAAAATAGGCACATCCATGCAAACACAGTCTGATCCTGAAGTCTTTCCCCCCAGAGTGTCTCTAGGTTTCAGGGAACAGCTCATTCAGACTTTGCTTATATCCTTTCCCCAGCCGAGAATTTTTCATCCCACCAAATTGCACTCTGTGTTATACCACTTCCACTACATTAGAAACACCAGTTACAACTAACTGACCACACACAAACCTCATTTGGAATGACTAGTACACAATCGGGGAGAAGCAAAAACACGATCTAAAAAGTAAATACAGTAAGTATTGTGTTAAAGGTAAACTACTAAATAAAAATAAAAGGAAAGTTAAAAAAAATGACAAGGTAAGGAAACTGTCTGTGCTTTTTTCATTTAAATTGAAATGGTTAGAAGCAGGATTTTTCTTCTGCATAGTAAACTTTCAAAGCTGTATTAAGTCAATATTCAGCTGTAAACCTTTGAAAGAACAGCCAAAACATTTTTGTTCAGAGTTACAAACAACCTCCATTCCTCAGGTGTTCCTGACTCAGAGATTCTACTGTGTTTCTCCCACAAGGATCTGAGGAAGCCAGAAGTCTGTGGGCTAAGTGTATTAGTTCTTCACTAACCATTTCTGGTGCATCGTAACTTAACTTGTTAACTAGCTGTGACAGTCTCTGCTGGGGAACCCGGTCCACACGTGGGGTGGAGGCCTGGACATCAGCTGATGTGGCCTGCTCTCACCCTGACCGTAGCCCCCGCCCAGGTTGGGCCACAGGGTGGCCCATGGTAGGGCAGTCACCCCTCTGGCCCACGGTGGGCTAATGTCTCCTTTTGACTGTGTCTTTCTCCTCTCTGGGACTTCCCCTGGTGGGCTCCCGAGGCAGCTCTCGCCTCCTCCTGTCCCACCTCACACTGAGGCCCTGGCTGCCTTTTTTACTTCCTTTTCCTGCCAAGGGGTGGGGAGCCTATGTGGCCAAGAGGGGCCTCCCTGGCCACTGAGGTGGTAGAGGGCTCCCTCTCTGGTTTGAGGAGTTGGTACACCCTGTCACACACCCTCCCCCTCAGGAGGCTCTCCGGGTCTACTCCCAGGGAGTCCAGAGATCCCCCTTCCCTGGAGAAGAAGTCCATGTTATAATGGTCCCTCCCTGCTCTGTGAGCAATTGTGAAGGTGTAGGACTGTAATGCCAAGTACCACCGCATAATTCGCGGATTGGTGTCTTTCATCGTCTGCAGCTATTGTAGGGGAGCGTGGTCTGTCACCAGCCGGAATGGGTTCCCCCAGAGGTAGTACTGGAGGGCATCCACTGCCCACTTCACTGCCAGGGCTTCCTTCTTGGTCACCGAATATGCCATCTCCCTCAGGAACAGCTTCCAGCTTGGTATACCACGGGATGCTTCTCCCCATCCCGTTCCTGAGATAGCATAGCCCCTAGGCCAAACCCTGAGGTGTCGGTCTACAGGATAAATTCCCTGGAGAAATCCGGATGGGTGAGGACAGGTTCCTGGCTCAAGCATCCCCACAGTTTCTGGAAGGCCCGCTCACAATCATGGGACCAGTTGATCTTCTTAGGGCTGTTCTTCCGCAGGAGGTCACTCAGGGGCTCTGCGATGGTTGCAAAATCAGGAATAAAGCGATGGTATTACCCCGCCAACCCTAAGAAGCTTTGGACCTGTCACTTTGACACCGGTCTGGGGCACTGGGTCAGGGTCTGTATCTAATCCACCAGTGGCTTCAGTACCCCCCGTCCGATCCGATAACCTAGGTACTTCGCCTCCTGATGTCCTAGCCAACATTTGGTCGGGTTGGCCGTCAGTCCGGCATCCTGGAGAGTATGGAGTACTCTCTCCAGGTGTTCCAGGTGGTCATCCCAACATTAGCTGAATATTATGTTGTCAATGTAGGCTGCCACGTACTCTTGGTAGGGGACGTAGTATTCGGGCCATGAGGCACTGGAACGTGGCTGCTGCCCCGTGGAGGCCACATGGCATTGTCTTAAATTGGTACAGCCCCCATGGGGTAGCGAAAGCCGTCTTCTCCCAAGCCTCTGGTGTCAAAGGAATCTGCCAGTAGCCCTTGGTTAAGTCCAGGGTGGAGATGTATTCGGCCACCCCAAGCCTCTCTAATAGCTTGTCAACGTGGGGCCTAGGGTAAGCGTCAAACTTTGATACTGCATTTACCTTGTGAAAATCGATGCAAAATCGGACTGAGCCATCGGTCTTCGGCACCAGGACAATTGGACTCCACCACTCTGACCGGGATTCCTCCACTACTCCCATTTCAAGCATATTGTCCAATTCTTGATGCACGGTGGTCCGCAACTTTTGGGGTAGAGGCTGGGGGTTTTCACGCACCTTCTTGCCTGGTTCTGTCTCTATATGGTGGCAGGCTACATGGGTATAACCTGGCTGATGTGAGAAGACCTCAGGGAGCCCTTGTACCAGGGCCAGGATCTGTTCGACTTGTCTGGGCTGCAGGCCCTCCCTGAGTATCATCCTATCCTCCTCATGGGCTAGGGTGGCTCGCGGCCCTAACTCCGGGTCCGGCAGGGTGTCAGCAATGAGTAGGGCTTCCTGTGCTCGCCACGCCTTCAGGAGGTTGACATGATAGATCTGGGTGGCCTTGCGCTTTCCCGGCTGGCGTATTTCGTAATCAACCTCCCCCACCCATCGAACTACCTCGAAGGGTCCCTGCTGTCGGGCCAGTAGCTTGGACTCAGAGGTGGGGAGCAACAGAAGAACCCAATCCTCGGGCTGGAACTCCCTCGCCCAGACCCCCCGGTTACATGCAGTCTCTTGCCAATGTTGGGCCTGCAGGAGGTTCTCTTGTGCAAATGCCCTCACTTTCTTCAGGTCTTCTCTCAGTTGCAACATGTGCTGCACCACATTTCATCTTTTTGTTGTCTCCTCCTCCCAGATCTCCTGCACTAGGTCATATAGCAGCTCAAATGGTGAAAACCCCATGGACGCCTGAGGCACCTCTCGTATTGCGAACAAGGGGGGGGGGGGAGCAGGCGGTCCCAATGTTTCGGGTCCCCAGCCACAAACTTTTGCAGCATCTTTTTGAGAGTCTTGTTAAAGCACTCTACCAAGCCATCTGTTTGCGGGTGGTAAATGGAGGTTTGTAGGGCTTTGACCTTCAGGAGGGTGCACAGTTCTCGCATCACCTGGGAAGTAAGGTTTGTCCCCTCATCTGTGAGAATTGTCTTGGGGATCCCCACCCTTGAGAACATCTTCACTAGTTCCCCTGCTATATTGACCGCGGAGGCGACCCAGAGGGTTACCGCCTCTGGGTACCTGGTGGCATAATCTACCACTACCAGGTCATGGTCCTTTCCAATGGGCCCACCAGGTCTAGTCCTACCCTGTCGAAGGGGGTGTCTACCAGAAGGAGAGGCACTAGTGGGGCTTTTGGGGATCTTCGTTTGTCTGCCATCTGACAGTCTGGGCACGAGGCACAATAGTCTTTAACCTCAGCGTGCACACCTGGCCAGTAAAATCGTCTGACCACCCGATCCAGTGTCTTTTGCCTCCCTAAATGCCCCCCACAGGGTATGGAGTCTGCCAGGTGGAGGACCTGACGACGGCACTTTCATGGGACTAGGAGCTGAGTTAAAGTCTCCCCGGCCTGTGGGTCTTTAGCTAGTCGATATAACTTTTCATCCCTCAGTTCAAAATGAGGCCATAACTTACACAGGGTAGGGTCCACCTCCTCCTCATCGATCTGGGCCAATTGTTCATAGGGGCGGCTCAACGTGGGGTCCTCTCTCTGGTCCCCGACAAAGTCCTCGCCTTGCATCAGCCTGCTACAATCTATCAAGCCCCGTTCCTGCTTCCCCATCTCTGGTGCGGTAGCTGGCTGGGTCAAACCACCTCCCCTCATTTGGTCACGCTCCCCCGGCTGCATCAGGCTTCCCCCCTCCTCAGGGGGGTGTTGGGGTTGGCCGGTTGGGCTCCCTCTGCCCTTTCTGTCATCGGGTGGTTGGGCACCCCACGCCTTCACCAGCTCATCGAACTTGGGGATGTTCAGCCCCAGTATCACTGGGTATGCTAACTCCTTGGCCAGGCTGACCCGCATCCTCCGGATATGCCCCCAGATTGTGATGTCTACCTCTGTCACGGGGTATGGGCATACATCACTGTGGATGCATTGCACGTGCACTGTGGTGGTGGTGACCCTATCAGGAACCAGTTGTTGGCGTACCATGGACTGGCTATACCCGGTGTCGATCAGGGCTGTTGTGGTCACTCCATTGATCTGAAGATGGAGGCCGACAAGCTCCTACAGTGGCTGGCTGAGAGCGAGTGGGAACAACAGCAGTTGTTCCAGCAAATGGCAGCACACCACCAACAGCAAAGCACCCAACAAGAGAAGCTCATCCGGGAACTGGCAGCCAAGCAAAACGAGCAACAGCAGCGGCTGGCCCAGCAGATGGCAGCAGCCCTGCAACTCCCAGCTGCCCACGTGGACCCAGGAGGGGAGACCCAACTGGCTCAACTGGACACTCCCCCCACCAATGAAGCTGACCAAGATAGGGCCAGAGGATGACCAGGAGGCCTTCCTGGTGACATTTGAGAGGGTCGCTCTGGCTGCGCAGTGAGCCCCAGAGCATTGGGCAGTGATCCTTGCCCCGTACCTGACCGGGGTGGCTCAGGAGGCCTACCAAGGGACAGATGCTGGGGAGGCCTGTGATTATAACAAGGTTAAGGACACCATCTTGGATGCATTTGCCATCACCCCAGACACCCACCGCCAGAGGTTGTGCCAGGAGAAGTTTGGGATAAGGGATTGCCCATGCGCGCTAGCTCAATGAGTGAAGGAACACTGCTGGCACTGGCTGACCCCAGAGGGACGGACGGGAGAACAGGTGGCAGAGCAGGTCGCACTCGAACAGTACACGCAGGCCCTCCCACCGCGGGCCTGGGAGTGGGTGTTGAGGAACCATCCTGGGACCCTGGCCGAGGCGATGCAGCTGATAGAGAACGCCCTGGTGGCTGAGGAGGCAATGAGTCCAGCTCCCCACCTCAGAACCCCGAGGGCGCCGCTAGGATCTAAGCCCCAAGGACTCCATCCTGGGACTGGATGTGGCAAGAGGCCAGGCTTGCGCCTAGAGTGGCCCTGCCGAGAGGCTAGAGGTCCCAGTGTCCCAACTGGGGGGGATGGAGGATGACACTGGGGACCCTAAGGAAAACCACAGAGGGCCCCAGCCCACCTCCAATTTGACGGGCACGAATCCCTCGGGGGCACATTGTTTTTCCTGTGGGAGGCCCAGCCACTTCCAGAGAGATTGTCCTCAGATGGACTGCTCCTATGGCCAGGGGTGGACAGCCACCACCCGAGCCCAGAGAAGACAGCCCCCAAAGTTTACGATGGAAGTCCAGATCAATGGAGTGACCACAACAGCCCTGACAGACTCATTTTCAGATGTGTTAAATAAGGGTGGGTTAAACTCAGTGGGCCTGCTGCATGTTTTGGATAGTGTCCAGAACTCTTTTGTCACCCAGGTCCCTTGTCATGGTCCATTTCGTAAGAGATACCACTCAATCCCCAACGGGTACTAAGAGGCTCCTATGTACTGGCTGTATTGTGTGTTGTGTATACAATGTAACAGTGATTTTTTTGGTTTAAAAAAAAAAAGTACTGTCACTCATATCTTGATAGTAAATATGAAAAATCTATCTTCCACCCCTCTTCTTCCTGCTCCACCCCTCCTCCTCCAGCAGCACGCTCCTTTTCTCTGCTCTTCAGCTGGGCAGCAGGGCCAGCAAAAAAGGTGCTGGTACTCCACACCCCTGTGTACCATCACAAAAAACCACTTTAATATAATATTATTTATTAATACCTTTGCGTGTTGGTGGTCCCAGATTAGCTATATTACGACATAATAAAAACAACTTCCATTAATGTCTGGGGGGAAAAAAAAAGAAAATCTTATTTATTTTTCACAATGTAATGTAATTTTTGTTGTTGTTTTTCTCTCAACATAGACAATATAATAGATTAATCAGTTTGGGTCTTAGTGAGTTTCTAATCTATTTCATTTGCACATTGTCATGCTCAAGAGTAATGGTGTAGTTGATTGGGTTGTGAACATTGCAGGTGACTTGGAGGAGGAGTTTTTTTGTTTGTTTGTTTGTTTTTGTTTTTTAAAGTCATTGAAATATTGATTGGATTTCTTCCTTAAAGAAATGTTCTATCTCAACCAAAAGTTATGAACTTCTTGGAGATACCACTAGATAAAATTCTATGTGCCTGCTGTAAAGAAGGTCAGGTTAGAAGATCATAATGATCCCTTCTGGCCTTAAAAATGTATGACTGTGAATGTGTTTTGGTCTTAACTTTCGTCAAATCTTGTCTTAACAAAAGAATCAATAGGTGAGGTGTTTGGTTTTCGTTGACGTTTTAACAAGTCTCTGGGTGGCTGTGCTATTGGCCTTTAAGTTAGCTGTAGCCTTGCTGCTTAGCTGTTGGAAAGGGGCACTTCTAAGGGGCCTACTCCCCTGTTGCTGTCAAAGACAAACCTTCCATTGATTTCATTGTTGCAAGATCAAAGTAATGGCCATTTGGATATATGTTCCCAATCCTATTCTATAGTAACTACACTGCGAGCTGTTTAATAAAATATCTCATTTCTTAAATCCCATAAAAAAACCAACCAGGTTAATTTTAAAGTCATTTTTCAAACCTCCAGCGTAAGCGCTTTATACTATATTCTCTGTTGTAGAAGAAAAGTTAAATAAAAAGAATAAAAAAGTAATGGTTTTTTTTTAAATTCAGTCAAACATTTGTAGCTTCCAATAAGGTATCCAGCTGATCTGCTATTGTAATGTAATAAATACAATATAGAAATAGTTTTCTAAAATAAAAATATTCCCTATAATTATTCATTTTCACAGCATTTAACATTATTCAGATCATTGTAGAAGTCTAAAGTTAAAAATTAATCATTAGCGATTTATTGTAAAATATTAAGAAGACAAACTATTGTGTGATTTGTTTTAGGATTGAATAAATATTTGTATCGACTTGTGTAACAATTTTAGTTAATTCATTTACAACATACTGTATTACCTCAGCCACCTTGTGTCCCTAGTATCTGGGGATCGACATAGCTACAACAGCATAGCATTACTAGAGATTACAAGAGGAAATTTGCGTTTTGTTAAAATAAATATTACAATGTACACTGAGGTTAATTGAGCAGTTTTCTGTAGCTTGAGATATTATATAGTAACTTAATATATGCTATGCATAGTCCAAAGTAGCTTTCTTGGCTCTCATGTTAGCAAATAAATATTATTAATGTTCTCTGGAAGACACAGAGATAAAATGTAACACTTTGACAACTGGATGAAAGGCTAAATCCACAACTTTTATTTAAATGACCTATAGCACAGTGTTATCTGGCAGCTAGTAGACCCGCCAATGTTAAATAATGCTCAAAAATATAATCTCTTAGTCACAAATCCGAAACCCTGAAGATACTGGGGAAACGGTTGAGAAATAAGTGTAACTGAAGTCAGTTGCAAAACAATTAATTTAAACAGCACCAAGATGGCTCCTTATATAATAAAATATATAGGCTACTTTTTCCTGTGGTAAAACCGACAAAACTTGAAACCTAGAAATATATGTAGCATTTTGCTGGTTACCATATATCATTTTTTTAATCCAAAGAATATGTTACCGAATTAGCTGGCCTAACAATAAAATGATAATCCTTTTCTTTTAGGACTCATGTCATGCTGACCTTAATTATGATAATTGGCTAAGAATTGAAATTAAATTAATTTATTTTTTATTTAATTACTATCTTAAAGCATCACCATGGTATTGTGTTTGTACACTTAATATTATCCTTAATATTATTATTATCCTTAATATTATATTATTACACTTAATATTATGTATACTTAATATTATCACTTCAAGACTAGAATACACTTTTAAAACTGTCAACAAAAGACAGACAGAAACAAGCATGAAATTGCAATTCTCTAGAGCTAAAATATAGAGTTATCATAATAACTAGCAAATTACTTAAAAACCACTTTGATAGAAAGAGAACAAAAAATATCGTTACCATACAGATAAATGAAAAATGAAGGCACAGTTCCACAATGAATATTCCCCTGCTGGCCTTTCTGGGATATTTTCAGAAGCAACATCAGAATACACTTGGATATTTAAAAAGATGAAACATTTGTTGTTTTATTATTTCAGGCATCAGCTACTGACAGATTATTTTCAGACTCCTTCTGACAAAGTGCTGATGTCATCATTGACAGTTCAATCAGTCTCAGTTTCATGAATCTTGCAAATAGCATAGAATAGTGATGCTGTTATTAGAGGTGATAGTTGTTGCAAGACTAAGATGCAGTGGAAAAGAGGCTCTCACTTGATGATATTTGACAGTTTTTTCAACTGAAGGCAACGGACCTGATAATCAACATATCCAGTTAGTTCAAATATCTTTCATCCTTTATGATTCACAAGCAAAATTTATGATTGAATAAATTACTGCTTGGTATCTCATTGCCCACCTTTTTTCTTGAAATGTTCTTTATGAATGTGACAGTATAATTAAAACATACCTAGTATCTAGTTATCTCTACATGTCTCAAAACTGCATATAATGAAAACTAGTGGCAGGCCTTCTTAAGTATGCCTGCTGTGTCTTCTAATGTATTTTAGTAAACTTTAGGAAATGTCCTAAATGAATGTTTTTTTCGGCTTAGTCTACACAACAGAGTTTTGCCAGCAGAGCTGTGTTTGGTTAGATTTTTTTTTTATATCAACCCTTAGCTGGCAATGCCCCCATTGTAGACAGGGCCGTCCTTGGGGGGGGAAACGGGGCGATTGCCCTGGGCCCCGTGGTTACGTGGGCCCCGCGCTGCCCCGCTCCTAACTCCATGGGGGGCAGAGCAGGCCAGCCCACCGCACTCCCCACCAGCATGGGGGGGCAGGGCCCCCCTTGGCTGATTGGCCCTGGGCCCCGCTCCCCCCCAAAGGATGGCCCTGATTGTAGATAACTGTTTTGTCAGAGTTCTTTAGTCTGCTTCACCTGAATCATTGTTACCGAATTAGCTGGCCTAACAATAAAATGATAATCCTTTTCTTTTAGGACTCATGTCATGCTCACCTTAATTATGATAATTGGCTAAGAATTGAAATTAAAGTGTGTTTTAAAAAGAATTCTAGGTTTGATAATTAAACCCATTTATTGCATTATAACTTGGTGAAGTCATGGATGGTAAAATCCTTAGTAATCGAACAATTTACACAAAAGAAAGGTCAGGTGGTGACAACTTCCAGCACTGTGCGTCTGACGAAGTGGGATTTTCTCCCACGAAAGCTCATGCGATAAATAAATCTGTTAGTCTTTAAAAGTGCCACAGGACTCTGTTGTTTTTCTGCAATAGAGTAACACGGCTACTCCTTTGGAACTTTTTCTGGCAAAGGCTCTGTTGTATAGACAAGCTCTTAGTAAATGACTGCATCTGGTTTTATAAATCCAGTTTTTATGTATAATAATCTTTTTCTTCCCACTAAATTAGCAGTTATTTTTATTAATAGATCAAAACGTTACACAAGGCAACAAGGGGTAGGTACTAAAAATGTCATCTTCCAGATGAATATATAAAATACAAATAGAGTCTGGAATGGACCATGAAAGGTCATTGAGTCCAGTCCCCAGCACTCATGACAGCACCAAGTACCCTCTTAAGCCATCCTTGATAGGTTTTTGTCTAACCTGCTCTTAAAAACTTCCAGTGATGGAGATTCCACAACCTGCCTAGGCAACTTATTCCAGTGGTTAATTACACATACCCATTTAGAAACTTAAAAAGTAGAAAAACTTTTTTTTTTAATGGTGGAAGACTGGCTTCAACCTCTTTTTGGAGCATGTCAAAAAAACTCCTTAATGATCCACAGATGTCTTTGCTGAGCAATGTCTAGTACTCCCTCACACCCCTCCAGTGACTCAGTATGATGGTCTAGACAGCAAGAAACCAGGGATGTGTTCCATTCTTTTTGAAGTCTCTGAGAATTTTGCCATAAACTTCGATGGTGCCAAGGTGTTACGAAAAGTTAAGAAAGCAAATCCAGCTCTCAAACATAGCAAAGCAGAAGTCTACCATTAGACCAGTAGGCTGTCTATAGAGTAGTTTCTTAATAGGGATTCTCTAGTTCTGGGTCATGACCTTCTAGGAATATTCAGTGGATTTCAGAAGGTTCCCCTCCACCTTTCCCTTCCTTTTTTACTCTTGTATTAAAAATAAAAAATGTTTCTAGCCATTTTGGTTTTAGTCATTCTTGAAAACATGAACTTTGCATAAACAAATGTGGCAATCCCTGTCTTCATCTTCAGAGAGCCAAAAGCAATAGGTAAGAGACATTCAGTGCTCCATTCAACTTTGTCAAGGTCTTGTGAACTCTGATTTTGCTGCCATAGAATTCGATATTTGTCCAGGATCCCAAGGAATGAAGCAATTTTTATATGCCATTTTGCTGAAGCCAAAGGCCTAACATTTTCTTTTATCTCTGTGCCCTCCTGGGGAGAATTCAGAAGAGCCATCACTTCTTAATACAATTGGGTGAAACTGTAGGGCTATGTCTAAACTTACTAAAATTAGTTTGAATTAGTTAATTTGAACTAACTAATTCAAACTAATTTTAGTTAGTTCGAATTAAATTAATTTGAACTAGAAAAATTTAGTTCGAACTAAGCAAGTGCCATTCATGGCACTTGCTTAGTTCAAATTAGCGATTTGCATTGAATTCAATGGGCCGGTTAGTTCAAACTAACATGGCCACATTGGTTAATTCGAACTAACTAGTTCGAATTAACCCTTACTTCAAATAGCCTATTCAAATTTATTAGTTTGAATTAAGGAAACCCTTAATTCGAACTAATTAAAACCTAGTGTAGCCATGGCTTTAGTTAGTTCGAATTAAGCTTGCTTAATTCCAACTAACTTACCAATGTAGACATAGCCTAGATGACTTCTGTCTAAGTTTAACATTTATCCAGCATGAGTGGAAAGGATGCATGCATGAGAATTTCCTTCAGTGCTGTCTACTGACGGTATGTGTTAACAGGAGAAAGAAGAATAAAGCTTTCCAACAACGAATTCTTGGCAGCTAAGTTGGATTGGTATTGCTGAATTGGGATAGTGTGTAACCCATGAAAGCAAAACTGCAGCACTCTTTTGATTAGAACCTAGTCTATTGCACCTCAATTTATTTGGACACATTGTTCAGTTCACTTGGAAGTGGTACTAGTTTAAAAAAAATCTAATTTTGTAAATTTTGAGGAGGAAAATAAAGACATTTTTGCAAATGATTTTGTTAGGGGGGAAAGAAAAACCTTTTGTTGACTGCTAGCTGACTCGTGAAGTTTTTGATGGGGAAAAGGATGCCATTTGAACTTGTACTTAATGAGGCTGTGTTACTCTATTAAAGGTAAACTCACCACTATATGCCTCAAGGTTATTTTATATGAAGAAATACATATACACACTGACATGTTGAACATTGGCAACTGCTCTTCAGCATTCAAATTTGTTGACTTTCAAATTACAAAGTTTTGAATTACTTCTTTGAACTCGGAGAATACTCCGTTTTTTCTTGTTTCAGTACTGTGAAGCATGTAATGATTACTTATTATTTCATCTCCCTATTTCATGTTACTTACCTCATGAGAATGAATTGAGTAAAATATGCCTTGTGCCTTTTAGATGTAAATTGTTATATAAACACTTTAATATTGAAGATCTGAACTGTTTAAAATATTTTCAAGTAAAGGAATCGAATAATAAGCAGACTTTTTGTATGTGTGGACAAATTTCTGTGTATTAAAACTATTTTAGATCTTGATTTTTGTTTTCAAGCTACATTGATATGCTCCTTGGGGATGTACCAAACTTCAACTTGTAGTTTGAAAAAAAAAAAAAAAAAGACAAAAAAATGTTTTTTTGTTGAATCGCTTTTCTGTAAGAGTCAGCATTAAATAGTTATCATGCATGAAAATAATTAATCTGCTTTGTCTGTGTTCATGTGTACAGTGGTTCTAACCATTATATAATGCACGAAGTCCAACAGGAGATTCCTTGAACATTTCTCTTTCAACAGATGTTGAATTGCAGGATGGCAAAATATTTTTCACTTGAAAAAGATGTAACTAATATGACAAAAATATAGAAAATATAGTCTGACTGTCAAAGAGTAAATGTGTCTGCTTATTCAGGATCAGTGTGCAACACTGTTACCCTTTCTTATTTGAGTAGTCTTTTTCACTTTAACACTGCTACTCAGATAAGTAAGGGCTATACAAGCTTGCCATCACTAACAAATGACATTAGGTCATTTATTTTTAAAATTATCATATGTGCCATTTTTCTTCATATATTTTCAAGAAGCCTCTGGAAATGTGCCTACAATAATTGGATTTTCAACCATTTCCACACATAAAACTTGCTTATTAGATGAATGAATGAGTATTTGTGCATGCAAATTAGGTAAGTACACATGCAGTTACTATGCTTACTGAACAAAAATGCCTTTTCCCTTGAGAACATGTTGGATTTTATTCTTGTGCAAATATTGTAGATGGCCCTTTACAGTTTTTTTTAGGTCCTTCACAAATAAAATTGGTAATATTAATACTGGGAATTATAAAATTTCAAGGCTGAAAGTGCAAATCAAAATTCAGGGAAGCAAAATTTCCTAAGAATTCCCTTGTATTCCGAAAAGTCAGCTACTTTTCTTGCTTTCAGTAGGATACTTCTCCTCCAGAGAAATATTTGGCATCAAAATCCAAAAACGTATGTCTGTCACATCTCAGAATAACTTTTTACTGAGCAAGAAAAACAACAACAGGATTCTAAGTTTCAAATGTTAAATTTGTGCATCTTGGTTTTAGTTACACTGGACAAAACAGTACTTAGAAACATAATACTTGCCCCTGTGAGGGGTATGTATCTACCCTGCATTAGTCCAGCAGGGCTTAACTAAACACTATGGGCCAAGAAAGCCAAACCCCCTCATTCCTGCTGGTATGCGCCATCTGGAACCACAGTATAAAAGGGAGCTCAGCTGGCCACCACCAAGAGCATACATGTCTTCCTGGCTCCTGCTTGGGAGCCAGCCAGAGCTCCAGGACACACAACGCAGCTGGGTTGAGATTCTGGCAGACCCCCAGCTGACCGCTAATGCTGATGGAGAAGAGACAGAGGCGGCAGTGAGACTACCAGAACTGGAAGAAAGGCTAGCAAGTGGCCCAGGGAAGGAGTCTATGGTAACAGGTTATCAAGACTGATTATAGAAGAGCAAGTTCCCTAGGTCCCTGGGTGGGAACCCAGTGGAGAATGGTGGGCAGGGAACCTTCTACCCTTGCTTTCCCGCTGCTAGAGGCAGCCAAAGCCCCAAGAAGTGAACTCTGCAGTGGAAGGAGAGCCTTACTGACTCTGCCCATTGAGCAGCAGATGATGCAGAAACTGACTGCCAAGCACCAAGTGCAGCAAGAGCACCAGATCCAGCAGATGGAAGCACTACTGCAGCCATCACACCATCTTCCCCCACCCTGGCAGGGCCAGAGGCAGGGAGAATTTTGTCCATGGTTCCCTGTGCAGGTTACCAATATTGGGTCAAGTGACAACCCTCATGAGGTTTGAATGGGTCCCCGTTGCTGCCTGATGACTGCTGTCACCATATTTGATTGACCTGGCCCAGACTACCTACCAAAATCTAGACCTCCGTGAGGCATTTTGATATAGGAAAGTGAAAGCAGTCATTCTGGTCCAAACTGCCATCAGTCCTGAGACATACTGCCAATAATTCTGCTGTAAATGGCACCTACCCAGGGCCAGGCCTCAGGCAGTAGACCAGAAACTCTAGAACCAGAGAAGCAACCAGAGTCCAGATTCTAGACATGATGGTGCTGGAGCAGTTTATACGATCTTATCCGGTAGTATCCAAGAAATGGGTGCAACAGCATTGCCTGGTAATGCTTGCTGAGGCCATCTCCTTAATGGAAGATTACCTGACCATTGAGAGGTCATTAGCAGCAGACCTGTAAACCAGGGAACCCCAGAAACTGAGTGGTGACCACACAAGGCTGAGGTAGGGATCCTTCAATGCCAAGCCTGACTGCTTGTGACCTGCTGACCTGCCCTCACTCCAGATACTAGCATTACTCAGGTCAGGCCCATAAGCCAGAGGACCTGGGACCAATGTTATGTGTGTGTCCTGGAGGGACACTTCCAATGAGATTTCCTGTTCATGGACTGCAACTGTGGCTAGATGTGGGTGGCAGGCCTCCAGGGTCAGAAGAGGGGCCCAGAAAAACTCTTGATCCCTGTGCAGGAGAATGGAACTTTGTTTGCCCAATGTTTGTTTTAGCTGGCCTGGTAGAATCCCCAGATCTATTCGGAATATCTGACCTCCTACAATGAACCCATGGGGATGCCTGGCTATAGTTGTCTGCCAGGGTATGGCTGGAGGCCACTTGGCATCAGAAACTACGTTGAGTCATCTTGGCCTTAAGCTGACCTACCCCATGATCTTAGGACGTGACTGGCAGTGGTTCCACGAGGTCTTACAAGGATGGAGCAATGGCCTTGCAGATGTAAGGGGAACAGAGCTAGCAAAGAGAGGGCTAATGGACTGCTGAAGACCTGATGACTGAGGGGAAGTTTGCTCTGACAAGCCCAAGACACCATTTTAAGCCATTCCACAACAGGAATGCCTGACAAGGATGGACAAGGTTCTCTGAACATCAGTTGGTACTTCCTAAAGAAACATAGAGAGGACCCGACTATAAACTGGACTTGGGAGCCAATGGTGGACCTGAACCAAGGGGAGAGCAACCCCCTATAGCTATCCCAGGGTATGTCTAGGTCAACTTAATGACACTTAAGTTCACCTACAGAACGCCGCATCCACACTGGGCGCTTATTAAGTCCACTTAAGCACTTTCTTTAGTCGACTTAATAACTTAAGGTTGATTTAAGGCTTAAGTTGACCTTATTAAGTCGACCTAAGCTAGTGTGGATGCTGTAAGTCATCCTAATGGCTGGGGAAAAGGGAGAGCCGTGGCTGGGGGAGATGACTTGCCAGCTCCCCTGTGGCAGTGGAGCCCCAGCTACGGGGAAACCCCGGGGGCTCCAGCAGCAGAGGATTTCCCTGCCACCCTAGGGCTCCAACCAGGGTTCCCCCACAGCTGAGGCTCCTCTGCCGCAGGGGAGCTGGCAACCCATTTTCCCAGCCGCGGCTCTCCCGTATCCCCAACACCATTTCCCAGCCACGGCTCTCCCTTCTCCCCAGCCCCATCTCTCCCAGCTGCGGCTCTCCTCCATCGACCTAGCACCTGCTAGTGTGGATGCAGGCAGTCGACTGGAGTGTTCAGTGTAGATGCTCTAATTCGACTTAGCTTAACAAGTGTACATGTAGCCCCAGAGACCCCGATTGAAGGTCTGGGATATCTACTTCTACGATCTCGCTAAGGAACTCCAGGTGCAAGAAGGACCTCACTTGCAAGAAGGCATCTGTTTATTGTTAGTATCCTGGATGTATCAGCAAGGTCTTTGTACCTAGCCCACTCTGTGACCCAAGTAGGACACCTGGGAAGGGAGAAACCGCTATAATGGATGTCAGAGATTTTTTTTGGTCCATCATAGATCGGGTAGTCTGAGAGTATTGCACCTCCTGTCCAGAGTGCCAGACAGTCAAACTACAGTGGCACCCCCAATGTTACTGCTTGGAGTTGGAGAGACTTTTGAGCATGCTGGCAAGGACTTAGGCCCTCTAAGGGAAGCATGCCAGAATACTGTTAGTCTTGTGACTGTAAACTACATGACCGACCCAATATCCTGACACTGTCCCTCTATGAACTGCCACAGCCCCCACCATTGCCATCGAGTTTCTGAAGATCTTTGCCAGTGTCAGAATATCTTGAGTTACTAACCAACGTGAGACCAATGTTTCATCAAAATTAATGACAGAGCTATGTTGGTTGTTGAACATTTTTGCCTTCAGAACATTTGTTTATCATCCCCGATGGTTAGGCTGAAAGAGAGGTTTATTGGAACCCTGAAAACGATGCAAAAGAAATTTGTGGAGGTCAAACTATGGCACTGTAATAAGATATTGTCCATGCTGCTCTTGGCCATGTGAGTGGTCCTCTAAGTGTCCACAGGTTTCTCCCCATTTAAACTCCCCTACAGGAAGCAGCTCAGGGAATCCTAGACCTCCTAAGGGAGACTTGGGAAACACAAAGCACGAGGGTTATGGGATCAGTTCACTCCATATTGCAACTAGTGGGGGTTGTTCCAGGTGCTTGGGACATTTGCCCAAGACACTCTGCTGCATGTGCAGTGAGTGCAAGCACTTCAGTACAACCAAGGGACAAAGCTACAGACCTTTGAGCCCAGAGACTGGGTCCTACTTTTATTGCTCTCCTTTAAATATAAAATACTGGCCAAATTCCAAGGCCCTTTTGAGATGACATGGCAGGAAGGATCATGAAATGCAGTTATCTGGAAAGCAGAAAGAGTTACCTCTCACCTGAAAGGCTTGCTGATTGCACGTAACTCACTGGAACCTGGGTTGGGGCCACTAGATGACAAGCCCTCCAATCCAAGACCCACTGTAGTAAGATGAAGAGCTTAACCCAGACCAACAGGAACAGGTGTAGTAGCTAGTACAGGCTTTACCTGCTCTGATATCAATCTCCTGGGGCATATGAACACAATTAGCCATCATATCCTCATGCTTTCTGACCCAGGATGTTGGTGAGACACCTATGAGCCATTGCCTAGGCTAAGAGGATGCGGGTAACCATTCAAAAAGAACTGGAAACAATGCTGGCCCTACAAGTGGTAGAGAAATATTAGAGTGAGTGGAGGAGTCCAGCAGTCCTGGTTCCAAAGCCCAATGGAGCCATCAGATTTTATATTAACTCCAGGAAACTTACTGCTATCTCTTGGTTCAATGCCTACCTAATGCCTCAGGTAGATGAGTTTCTTGAATGGCTGGGTAATGCTGAGCTCATTGCAATATTAGATCTAAGTAAGGGATATTGGCAGATGCTCCTGACACCGACCTGGAAGACTTTGACTTACACCAGTTCTGTTGTTGTTATGCCATTCAGACTGCATGGGGCTGCAGCCATTTTCCTTCAGCAGATGAGCCAAATATTACAGCCACACAACCAGTACATGGCTGAGTACATGATGATACAGTTTTGTCTACAATTCCATCTGTATGGAACACCTCCAGCATCTCGCTAACATTCTACACACCCTCAGATAAGCATGGCCTACCACACACACTCCCAAGTGCACCACAAGCAGAGAAAGGTGACCTATTTGGGATACACAGTAGGAAGTGGGAGATCGTACCTGGTGATAGACAAGGTGCAAACCCCACAGGACTGCCCTACTGCAATGACAAAGGAAAATGTGCAACTGTTCCTCAGGCTGGCCAGATTTTATTGTCACTTGTTACAAGACTTCGCAACACCGGCAGCCCCTTCTTCATAACTGACACAGAATTTCCAGCCATGAAAAATTCATTGAGAAAGCCTTCTGGACCTTGAAAAAGCAGCTGACCCAGGAGCCAGTCCTCTCTCATCCGGACTTCACAAAGCTGTTTGTCTTCCTGACTGTGGAGAAGGTGGGGTTTGGGGTGGTATTATCTCAGGAAGTAGACAGGAAAGAACAGCCAGTCCTCTATCTAAGATGCAAATTTTCCCCCACGAGACCCGCTTATTGAATCTTTAGAAAGGGAGACCTTGTCCATAAAATGGGTAATTAATGCCCTGCAGTGCCACTTGCTGAGGAACCCCTTTTAACTCATCAGCCACCACATATCCCTCCACTGGATCAATAGCATAAAGAATGCCAACACCTGGATTATAAGGTGGTATCTCTCCCACCCTATGACTTTCTCATGCTACATTAGCCAGAGAGGTCCAATACAAACGCAGATTCTTTTTCCAGGCTGGAGGAGAGAAAAAAGAGGGAGGGCTACCACAAGACATATGTGATGCAGTGTACCTACCCCACACTGATTCGCAGGGATTAACCACATGCTGTGGGCCAAGGAAACCATGCTCCTTCATCCCTACTGCCCATATTTCAACTGGAACAGAGTATGGGATAGCCACTGATAGGAGCAGATGTCTATTGAAGGCTGCCGCTGGGAGGGTTCCAAAGCTCCAAGACACCAGCACCAGCTGGGTTGAGACTCCAGCATATTTCCAGCAATGACTGACACTGATGGCAGCAGAAGGTGTGAGATTACCAGCATTGGAAGGAAGAATAGGAAGCAGCCCAGGGAAAGGGACCGTAATAATGGGTATGGTAACTTTGCTGTAGAAAAACAGCATCACTGCCCCTGGCCATTGGGCCATGCTGTCCTGGGCTGCAGGGCCACTGCATAGACTTGGGCCACTAGGGCCATCAAATACCCATTTGGATAACCCCCCCAGAATCCAACACCACATAAAGAGGTATACCTACCCCACAACAACCCCCAATAAGTAAATAACTTTTTTTCTCATTTTAATTATGGATACAATGCCATCCCTTTACTTAAATAGAAAAATAGTATTTTGACAATATTCTTGGAGTGTAATAATAAGCCATTCCAATACCTATACCAAGATATGTAGATATAGTATCCCAGAATTCCAAAAATACAGCAGCCATATGTCTGTTTATTCAGTTTTTTATTATGCATAACTTATGCTCTAAACATATTTGCTACTTGACAGAGTCTGATACAATATTTTCTCTTGTACTAAATATAAAGTGCTACTATGGATACTTCAGGGACCTGCAGTACTGAATATTGATATTCTTAATGTTTCCACAGTACTACACATTCCAGCAGTTATTCCCCAAATCCAAACACCTTATTCTCAGCCAAATATGAAGATTTTACTGGGAAAAAATATTTTCCATGATCCCATCTACAAAGTTAGCACCTTGAAAACCTTGCTTTGACTACAGTGTGAAGAATTTTAATTTTAATATTATTCCCCATCAGTTCAAGGTTTCTGCAGAGCAATACTTTTTTCCATTTATTACTACTGTGAAAGAGGGTCTCGGTACTTTCCACACTAGGCTGTAGTTTTCTTTCTTCTATATTCAGTTTGTAGCATGTTCACAGTTGTTCAGCAAAATCCTCTACTTTAAATTCTTGTGGAACAATTGTTATTGATTTCCCAACCCCACGCTTGTAATCCTTTTTCTGTTGCTTTAAAGGATGTTTCCTCTCCATCCATGTTTTTAAATGAGAATTGGTAATTCAGTGTTTGTATTTTGAATACATACTGTAGAAAAACACAAGAATAATCAGGTAAATGAATTAATATATTTATGAATTTAGATGAATTTAGATTTATATTCATTTATACCTCATAAAGATTCAATATAGTTCTTTAAATGTGTACTCTTGTCAATTCCAAGTAGGTGTGTGTGCATGGCATGTATGATCTGCCAGAAAGTTTTCCCCCAGAATACCACTTGGGTCACTGTGGAGTCCTCTGGAGTCATGCCTCCATAGTACTCTATATCGGGCTCTGCCAACGCTCCCCTCCTCAGTTCCTTCTGGAGCTGGTCACTCTTGCTTTGCAAGTGATTCTCCCTCTTGGTGAATTCTTTGTTGAGTACCTGTAAATAGTTAGAAGTTATTTCAGGGATAAGTGAGGTTAGTGTTGCCTGATTAAATTGATAGAGTCTCGTTGTCCCACCTCGGGGTATGCTGGGCTTCACGTCCCCAGGACAACCCACACTCTTCCTACCTTAAGTGCTTGGTTGAGTGACATCTATGGAAGCATTGCAAGATCTGCCAAAGTTTCCAACCAAGAACCCAAAAAGAGAAAAGCAAAAGGCTCAAGTTCTTAATGATGGAGGAAGGGACGGTTGTGGGAAAAGTAGGACCCATGATGGGCCATACAAGCCTGGACCTGCAGGACATGGCACCATTGACTCCAGCTCTGGAAAGGGGTCCATCAAGTTCAGCACTGGTAGTTTATCTGAAGAGGGAGCTGTTGGAGGAGGATTTGCATTTTCCCTCCACTCCTGAGTAATTTGAGGTGGCAAAGGAGCTGATTGAAGAAACAGCTCAGCCCAGACAAGAAGGGGAGCAAGTCCCCACACCAAAGAAGGCCCCAGTGCCATCAAAGGGCAAATGAGCACCATTTCCAAGACCTAACTCCTCCAGCACTGTCTGGCTCCACTCCACCATGGTCATCACTCAATAAATAATTCTTCACAGGTTCAGGAGCAATCTGTGGTCTCGAGGAGAAGCTAGTGCTGGAACAAAGACCAGAGGGACCCCCTTTCGCACCAGCTCAATGGCCTCCCAATGGCAGATGCTGCCACAGTGGCTGGTTTGGACCCCTGGGCATAGCATCAGGCTCAAGGGTCCCACTCAGGAAGGTCTTATTCTATATCTCAGGCTTCAGAACTCGACCTTCTAATTCCACCAGATGTTGGTGATACCTCAGATCTGGATAAGGAAGTGGGTGACACCTGGGAGCTCACCACTGCCAGGAAAAGTGCCAAGAGCCTGGAAATCCCAGTACTGGTGAAGGGGTCCTCCTCCTTGTCTCCAGATAGAGCTGAAGCTGTCCCAGCAGCTGTTTCGGTTGATAGTAAAACACAGCAGGAACTGCTACTCAGAGTAGCTCAAAATATGATGCAGGACACGGATCTGATGGTGAACATGTTGTTTCCTGAAGGCTTGACGAGTGTGGCCCTACCGCCTTCAAAACCATCAGGAAAAATAGAAAGATCCTGTGACAAACCCTGGCCTCTCTACCTGCTATGGACAGAAGGGTGGAGCAAAAGATTTTTCTGCAATCTGAAGGCATGAGCATTTTTATACCCACCTCAACCTTGGGTCCCTAGTGGTAGCTGAGGTTACTTTAGGTTACTGCTAAAGTAAAGAAGTGTCAAGGACAGCAAGGACCCATACCAAAGGCCAAGGAAGAGGTTGGAGCTCTTCAAAAGGAAAGTATATTCCACCAGATGGCTCCAACTTAGAATCGCAAGTCAGCAAGTGATCCTAAGTAGATACGTCTTCAACTTCTGGTGTCAATGGATAAATTTCAGGACTCAGTGAGCCAAGAGTCCAAGACTGAATTTGTGGCTATGGTGAAAGAGGACAAGAGGACAATGCAGTCAGTTCTGGATGCAGCAGCTGTTACAGCTCACTCCATGTCTTCAGGGGTGGCCATGAGGAGGAGTTTGTATGAGAGATCAACAAAAAATGCAGGAGGCTTTGCTCCTTTCAGCAGTGCTGCCCCCAGATCCATTGCAGACACATTTCCTCATCCAGTGGATGGAACATTTCTTCTTCACCTTTCCACTGACTCCTCTCATCCACAAAGTGCTGGTGAAGGTCAAACAGGACAAGGCTGCTTTGATACTAATTGCCCTGGCTTGACCCCATCAGCACTGGTTCATGTCACAGCTCGATCTGTCCATCAAACCACCAGTTGCTCTACCTCTTCTCCTGTATCTGCTCATCCAGGACCAAGGTAAGTTACAGCACCCCAGTCTCAGAGTGTTACACTTCATGGTGTGAAATTTCTGTGGTTGAATCCCTGGGGATTGCATTTCTTAGAACAAGTCAGGGAGGTCCTCTTTAGTAGCAGGAAACGTTCTTCCAGGACAGCCTACCAGGTGAAGTGTAGGCAGTTCTCAGTGCAGATGGTAGCCAGGAGTGTCTTGCCTCAGCAAGCACCTATTTCACTGATCCTGGACTATCTCCTTCACTTGAAGCAACAGGGGTTGCCCGGTTTGTCAGTAAAGGTTCATTTGGCAGCTGTCTCAGCTGCCCACCCGCAAGAGGAAGGAGGCTCATCTGTTGCTAACCCTTTAAATGGTTCTTGAAGAGTCTGAACAGGTTACAGTCAATATGTTCACTGATGGCCCAGTGAAATCTCAACCTCGTACTCATGAGATTCATGGGTCCTCCCTTTCAGACTCTGGCATCCTGCTCACTATTCCACATATCCTGGAAAGTGGTCTTCCTAAAAATCGTAACTTCAGCTCTAAGGGTGTCTGAGCTCAGAGTACTGACTTCTGAACCACCCTATGTGGTTATTCAAGGACAAAGTTCAACTTCATCACCATCCAGCTTTCCTGCCAATGGTGGTCTCCCATTTCCATGCAAATAAGGACATTTTCCTTCCAATGTTGTGCCCGAAACTACTTGTAAATGATAGGGAATGGAGATTACAGTTACTTAATGTGAAAAGAGCCCTATCATTCTACTTAGAAAGAATCAGACCTTTCAGGGAAATTATTGCAGCTATTCGTGGCAGTGGCTGATAGGATGAACGGGCAGCCAATTTCACCATAATGCATATTGTCGTGGATTATGATTTGCATCAGAGAATGTTAAAAACATGGCAAAGGTGCCTGTTTCGATGATAACAGCCCACACTCCACAAGGGCGCAATCATCTTCTGCAGCCTTCCTGGTGCAAGTGCTGATTCAGGACATTTACTAAAACGACCACATGGGTCCTCAGTACACAATTCTGCAATGTATTATGCCTTAACTCAGCAAGCTAGAGAGGACACTGCATTTGGAAGGGCAGCCCTACAGTCTGCAGGAGTTTATCTCTAATCTTCCAACCCCCTCCCACCATAACTAACAGGCATTAATTGGAAAGGGATTAAATGATTTTATACCATACAATCTTAGAATGAGGGTTGGCTCCCTTAACCAAATTCACATCTATCAATTCATAATTCAGCCCGATGCTGACTCCTGCCATCCTCCCTTATGAAGAGAGCAATGGTATGGACAGTCTGCAACAATTTAAGACATTTTATCTCTCAAGAGATTAATGGATCCACCAGGCTCTGTTGAGTCCTTGCTCAGTATTACACCAGGAGCTAGCCCTTGAAAACTTTTACTGGTACTGACTTACAGTTTTGCTTTAAAGAGTGTCATTCCTTATTCTTTATGCATTTCTTGTATCAGGCCTCCAGAATGCCCTGCAGAAGGGGGGGCTGGGGAATCTACCAGCTCCTTGCCAGTCTAGCCCAGAGGAGAAAATTCCTTTCTGATCCCTTAAGGCTATAGCATTAGATCAGCAGTAATCCTGAAAACCCAGCTCTGACAGCTACCACATGTCTAGGGCAGGAAACACGGAGATGATGGCAGCACTAAGAAATCGACACGAGTGCTTATATACATGGGAAGAGGGGTTTGCTGGAGCCAACCAGCTCTGTCTCCCTTAAATTGCCAGCCAGAGGAAGTGGAGTTTCCCTCAACTTTCTCCCTCCTTGTCCATGCATGATCTCACATGCCTTCTGAACAGGGGGAGATGAAAGGGATGGGGCCTTGGTTCAAGAACACTCCTCTCACCAGGACTGAGGCTGTGTCTATTTCCCAGGCAGTCTGATCAAGTACTCCCTGCACAAAGATGGGAAGAGCATTTTCTTTGGCAGATTTAAACCCATGTCTGTCTTCATAAAGAAATATAGATTGGGATAGGTATGTAATTAGAATGGTTCATTTATATATTGTTGTTCTTTAAATACAATCTATGACAATTCACATAACTTATTTTCCTAAACTAACTTATTTCTGAAAATCTCTAGTAAATTAAACATATGAAGAAATGTGCAGTAATAGGAACTCCAAGGTGTACACTGCTTTTCAATACTTATAAACCAGTTTATAACAGATGTACATGAATCCCTACAAAGGAAGTATAGAGGATGCATCAAAAATAGAGATATTAAGTACCTTCTACATTAAAAATCTATGTTCATTTATGAATCTTGGTTAACCATTAAAGAAACAGCCTGATTGCACAGATTCTGTTTTAAAATCATGTATTTTGTGGAAGCTTAGTGGTTTGAGTTGTTGGTGGTAAAAATACTTTGGAATGGAAGGAACAGATGTATGGCACTTTGAAGCAGAGAGTCTCCTGCTATCTAATTTGTTGTTTATCATTATCTGTACAATTCCAATAATATGTATGCAACTTTACAGATTTTTAAGACATTTCCCTCTCCAAAGTTGTTCTAAATCAGTGCAATTTTATGAGAATTAATAACAAAAACTGGTTGTGGAGACACAAGAAGGCAAGGAATTCCAACAGCAAAGCTATGCTGAAAAAAACATTAAATATGGTCTGCATCTTGGAGGTTGGGGAGGGAAGTAGGGGAAAGTGGTATGTGCTTTAAGATAGTGGTATTGTGAGCAAAACAGTAGAGTTATTATATATCTATTTTAAATCTCAAAGTGTGTCCTCTGTTTTGTAATCAATACAGTGGTCTTGCCATCAATCTCAGTGGAGTTTTGTTGGAAATTATTTTCCTAATAACTTTATAAATGTTTATCATAATTCAGTTTCCACATTAGCATTCCTTTATTAATTCCAAGGCCATTTGGTGGTGATTACTCCCAATGTACGAACATAAGCACATACTTCTGTATTCAACACCATCAGCAATTCACTTATGAGTACTGGTCAAAATAGTCACAACAGGATCAGGTGTTGGAGGCACTTTCCAAAGTGGTATGGAAAAAGCTTTGAAAAAAAAATCTCATAGAAAACCTTGCTTTATTAAGTTCCAAAAGGGTAGCCATGTTAGTCTAGTTCAGCAAAACAAACAAGGAGTCTGGTGGTGCTTTTAAAGACTAACAAATATATTCATCGTATTGTGGGAGAAAATCCCTTTCTCCCATGAAAGCTCATGCGATAAATAAATCGGTTAGTCTTTAAGAGTGCCACAAGACTCCTTCTTTGTCTTACTTTATTAAACATTGTAGCAAACAGGTGATGTCACTGCTAGTTATTGGACCTTAGCTAAAGCTAGATAAGGGAGTTTTAGGGCTGAACCCTGTCCCCAGGTCTATTGAGACAAGATTCATGGCTTGTCAAGATTTATTCACAAGTCAAGAAGGTTCCCTTCTTATCTTATTTTCTTATAATTTTTCCTAGCTACTGGACTAAACGTTTCTAAGTTATTTTACACACGGTGCTGAATTAGCCTTGTTTTCTTTAGTCTATAACCTCAACCCAAAACATAAAACTAGTATTTTAAGGGTTACTACAACTATAGCACAAATAGCATATTTTTCTCATGATCTCATACTTTTGCATGCTTCGGGCCTACCATCCATGTTAAAAAATCCAAACTCAGTTTAAAACCATATGTAGAGCAGAGGGGCTGTAATGGGAGCCCAGACACACCCAGGTTCTCTCTTGAGTTTCAGCAGAAGGGCCTAATGTGGGCCTGTATTCATGGAAAGTTCACTGATGCTTATATGTTGAGTAATAGTGTTTAAAAATAAACATTAGGGAAGAAAAGTAGGATTGTTGTGGGAAAATGTGGTCACCATGAACTTGTTTATATGCTTTTCAAAATGTATGAAGCTGTTTTGGCTATAGGGATAAGAGCAATGAGGATAAAACTTTCAGCAATAAAAGGGAGCATCTACATACATTATGCTATTTCCGCTTTCACATAGTAAATTAAGAAATGAGCATTGTCTTTTTTTTTTTTTTTTAAAGTACAGTCATTAGAAGACTTTAGCACACTTCTACACTTTAGTTGTATAGATTATCTTGCCATAAAAAGATCTGCATGTTATGAATCTACTGTGTGTTATGGTGTATTCTAATGGAAGTTGTACTCCACCTTAGTTCTGGTATTTGATTCTGAGTGGTCTTCACAATTGTGTGGATACGATAAGATCAGATTTATTTTAATGAATATGTAATTTAATTTAAATCATTTTAAATTTTATGATACATTAATCAAGAGCAGAATGTCTGTATGGAACATTAATTTGAGGCAGTAAGAACAAGCAGCTGTGGTTCCCTGATATGATATCTGCAGTATTTATATTAATTATCTCATAACACAGAATAACTGAAGTAGAAAATCCATTATGTTTAGTTAAATAGTGAGGAAATCAAAATGCTTTATCTGTTAATTTTGAGGTATCCTCCAAAAGCCATAGATTTTAAAGGTAACAGATGGCCAATATGTTTAGTGGGATTATAAAAATATGATAGTAATATTGTTAAGTGTGAACTTTTCCAATTTGCAGATTTTTTTACTCTAATTAAGCAAATGTGACTAAAGTGACTAAAGTGACAAAGTGACTAAAACAATTGCCTTATCTTTCATTTTCAAGTGTAAAAGTTTTCTGTACTTCTGCCAGATTTATTGTTGTTTGCTGACATGTTCACTGTGTGAAAATATTACTGTTCCCATTTATGATTGACTTAATACAAAAATAGAAATACTTTTCTATAATGCAGAAATGATTTATCCATTGTTTAATTTAAAAGGATATGTGTGTTACAGAACATTTTGATGTTACTTTAACTTCTAACCAAAACAAATGTGGTCTAGGTAACAAGACTGGATTAGAATTATATTTTGATTTTTATGGAAAATATGAATAATTTTATGAATTTTGATAGCTTTATGGCTATTATCTGATTATTTTAAATTATATGGATTTTTCGATGACTTTTTATTGATATTTTTAAAGTAATTCTTAATTTTTTATCAATTTAAGTTTTCATAGGTACAGGAAATAGTGGGAGATTCAGACAATTATCTAATGACAAATATTGAAATTCAAAAAGATAAAGCATTATAGAGGTTCAACTATCCTTACATCAACAAATCATACTATTTTACTCTTCATTCACTAATCCATTTCTTTAAAAAAAAAAAAAAAAAAAAAAAAAAAAAAAACCCTAATTCAGAAGACTGAATCCCTAAATTTTAATTCATAAAGTCTTACAGTATTTTTCTTACTTTGCTCATGTGTAAATTTCTATTATAACAGATAGAAATATTTTCCTGTTTATGTATATAGGGTGAATTAGATGTTTATTAAATTTACCAGTGTTAATACTTCTGCACATGCTTAATTTCAGAAGTGTTATTCTCCTGTTTGAGATCAAACACATGCCTATGTATTTTCAGGATCACAGCCTCACATAATACTAATACTGCATGTGTGCTGCACTAGATAATATTCCAACTTCCTACCTCTTAAGAGGAATAGTCTGTCATTTAGTGGGAAGGGGGGGATTCACGTGGATCTAATATACAGAGATGACCCCATATTTTTCTTGCACCATTGAACCTGGATTCTAGGATAATATTCTGCATAAGGGTAATTACTGATTTAAGGATACAGTACTTATTATTGTGTAATATTTTTTGTATTATAGCTTTTCTGTTCTCTAATGCTCTGTATATATGGAATTTTGAGGTTCGTGCGTTCTGGTTTTCCTCACAACCATCAAAAGTTCTATCCTTTGAAGCAGATGCTAAACTAAAGCCTCTTGCAGGATTTTTTTTTTTTTTTTGGATGTGCTGATGGGAGTTAAATATCCAGTATTTAACCTCTGTCCCTGCCTCCTGAACTATGTTGCCATCTTCCTTGAAGAACAGATTCAACGTTGTGAACTATTACACAGTACAAAAATCATCACCTTATTTTTTTACCCAATCAGGCTACTTTATGATATTTATTTTTCTTTCATTTTTGGAGTCTGAAGACGCTTCATTCATAAAGTTACTAACTAAAAATATTATATTTTCAATGTTAATATACTTTAGAATGGTAAATGTATATATTGTTCATGTAGCATATATTCATATAAGCAACTTAGTGCACATTACTCCAGAAATAAGAGACTGCCTTAAATATACAAGGAAATTTAATCCCTCTCTTTTTCAGAAATGTATGTTCTATTTCTCTTGATAGTTTTCAGGATAGCTATTTTTACTCCTCCATCAATTAGCATTGGCTCCAGATTTGAAAAAGCAGCGGAGGAATATACATTGATTAGCATGTTGAAATATTCTGCTTCCAATCAGTAAATTATATTCAAATGCCAACACAAATTGTACCATTTTCTATATGTAAAAACAAATTGAACACTTGGTTTCTCTAATCATATATGTAATATGTATTATAAAGATATTTCTCAAACATATGAGTTTTCAAATTCCATCATTTACTCCGTGGATATACATTGGTTTTTGTAAACCCAGTCAGTTTTTATTACTTCAAATGATAGGAGAATAAAGTAACCTTTGAGCTGATGACTTTATTTCACCCCACACTAATTCTCTTAATGGCTACTAGAATTGATTGTAATAGCAGAAATGCCTTGCATTTGGTATTAGACAAGAGCAGAAGCACTTCTTGGCAGGTTCCTAAATGGATTCATCTGATTTAATATGCATTTTTTGATTACTGTCTAACCTTCTACAACCTTTACTGTCTGTCTTTTGCCATTAAAGATTCATCTGCCAGTCTATCAGGTGAAATAATAGTCTGAATAGATCTGAATTACCTCATCTAGACCTATTTTAAATCAGTACAGACTGGAATGTACTATATGATTTCAGTAGACATCTCTTCAGAAAAAGATAACTTGTAAGAAAAGAAGTCCCTGAACATAATTCAGAATGCAGAGATATGTTAGTAAGATGACTCCACATTTAATATACTCCTGATCAAGCATATTCCTATTTCACGCACCCTCAAAATGTTAAACTGATCCAGCCACAATTTACAGCTTTATATATTTTTTTCTTAACCAATATTTGTGCTATGTGACAAATGGGGGCCCGTGACATTTCCTAACAGTATGGCAGTGGGGAAAGCTGTGTCAGATGCTGTATTAGAGAAAAACATTTAAGAAGCCAACACCAAGGAAACACATTCAAAATATTTAGAAATTTCCAAAGGGGATAGGAGGTATTTTGGGGACTTCAAGAGATTTTACTTTAACTTCAGTTAGGGTTTTCAGATACAATCTAATTTTTCTAGAATTAGTTTTAGTGGGTTTTTCAAAGTCACTTTTTGGGTTAAAATTTTATACACCCAACCTTTGACTAAATGTGGATATTTTTGGAAATTGTAAGCAGAATTTGTTCATTTGTTTTTGAATGAGGGGAAATAATAATAATAATAATACTAAAAAAACTTATCCCATTTAAAATAGTTTTGCAGGCTATTTTTTCCCATCCATAAGTAGCTGGAACTAAAAGGTTGAAATATCCTGGAGAAATTAAATTGTTTTTGATATGACCATATTACTAGGGTTTGACAATCACATTTTACACCTGCACAGTAGTTTGTATGCAGTTTTATAATGCTTTTTACTAATATCCTAAGTGAAGATAGCATGCGTATGTGCGTACACATGTGACTTAAGTGCTTAAAATCTGACCTAAAACTCATTGAAGTCAATGGGATTCTTTTCCTAAATTTTAATAGTTTTTGGATCAGATCCTCAGAGACTCCATTGAAACTGTATTTTTCTACAAAACTGAGTTTTTGTTTACACATATTTTCATTAAAAAAAAAATCACCTTTGCATATAAGATTTTTTTCCATAGAAAAATGAAGCACCCAAAACCCAGAAATTTTGGCCCAAAACTGAAATATTTTGGTTGAGGAACGTGGCCATGGTGCATCATGAGAATTGTAGTTTAGTTTCCTCATTTCACCATTCTTCTCTATGGGCCGTGCTCTTGAGTCCTACTTACTATATATCCAATACACCTGTAACACAGGCTGCGTCTACACTGGTAAATTAAATCGACTTAAGCTTGGCTTAAGTCGACTTAATTTGCCCTGCGTCTACACTACATTTTGCTTAAGTCGACTTAAGCAGCTTGTTTAAGTCGACTTAAGGAAAATAAAGTCGACTTAATGAAAATTAAGTCGACTTTATTAAACCTAGATTTAAGTAGACTTGAGGTTTAATTCGACTTTTTAAAGTTGAATTAAGCCAGTGTAGACGTAGGGTAGGCTACCCCAGGACTACACCACTGCCCTCCCTGCTGGGGAGGGCACAGGGAGAGCCTGGCATGCCCCCCAAAGGGCAGGGCAGAGCCCTGTGTGTG
>ML685769.1:1087455-1098672 GCA_007922175.1 Pelusios castaneus | reverse complement strand
AGGTCGACTTTGTGAGTTCCCCTTTAAGTCGACTTTAATTTTAAGTGTAGACACACTAAGTCGACTTAACTAAGTCTATTTTAAGTCGACTTAGTTAAAGTCGACTTAACAGTGCAAGTGTAGACATAGCCCTAGTGCCTGTCTCCATTAAAAGTTGTAGAACTCTTGATGATTCATAGGAGATGCAGCCTAACCATCCTATTGAGGAGAAGAAATTTGAGGGATCTGAACTGTAACTCTCACGAGGCTGCACTAGCATTTCTGAATAAAAATATTTGGGTGGGGAGTTGTTAATTTTTGCCAAAAAGTTTAAATTCCCTACAGAAAAAAAATCCGTGTTTTCTGGCTAGTTCTAGCAGATACCTTCACAGGACATTGGTGTTGTCTAGACAACTTCTTCCAGATTCTGAAAATGATGATTTTCTTAAAGAAAATGGAAATTCCCCTTAAAAAAAAAAAGTTGTTACATAAAATGTTATGGTTCTAAAGTGAGCATTCAAAAATAATATAGTGCCTATGTTAAAATTGTGGCAATTGTTTTACTCTTATGACCAGGTAATATTTGTAAAATATGACTATACAACATCATTTTTTCTGCAGCTTTTGCAATTTGCATTTTCTAATTTGTGTGGAGAATGAGGCAGAGCACTACAGGAACCCTGCCTTCATTCACCATTCACTGGTATATAAATTACATTAATGAACACCTATTTTTCTGGTGTATCCAGATACTACAGTACAACAAAAAATGAAGTATGCCTGAGGTTGTAGGGAAAGTTGCTTGGTACTGTTATATTGAATTATTTAAGAAATAGTATGTGACCAGTGATTTGTGATCGGTGTCAAAATGCACACTCATAAGGGTAGTAAATTTGCACTCTTTATCTTTAGCATCAGATGTAGTCTTCAGTTGCTTTTCTCCTCATGTATTTCTCTAGTAATCTATACTATTACTCTGTGATATGCAAGGATATCTTTTGCTGCAATAAATTACGCAAAAGCATTGAGTAGAGGACACAGAAGTTCTTATGGGAATCACCTTAAAGTAAACAAGTTCCAAAGGGGTAGCTGTGTTAGTCTCATTCAGCAAAACAAACAAGGATTCCTGTGGCACTTTTAAAGACTAACAAATTTATTTGTTCCATGAGCTTTCGTGGGAGAATATCCCACTTTGTCAGATAAGATAAATTGGGTAGTCTTTAGAAGTGCCACAGGACTACTTGTTTGTTTTATGTTAAAGTGAAATGAGGCAATCTTTCAGTACACTTATCAACAAATTTGTTTGGTTTTTTTTATAAATCATTATTATTAAGCAAAAAAATCACTGTAGATTTCACTAGCTTTTTACTAACTCCTGTTTTGGAATTCCAAGGGGTAGCCGTGTTAGTCTATTGTAGAAAGACAACAGAGTCTTGTGGCACTTTTAAAGACTAACTTTAAAGACTGTTTTGGGTGCTTCTCACAGCAACTTACCGATCACACCTTGTCTGTTGCAGAATTAGCCCTTATGTCAGCTGAGTCAATAATGCTGAACTTTTTCTATTGTGCTACTGTATCATATCTGTTTCTTTTGTGCTATGAAAATGCCATTTAATTTGATTTTTTTTAAGTTTACTGCAAAAAAAATATTTGAAAGTTTTCAAATACATATAGCACCCTAGACACCGTTACAATGCCATATAAAAGAACTGGTCATGTGATAAATCCCATGGTACAATGCAGTGCGCCTACCCTTGAAAACAACCTACATGTGCAAATTCTAAGGCACTCGGATCAGACCTCCAGGGAAGTAAAAAACTAGGGAGGGTAGACTGAGAGTTTAGCCTGAAATCTACAGGGAGTCTACATTTATGTAACTTACAAAATGAAGAGACTAGAAAAAGTTTGTTGCTTCGGATTAGCTGCACTCCATATACCCTCTAGACTTGCTTTGGTTCCCTTAATTACTTATACTTATTTATTTAGATTCACAAGGATAAAATCAGATCTCTAAATTTACATTGATTTCCTTACACTAACTTAGAAACTCTTAGAATATGTCTACTCTGCAGCTAAATACCTGCATCTGGCTTGTGTCAGCTGACTTGGGCTGCAGGGCTGTAAAATTGAAGTGTATGTATCCACCTGGGCTCAGGATGAAGCCTGGACTATGGAACACTCCCTCCTCGTAGTTACTCCCTTCTTGCAGTACCTTGACCTCTCTCACCATTTTTGTACTGGATTTTTCCCACTTTCCTCACTAAGGGCTTGTCTTCACCGGTGGTGGCGAATTTGCTGCCATCAGATCGATCTCCCTGATCAGCTGAGTGGGTCTGTGAAGACCAGCTCAGCCAATCAGGAAGTCAATTGAGTAAGACCACCTCGGCAAGAAGCTTAGTGCTGAGTCAAAGAGAGAGGGTTTTGGAACCTACTGAAGATACTGCAGTAAGTAGGCGGTAGGCAATTGGAGGGAGATGTGCAGGGTATTTTAAGTACTTGGCATACCTCCCTGTGATTGCTGTCGAAATCGCAACTCAGTGTAGACCAGGGCTAGGTACTTGGTCAAGGAGAGCTTTGGTTTATCTGATTTCAGTGTTTGACATTGAAAAGAGCATGTCTGGGGTTTGTTTGCGATATTGTTTCTTGTTGTGTACACACATAGTTACACCCTTAGCTGGTGAAAATGGGTCTCGCTCCATTCACCTATGCTGATTTAGTCCAGCAGTGGATCTAACCCAAGGAATATATATAAACAGATACATTGTCTTGGAAAAAAATAGGCTTTAAAAAAGTTAAACCAACATCATCTACATAAAATAGCAAACAGAATAGTTACTGCAACTACAGCCAGTTCATTGTCAAGGCTCAGTTTTTCTATCTTTTATGAAAATGCCACATGTTCCTAAAACAAAGGTATAATGTTTTCCTTTGCAAGCACGTCTCTTCTAAAGATTGGAAAATCATATATATGTATTCTACATGTATAATAAACTGTTTTACTTCACCTGTTCCATTCATCTCCATTTACTTCCAGTAATCAAAATGTAGATGGATCTGTATATCCTTTGCTTTAAATTGTTTTATGATACTTAAATGCTTAAAACAACTGAATGTTCCGCTGTGTTTCTACTAGCACTCATATCAAGGGTACTACTGTTTTACAGTACCACATATTACACACACTGTTTATGAATTGTCTTTCTCTTACTGCTTTATTGTCAGGAATAGCAAAATCTTGCAAAATATTTTGGAAGTAAGCATATTGATAATGAACTTTCTTAAAGAGAAAGTTTAAAAAGGGAGGGAAAATGGAAGATAGGGGTACCTGGGAAAATGGCAACATGTAAACACTTTTGTTTCCAAAAAACAAAATGAAATGACATTTTAAGTCAGTATGAAATAAAAATGTTCATTTCAAATAATTTTGAAACATCCCATGAAAAATTAAAATATTTTGCTTGAAATTTCTCATATAGAAGATTTGATTTTTCCATTTAGGTCTATTATTTAATATACATACGAATACACTAATAACTGAACCATAAATTGTGTTAAATGCTGAAGATTTTTAGGACTGAAGTATGAGCTTTTGTTACAACTTTCTTTGCTCAGAAATGAGACCACAGCTTTTTCCACTTGAATTAAGTGTGCACATTAGTGAATTCTGCCATATTTTTCCTAGAAATTTCATGTATAAAAGACATCTGCATTTACTTGACATATTAGAAAGGTCATGAACCAAATATATACATTGCAATTAAATTGATAATATAGTCAATGTAATTACTTGCGGTGCTTGAAAGCTGATTTCAGTACTATAGCTTTGGGGCATAAAATAGGCAAATGACAGTTTGTAATCAGGTTGTTTTGAATTGCCTTGATTTTTGAAGATGGTGATTTTTTCCCATCCTACAGTAATCTAAATAATTAAAATTAGCACAAACAAAAAAGATCACTTTTTCATTCTCTTTCTGTTTAGGGTTCAGATAATCATTTAAAGTTTTAATCTGGAACAATAAAGTTTGGAAAAGTGCAGTAATTTATATTAGAAGAATGGTTCTTATTTAAGTTTATACATAGGATGTATTCTCCCCACAAACCCCATAATGCTCCTTAAAATGCAGAGAAAGTGTGAGTGTGAATTTGAGACAGAAATATAGGAATTGTCATATTGTCTACAGCAACAGGCAGCACCATGTGCTTCAGAGAAAGGCGTAAGAACCCTCCAGTAGATAAATGTGGGGTAATCTGCCCTCCATGTTAGGTCTTATTCTGGTCTCTAAGAGTGAGAGTGCTTTAATCCTTTAAGCATGAAGTTTTAATTCCCCTTCCAAAATTTGTTAGCATTAACTATTATAACATGGGTAAAAAACCAGTGTGGGCTGCGATGGGACTGATCTGCTGAGCTCACAGCCCTCTATATATTTATAGATCCAAATATTTGTTCTCCTTCCCCTTCTGTTCATTTCCCTGAGCTGCTATGCACTACCCAACCCCAGGCTATTCAGTTTTAGTTCCATTTCAGAACACGGAGCCATGGACATCAAAGAAATGCTTCTTTTCTTTCCCATCTATACTAAATTAGATATCCACTCTACATCTTTGGGGTAGGAGCTGATCAGGTACACAAGTTTTCCCTGGCTGCTTTTCTGATATGGGTGGTACCTTTGGAACTCTACAGAGATTGACTCCATCACGAAATTGCTATGTGCTCCTTGCTATTGATAATATTTAGTCATTTTTAACATAAAATCTTGTAAAAATGTCTAAGGAAACAGAAGACTATGTAAATACTGCAATATCAAGGCTATCCAAACGAATGGGGGGAAGGGGCTGTCTGATTATCTAAAACCCAACAATCTTTAACAGAGCCAGAACCTTGATTAGTCAGCACTTATCACCTTAAGATTTGTCACTTTAAGATTTGGTTCCAGGCAGCATCATCCACCATGGGAACACTGTTTCAAATTCATTCCCCTGACCGATTTCTTTTTCAAATGACACCACCCTGCTTCCCAGCCAGTGGGGGAAAGGAAGCACCTTACCATATTTTCCAAGTAGTACAGAACAAAAGAAAGATCTGGGTGGTCTGCCACTTACGTTTATTTTACTGAGCTGTCACCAGCTGTAAGTTTGGCCAAAGCAAGTACCTAGAGTCTAGCAATCTTAACTAAATATCTCGTATGTGTTTAATTGATGACACTGTAAATCTTGGCTTTGTAAGCCATTTTCACCCTATTGCAAAGGCTGGATCAGTTTGAGATTATTTTACTCACCCATAGGCCAATACCAAAATTGTTTCCTATTGCATATTGAATTACTTGAGATGAGGAGTTGTGATTTTGTGAAAGTTACACAAGAAATAAGCAAAACATGGTTTTCTAAGATGCTCAAATGTTTTTATAATATATGCAAATGTGTGCACAAATCCAACATGAAAGTTATTCATGAAAAGAACTAACAAAGCAAAGAATGAATGAACAAATATATAGATACTTGCCTCTGTATAGATCTTTTATTGACATACTGATGTGGGCTTCAGTTTTTACTCTAAAATTAAAAATAAAATTTTCAGACTGTAATTTTTGTAAATAAAATGTGCATAAGACTTTACAATGAAATCTCTTGAATTGCAGAATAATATGCAAATAAAAATAGGGGCTTATAATTAATGAGTGATTTTTGCTTTGACCTGGAGCTGTACCACTTGGATTGTGAGCTTGTCAGCTCTCAAAAGGGGATATAAGTTTGGATTAGTGTGTAGTTGGATGAAAACATCCAGGGAAGTTATCATGGTGATTATTTAGTAGGTAACTAGATCTTTCTGTTGAATCAGTACTAAATAAAACTGCTCCAGCTTGCTGTTTTAGAGACTGCTTTGCTATTGAAGGTGTCTTCTTTCAGATATCATGCTGAAGCCAAAATCTTAGTCATTTGTGATCATTAAGAATCCCATGACACTTTTCTCTAGCATATAATTAGTCATTGGTTATGTAATTCTTTATCCCTCAGTTCTCACCTTCCATTTCAGTTGTAGGAGAAAGTAAAAAGTTAAAATAAAAAGACAAGTAGAAGTGCCTATATGCTGGCCCAGGGCCTAACAAAGTAATCCAAAGCAATGTTCTGTAGTGTACCTTCCAAAGAATGTACTGCAGACCTGAACTGAAGGTATTGACAAAATACAGGTTGTGAAAGTCACTAAAATTGGCAAGAAACAAGCTGAAATTGCAATAATAAGTTCAAGAATCAGAATGCACTTTGAGGAAGGTGGTGTTGGGTTAGTCTAACACCTAGGAGATGAGAAAAGATGTTTTGTGTGGTTTGGCCCGTGCAAAGGTAAGGTTTGGCCAAACCTTGACACCTTGATGGATGAAGATGCCCAGTAATGCGTGGACCGATCAATGTGTAAATCAAGTAGAATATGGACCAATCAATGTAAGGTCAGATAAGGGTATAAAAGTAGGAGCCCTGGAGCTCGGACCCCATGCAGCCTAAAGGGATGATGGGGAGTCCTACCATCAATTGAGCTATTCTGTTGCATTTAGAGTACGTATGCTGCCAGCAGATCTGTTGATATAGATTGCTTGCCATTGTGCTATGTTGCAATAAAGCCTAGCCTGGCACCTTCATTTCTACAAAGATCCGTGGTCATGTTGGCTTCTTCAATCGTGCATGCTGCCTCAGTTTACCTCTTGCACATAGGGTATGCCTGGGCTCCAAATCACTGAGCTAACTGAGTTCTCACTAAAAATTTGAGTCAAAGGTAACCCAAAGTGTTCACCAGAGAAGCAGCTTGGCTTAGGATCATCAGTCCCTGCTTAAAGATCCAAGCCAGGCTCTAGATCACTGGGCTAACGGAGTCTCCACTTATAGATCTGAGCCAGGGGAAATCCTGAAGAAGCACACCTTCAGAGCTTCATGCACGCAGCCAAGCTGATATCAGCGCCAAAGACAGAACAACACTGATAAGGACTAATAAGAACATCTCTCGCCTAACAGGCCTAAACCACACAGCCCATAACGCGCTATCTCACTTCCTACCCTAAAATGAAAGCTGTTAAATAGCTACACATGCTACTCCAGAAATGCATATATTTCCATGGTGAATGTCATGGTTCCTCTGTGTGGATATGTTTGAATATATACTAGTTTTTAAAGTTCTCTGGTATCATCTGGATAAATAGAACTGGATAAATGCAAGATGTATTGGAAATTTACTTTTATAAAATGATTTATACTAAATAATGTGTCCTATTTTGAACATTAATAAAGACTAAACATGGAAATTACTAGAAAAAGGGAACTATAGACACGTTGCATTTTCTGGTTGTTTTATTTTTCAATTTTTAGCATAAAAAACAAATTACTAAAGAATTTTGTATCTTTTTTATTTCAGTGTGCAGTGACCTGGAATTCAGAGAGGTTGCAAACAGACTGAGAGACTGGTTCAAGGCACTTCATGAAAGTGGAATCCAAAACAAGAAAACTAGAATTGTACAAAGGCCTGAAAGAAGTAGTAAGAGATTTCTTCTTTTAAGATTTGGTATTCTCTTTGCTACTTTTCCACACTTTTGTTTTTCCAATAATGAGAATTCCATTATTCTAGTGAATCTCAAAACTGAGCTTTATAGAGCAACCTGTATGGAAACAATAATCTATGTCTTTGAAAAGTTAATTTTCTTATTTAGATGCTTCTCAGCTATACTTTAGTAGCAGCATCCAAAGTTCATCTCAAGTTTGTTTGTAAAAAGAAATATTGTTTTGCAGAGCAGTGATGAGAGAATATATAGAAGCTGTCACTCATAAAGCCCCAGATTTGATTGATAATAATATGGTAGAAATGCTAGCTTATGATAATTAGTTGCCCTGTAAGGAGAGAAAAAAAGGGAGAAAGTATTTCAAAAGAAATGAACAGTGGGTTCTGGGTAACTACTCTGCTGAGAAAAGGGTAGGTTGCTAAATATTTATCATTGGAAAGCACTGCTGCATAGAAACTTGTAATTATATGTAGCCCAATATCACTGGTTGATGTCACAGTAGATTTTGATATAGAAGAATATATGAAAAAGAGGCTTGTTTTTTTAAAAAAGAAGAGGGGGTATTTTTAAAGTGTCTGGGGAGTTATGTTTTTGTTTTAGCTATTTTAAAAGTTTAAATAGAATTCTTGTTTTAGGAAAGAGCAAAGTTTCAGTTTACATAATTATCTATGGGCTTTTATAGCATGTAGCAGAACTCTTGTGAGTGGTGTCCCACTGTCATGCATAGTCAAATTAGATTTTGTATGGATTAAACCTCATAGAATCATAGATTCTAACATCAAAAAGGACCAATAAGATCAACTAATCTGAATTCCTGCACAATGTAGGCCACAGAACGTCATCCAACTCACTCCTTTAATAAACCTCTAACCTATGACTGAGTTATTAAAGTCTTCAAATCATGGTTTAAAGACTAAAGTACAGAGAATCCTTCAGCAAGCGAGCTGTGCTCCACACAACAGAGGAAGGCGAAAAACCCCCAGAGACTTTTCCAGTCTGCCTTGGAGGGAAAATTCCTTCCCAACGCCAAATATGGTGATCAATTAGCCCTGAGCATGTGGGAATTCTCTGTAATAACTCAGAAGCTATCTCATCAAATATCCAGTCTCAGACCACTGGCATATCCATCACCAGTAATCAAAGATCAATCAGTTGCCAGACTAGATTGTCCCATCATACTATCCCCTCCATAAATTTATCAAGCTCAGTTTTGAAACCAGCTAGCCTTTTTGCCCCCCACAACTCCCCTTGGAAGGCTATTCCAGAACTTCACTCCTCTGATGGTTAGAAACCAGCATCTAATTTCAAATCTAAATGTCCGGATAGCCAGTTTATATCAATTTGTTCTAGTATCCACATTGGTACTGAAATGAAATAATTTCTCTCCCTCCCTGCTATTTATCTCTCTGAGGTGTTTGTAGAGAGCAATCATGTCTCCCCTCAACCTTCTTTTGGTTAGGCTAAACAGGCCAAGCTCTTTGAATCTCTTCTCATAAAGCAGGTTTTCCATTCCATGGATCATCCTTGTAGCCCTCTCCACCTGTTCCAGTTTGAATTAATCTTTTTTAAACAAGGGGAACCAGAACTGCATGCAATATTGCAGATGAGGTCTCACCAGCACTTTGTATAACAATACTAACACCTCCCTATCTTTACTAGAAAACCCTTATCTGATGAATCCTAGGACCGTATTAGCTTTTCTCATGGCGTCATCGCATTGGCAGCTCATGGTCATCCTGCGATCAACTACTAGGCCCAGGTCCTCCTTCTCCTCTGTTTCTTCCAACTGATGTGTCCCCAGCTTATGGCAAAAATTCTTGTTATTAGTCCCTATATGCATTACCTTGCATTTTCTACTATCAAATGACCTTCTGTTTCTATTACTCCAGTTTACAAGGTCATCCTGATCTTCCTGTATTGGCAACAAGTTTGTGTTATCTGCAAACTTTATTAGCACATTTCCACTTTTTGTGCCAAGATCAGTAATAAAAAGGTTAAGTAAGATTTGTCCCAAGACCGATCCCTGAGGAATTCAACTAGTAACCACCCTCAAGCCTGACAATAGACCTTTCAAAATGACCAGTTGTTGTCCCCCCTTTAACTAGTTCCTTATCCACCTTTCAATTACCTGTGTATTACTTGGGTATATCCCAACCATCTCCCACAGCTCCCTGGTTTAAAGCTCTCTTGAATAGTTGTGTTAACCTCCACCCTAGAAGTTTATATCCCTCCCTATTCAGGTGAGATCCATTCCAAGAAAACAGTCCTCTGTCCATGAATGCCTCCCAGCGGCCATATATTCCAACGACCTCCAAGGAGCACCACTGTTTGAGGCATCTGTTGATGATCAGAATCTTGGAACGCCTTTATTGTCCTCCTCTAGAGACAGGCAGAATCCACGATTCCTTAAGAGTCCTTAAGCCTCAATTTCCTTAAGAGTCCTCCCTAGCCTCGCATAATCTCCTTTGATATGTTCCAGTGAGAACCTAGCTATATCCTTTGTATCCACACAAAGAACAATCAGAGGATTCTTTCCGAATCCTATTAGGATCCTCTTCAGCCTCAGAACCACATCTCATATCCTAGCACCTGGCAGGCAACACATAATTCTGCTCTCTGGATCAGCTCTGGTTATAAACCTGTCTGTTCTTTTCAGGGAGTCTCCAGTTTTCCTGAAAACGGTGCAGTTCTCCAGCCTATCCCCAGTTCCTTCTGACTGCAAGTCATCTTTTCTACAATTCTCCTTTGTAATCCTCTGCAACCATTCCTCTATCCTCTAGGGATTTTTACTTTGTGGTATCTCCATTGGCTCATTCATTTCTTATGTCGGACTAGCTGCTTTTCCCTTCTTTGCCCATCTACTTTCAGTAACCTGTACCCTTCATTAACATGAAGAACAAACCTCTGTGAAACCTTTCCTGCATATATGTTTAATGGAGTTTGATCACTGCACACTGTTTACCTTGGGCTCTCCATTGTTAAACTCTTGAGCATTTTCTAGCCTTTGTTTGTTCTGCCTGGTGATGAACGGAGGAGCTGAGTTAAGCATGGAAACTAATGTAACTGCCTTTTTCCTCCTAGGTTACTCAGGAGCAGGCACCTGTTGCCAAGGCTTCTTATGTCATTTAGGATAATGCAGACTCTGAAGCTCCCAGCTGAGTTGGGGAAATAGGTGGGAATTCTCCAGTCACCCATCTGCACTAGTCCTCTTCCTTGTATGACTATATGTTTGCTTTATACGCTATGGTCATACCTTGATTGTTCCCAGGAACAAAATATACAAATAATGGATGTTATACAGGCAATCAACACTCAAAACAGAACCAATACAATTTTATTTAAGCTATTCTAACAGTATCCAGTGGAAAATGCATGAGGTAAGGTGAAACTGTTGTAACTGCACCAAGTCATTAGGTGGCACTGCAGTAGTTCATCTAATGTCTGCAGCTTTCAGCAGTCACATAACTCTAACTAAAGCTCTTGAATTATACTTGGATCCACCCCAACCCTGTGTGTGCATTCTCCCTTAAGTTTATATTCCTGGATGTACACTTACAATGGTGCATTGAGTAACATGGAGTTCATGACAACTATCTGTAAGTCTGACAAAGGCAGTCCAGATGCAACAAAACTATCCAGATCAGACAGTTTTGTATTGCAACCAGCATAGACTGCAAAGTACTAGCTTACAGTAACAATT
>ML685769.1:1072480-1087445 GCA_007922175.1 Pelusios castaneus | reverse complement strand
CAAGCATAAATGATTTATTTCAACTGGGTCCCAAGGAAAAAAGTTTGAAAGCCACTGCATTAGAAAGCTATAACCCCTAATTCTGACAGAAAGTTCTGCCTCTTTAGTTCTTAGACGTAATCCACACCAAGTCTTATCAGGGTCTTTTAGACTCAAATCATAGCTTTGAGCTTAGTCACTCTTTTCCCCAATTGTCTATAAACCAAATTCACACCTGCTGCACAACAGTTTTCTGCTTCTGTTCTTGGTATCTAGATAGGGAGAAGGAGGCTGTGAGCTGTGACACAATGCTGGCAAGTTTTAAACTGTAGTGCAGTCTTAACCCTGGTTTTGTGTCTTCAGCTCCAGCAAGTCCACAAAAGGGCTCTGTCACAACTTTTCCTCATCCAAACCCCCAAAAGGAGCAGTAGTTCTCAGCTGAGATCCTTTCCTCGGTATGGAATCCACAGACTCTGACCCAAGAAACTAAATCCAGTTCCAGAGGGCTCACACCACTGCACCATGGGATTTGTAGTCCTTCAAAGCCAGCATACAGTTCATTCTGTCTAAATGCCTCTGGTATGGATCCTCAAATAAGGGTGCATATACCATTTCTTGGTATAAAATGTTATTTGCTAAGAGAACTTGAGAGCTGCAAACAGAGGCAGCTAATAGTAGAATTTTGGCAGGAGTTTAGAGAAGTTTTTCTTCCAGGTTCACCTCTATATGCGATTTCAAGATGGTCAGAGATGGAACAGTGCTGGTAACCTGAAATGGCTGTGCCATGTTTTCTGACTTCCCTGAAGCAACTTGCTGTGCATGAAGTACAAGTTGATGGATGTGCTGAAAAAAAAAAGATTCTTGAATTGGAGGGGCAGGTAGAAGCACTACTGAGAATAGATTACCTAAGAAGTTCCTAGATGCATAGATTCAGGAAATATCAGTACTCCAGGTTCAAGGAAGAAAGGAGCTGGCCACCTAGGAGTTGAAAGAAAGGAAGTCAAAGAGGAGTCCTGGAAGTTCTCACCAGGTGCAAGAGGTCACAATGGCATTCTCCACAGCTGGAGAAAGACAAAGATAAGCAGGCTGTGGCCACCAGAGGAAAAGGACTAGAGGAATTTCACCTGACTAGAAGTTTCCAGTTGATACCAGGTCCTCTGTGTGGAAATGATGGTAGATGATTCTCAAGATCTACCTGCTCCAATAGAATGGAGAGATGTATGGGAACAACTGTGGATGGCATCTTGGTCTAATCTATTTTAAAAAAATCAATCTCTTCCACAAAGACTTCTCTAAACTTCAAAAGAAGACAAATGCTCCTTATTGGGAATTTAATACTCAGAAATATCAACATAACATTCTGCCAGGGAAAGATGGACAACAGGACAATATTCTGCTTTCCCAGAGCCAAGACACAAGACATCATTCTTAGATTATATAGGTTTTCTGAATCAACACAAAAGGATCCTTTGTTGATGACACGTATCAGCACAAAGGGCACTGTGTCACAGGATATTCTGCAGATAGTAGATGACTTGTCCAAGTGATCTTCTCTATAATCCTTCTTATCCTAAAAGTGAAGATAGACATAAGGTAGAAAATTCTGGAAGTGAATCACTGGCTACGTAAATGGTGGTCTACTTTGTATGAAGAGAGGGGCTTTATATTTTGGATGGCCTCCTCAGTAGACGGGATTCCTAGGGACAGGCTAGATAGTCAGTGGGGCATTAGTTTAATAAGAAAAAGGGAGAGTAAAAGGAGGGAAAACATGAGCGTTTAACACAAAACTCAGACATTGAGAACAAAATTAATCAAGGAAATAATGGATGTGAAAAAAAAATATTGAATTGCCTATACACCATGCTAGGAGCCTAGTTAGCAAACAAGAGGAAATGGAATTGTTTATTTATAGAGTGTTAAATTAGTCTAGTTGATATTGCTGATAACTGGTGGTATGATTCATCCAACGAAAATATTAGAACCAATGCTTATAACCTATGCAGAACAAAAGGGGAGGGAGAAAGGGATGCTATGTCAAAAATGGCAATGTTTCCAAGTCACTAATATCTCAGAAGAAAATGATCTTGAATGCTTATGGATTTATGCCTGGCAGATAAAACACAAGATAGGGTATTAGTTTGTAACTGCTACGACTGCCAAATCACACTGCAGAACAGGATGACCTGTTCCTTTTTCCCCTATGTATAATTTGTAAGAAAAAAAAAAACTGTGTGATCATAGGAAGCTTCAATTTGAGTGACACATGCTGGTGGTCTCAAGCTATCAGTACTAAAACATCCTTAGAATTTTCAAATATTACAGATGACAGTTTCCTACCTTGAAAAGTGTTGCATCAAAGATGCAAGAGTTCTAGATTAGACCTGATCTTTGTCAAATAAAGAGAAACTGATCACAGAATTAAAATTTAATTGCAACTTAGATACAAGTGATTGTGACTTGAACACGTTTGTAATATGTAAACAGAACAAAGTCCCGATCAGTACTGTATACCTTTGGTCCCTTAAAAGGGCCAGTTTCACAAAGCTAAAAAACAGATCAGATGTATGGAAGAATTTAATCAGAAAAATCTGAATGATAATTGGGAATTTTTTAAGAACATGGTACTCAATTTCCAAAAAGAGTACAACTGAGGAAGAAGGCTATTCTGGTTAAAAGAAAAAAAAAGAGACATGGTTTAGAGAGGAAGTGAAGGCTGTTATATCAGATAAATAGAAAAAAGGGGGAGTTGATAGCAATGAATATAAATCATAAGTTAGGAAAGGTAAAAAAATAAGGGGATCACAAGGATAAATCTGTGGTCAGTAAATTTAAAAAGAATAAGGAGAAGGTTTCCTTAATATATTGGAAACAAAAATAATCCTCACAATGGTCTATGACTAGAGGAAAAGGATAGAATTATCAATAATAATGCAGAAAACACAGTTATTCAATAAATATTTCTGTTCTGTATCTGGGGAAGAAACATACGATATTGTCATATGATATGACAAAACCCTTTCTATTCCACTAGTATCTGAGGATAATGTTACAGTAGCTACATAAATTTACATTTTTATATCAGCAAGTCTGGACAACTTCATCCAAGCTGAATGAAGAGCTTACTGAACCATTAATGTTGATTATCAATAAGTTTTGGAACACTAGGGACGTTCCAGAAGACTGGAACAAAGCTAATGTTGTGCCAATATTTAAAAAGGGTAAATAAGATGACCCAGGTAATTATAGGCCTTGTCAGTCTGACATTGATCCTGAGCAAGATAATGGAGCAGCTGATGCAGGACTTGATTAATAAAGAATTAAAGAAGGACATTATAATTAATTCCAATCATCATGGGTTTACAGAAAATAAACCCTGTCAAACAAACATGATATCTTTATTTGACAGGATTATTTTTTTTAAGAAAGGTAATAGTGTTGATGTAACATACATAGGCATTTGATTTGCCACTGTATTTTGATTTAAAACTAGAAAAGATGTAAAATTAACATGGAATACCTGGAATTGATTAAAAACTGGCTAATAGGTCTCAGAATATAAATGGAATCATCATTTAAATGTGTATATTACTAGTTGGTCTTGCAAAAATCTGTTGTTGGCCCTGCACAATTTAACATTTTTATTAATGACCTAGAAAAAATATATAATTATTACTGACTGCATTTTGTATATGAAACAAAAATTGGAGGTGTGGTAAATAATGAAGAGGACAGCTGATAAAAAGCAGTCTGCATTGCATGGTAAGCTGGGCACAAGGAAACAAAATGCTTTTAATATGACAAAATATGAATGTATACATGTACAATACTTACATGATTGGAAATTCTATCCTCAGAAGCAGAGATTCTGAAAAAAGGTTTGGGGGTGTGGAGGATTATCAGCTGAAAATGAGTTCCCAGTGTGACTCTGTGGCCAAAATAACGGAAGTAATCCTTGTATGTTTATCTATGCATAAACAAGAGAATCTTGAGTTGGACTAGAATGATTATTTTACCTCTTTATTTGGCCCTGGTGCAATTACTGCTGGAATATTGTGTCCAGTTCTGCTGTCCACATTTCATGAAGGATGTTATTAAATTGGAGAGGAGTTCAGAGAAGAGCCAAAAGAAAACTTAAAGGATTAGATAACATGCCTTACAGTGGTAGAAGCTCAGTCTGTTTCGCTTAAAAAGAGAAGTTTGAGGTATCTCAATTACAGTATATAAGTACCTACATGGGGAGCAGATATTTAATAGTGAGTTCTTCATTCTAGCAGAGAAATGTATAACATGATCCAATAACTTACCGTTGAAGCTAGACAAAATGAGACTGGAAATGAGGTGTAAATTTTTAACAGTGAGAGTAATTAACCATTGGAAAACTCACCAATAATGGTGGTGGATTTTGCATCATGGAAAATTTTAAAATCAAGATTATAGTATTTTCCTAAAAATATTGTCTAGGAATCGTTTGGGGAAAGTTCTATGGCTTGTGTATACAAGAGGTCAAACGATGATCATACCAATCCCTTCTTGTTCTTCAAATTTATGAGTCTTTGATTACTGTTCTTACATTCCACATACTTTTCTCTACCAAGAAATCCCATTTATTTTCATTTAATTGGAAAAGCTATTTCTCTGTGGAATTTCTATTAAATAATAATAATATAATAGTATAAAAACAAAATGAATTAAAGATTACTCTGTTTTATCAGGGAAGCATTCTTTTCACAATCCAAAAAAAAAATTGCTTCTGAGCTAGGATGGGAGAGAGTTGTTACAAAATGGAAAAGCTCTATTTCTTTTTATTGAGCTTTAAGACATGTATTACAATTTTAAAGGTACATTTAATTATTCATATTTTAAGCAGTATCCATTATTATCGTGCAATCTGGTTACCACACTAATTAAAACAAGTAAAATAGAAAAATGTTGGTCTCTCCAGAAAGAAATTAAAATCCAATTAATCAAATAAACTGCAGGATCTGCCTTATGATTAAGCATCTTTCAGTTAAATATCTGATTATTCCAGTGAAGTGGCACATTGGGTCCTGGTTCTTGTCAAATATGGGATTGGCAGACCATAGCAGGAGCTGGTTGAATAGGTGAGGGTCTAATATTGGGGAGACTGTGCAAGCCTGGTAGTGGTTCTGAAGAGTAAAATTCCAGGAACTAATATAAGGAGCTGGACAAAACCAATATAAGCAGAGTGCAACTCCAAGGTGTGACAATCACTCAGCACTATAAAGATGATAATTAATACTTTGAATCATACGTTAAGCAACACAGGAAGCCATTTTGTCCGATATGAATCTTGGCCTTTTTTTTTTTTTTTTTCACTTAGACAAATCCCCAGTGTTAGACTGTTGAGAGATCACAGCATTTGGATTTAAAACAGAGATTGTACAGTTGAGTATCATCTTCACACGGGGGACAGGGAGCTTGATATATCTTCTATTCTCCCGTATTGTCCTCTTGAGATTAGATGCTCAATTCCATGTGTTACCTTTAAAGAACATTCATTTTGAAAGCTAAGAAAAGCTTTAAAAAACCCAAGATTTGTTTGATAAAATGTTAAGCTATTATAAAGATAAAAACACATACTAGTAATACTCAGATTATGTAGAAATTGTTACTGAAAACCTATGGCAACAATGATGAGAATATTTTTTAAAGTCTTTTTTAAAAACTGCACATTATCTTTAAAAGAATGAAATCCTGGTTCTATTGAAATCAAACAGAGTTTTTTCCATTGATTTCAATAGGACAGATTTCAGCCTAAGATTTTCACCTTACTTGGAACACTGTCATTGCCATAAACCTAGAGCATGGTGAGTAACTATACCACATAGGAGCCAACAATCCCAAGTGGGTTTGCTCCTCTCAGACCTACAGAAAAGTCAAATGTTGGTTGAAATTAATTAGATTTTGAAAAGCCTCCTTTGCGACCCGAATCTGGCTGAGTGCACAAATATTCCCAAAAGAAACCTTAAAAGTAATATTGTTGTGCATGTTCATCTGTCACTTCAGTCATTGCTTTCATCATCGATGCAAACTGACATGACCGTGTACTGCTGAGGTAAGTGAATTTATCCACTGCCTGGAGGATTTGACCATTCACTGTGATAGAAGGTTCTACATAAGTCTTCCTTGGCGCAGACTGGTATATCACATCTGTCTTCTCGATGTTCTTTGTAAACCAAAATTGTCACAAGCTGAAGAGAAATAGTCTGTACTCCACTTCATATCAGACTCAGATTTGGCATTCAGGGAACAGTCATACGCAAACAGAAGCTCATGAGCATTCACTTTTTGTACCTTTGTCTTTGCCTGTAGTCTTCTCAGATTGAAAAGCTTACTATCATTCAGGTATCTGATGCCAATCCCCAAGTCACAGTCACAAAAGTCATCTATAAGCATGGCAGAAAACTTAGTGAAGTGGATAGAGACCAACACACAGGCCTGCTTGACTCTACTGGTGACTGAGAATGGTTTAGATGATTCACTGTCATCCATAACACAAGCAAGCATGCCATCATGGAATTGCCAAACCACTGAAATTAATTTCTCTAGGCAACAGAATTTGGCCTGATCTTCCAAATCCTGACTTACCATTTTGTTAAGTCAATGAAATATAGTTTGGAGTTCTGTTCCAGCCATTCCTTCTGAAGCTGATGAGCTGCAATCACCATGTTTATGGTCACATGACCCTTCCTGAAGCTACACTGACACTTGGGCAAGAACCCTCGTTCAGTGTGTTACACAAGGTGATTCACCAGAATTCTGGAGAGAATTTTGCCAGCTATTGACAACAAGGAGAGGACCTGATAATTGTTACAGGATTAATATGACCCTAATTATGGCAAAAACAATGGAAGTCTTGTGGCACCTTAAAGACTAACAAATACCTTCAGGCCTAAGCTTTTGTGGGAAGCAACCCACTTCGTCAGATGCATGCATCCTCATCAGGGTCATACATCTCACAAAGTGGGTTGCAGCCCACCAAAGCTTATACCTGAAGATATTTGTAAGCCTTCAAGGTGCCATAGGACTTTAATTGTTTTTGCTATATACAGACTAACACGGCTACCCCCTGGAACTTATCACCCTAATTATGGTTTTCAAATAGGTCCTTATGCCAGAATTTGATCTTTTATTTAGGGTGTTCACTTACCTGTTGTTAGTTAGTTGATAAGTATACACACAGTAAAGGTAGCAGCCAAAGTCTCCGGTTGGGTTTCAGACCCAGTTGCTTTTCAGATGAAAAGAAATACATGGTCCATGGTGTTATGTTTCACAGCATACAGATTGAGAAGTTAAATCAAAACATAAAGTACTCTTGATGGAAATCTGCAAAGTAATACTACTTTATTTTTTAGAATTCACAAAACAAAAAGAGACAAAGCAGACTGCTCCCTAAAAGAGAGTAGCACAGCTCACTCCATCTTACTGTTCCCTACAGAGTGCATGCTTATAAGCAGGGCTAGGAGAACTCCTGAGAATTCAAAGCACAACTGAAAAGTAGTTTCAACATACAATATTTGGCCTTAAGAGTTTATCTAATTTAAAGTGGTTTGTTTGTTTTAAAATTGTACTAGTCACTTAATATAATATTAGTGACATTCCTTATATTGAATCTAGCTAATGTTGATTTTATATTTAGTAAGTACTAACTGTTTTAAGTTTTGACACTTTATCTGCAATACAAAGCTAATAGCCACCTGCTTAGATTACATGGATCAAAACAGTAATGAGAAATGTAGGTATTTTTAAAACAGATTGGTGAATTTTGTAAAACATCTACTCTGAAGAACAGTATTAGCAACTCTTCCACAGAACACTTCCAAAATCTTAATTTTTCATCTAATTTTGATCCCTTTCCCCCAAGGTTTTAGAAATGGCCAACATTTCCTGGTCACAAAACCCAGGAGTTGATTTGACAGGTTGAGGCCTTTTTTCCTTTTTTAATCAACAGGTATGTGAACTGAAACTGGACTGTCAAACCTGACTTAATTGCTGTTACTGGCTTGTAGATTCCTTGTCTGGGGGTGCATTTACACTTAGAAATTAAGTCAACTTAAGGAGGCTTAAATCGACTTAATTTACTCTACGTCTACACTGGGCTTTCCTTAATTCGACTTAAGCTGCTCCTTAAGTCGAATTAAGGAAAAACTAGTTTGAATTAATAACACCTAGTTTTAATTTGAACTAGAGCTTAAGTCAACTTCTTCAGTCGACTTAAGCCAGTGTGGATGCCCTAAGTCAACTTGGTCTAAAAGTCGACCTAGGGCAGGGGGGCAAGGGAGCCCTGCATGGCTCCCTGGCAGAAGCGGTCCCAGCCAGAAGAGAGCCCTGCTCTCTTCTCCCCGGACCTGCAGAGTCCGGGCAAGAAGGGAGTGTGCTCCTGCTGACGTAATCCCTGGGATTTCCCGTCAGCTGGAATTGCCTGCCCCGTGCTCCAGCTGACGAGAAACCCCAGGGATCCCCTGTCGGCTGGAGTGCCAGCAATTGCCAGCACAGGCCTCCAGCTGATAAGAAAACCCCAGGGATCCCCTGTCAGCTAGAGTGCCGGCAATTGCCGGCATGGCCCTCCAGCTGATAGGGAAACCCCAGGGATCCCCTATCAGCTGGAGTGTGGTCCCCAAGAAGGGACTGCAGGGCTCCATTTGCCCCGGGACCCTATTGTCCCAACCAGAAGGGAGCCCCATGCTCCCTTCTCCCCAGGACCGAGAAGTGAGCCGGGAGAGCCGGCGGCAGCTTGTTGGTCTCGGGGAGAACCAGCCCTGCAGAGGGATGGCTCTCCCCGGGATGAGCCGCTAGCAGCTTGCCTGTTTCGGGGAGAGCCACCCCTCCCCCCCATGGGGCTGGCTCTCTCCTGGACAAGCCCCCCTAGCCTGGGGAGCAGAGGCTCCTTTGGAGCCTCCGCTCCCCCTGGACCTAACCAGTCGACTTAGAGAGTCTAGTGTGGACTCTCTAGGTCGACTTAATAGGGTCATCTTTAAGTCGACTTAGGGGTCTTGTGTAGACTCTTTAAGTTGACTTAATAAGGTCAACCTAAGTGTCTAAGTGTAGACATAGCCTAGGATGTTTCTCAAAATTCTTGTTACTTATGCTGTAGGTCAGTTTTCATGGTGTCCTACTGCCAGAAATTAGGCATAAGTGTAACTGAACTCCTTGCTGAAAATATTAATGGAGGGCTATAAAGGTTTTAATTTAGAAAATTATTTTCACTGTTTCACCTTGTGGACCTGAAGAACAGAGGTGCCACTGCTATAAAAGATATTGAAATCCCTACTACATTTAGGGAAAGGCAGAAATGCTTTTTTTTAATTCAGATGTTCCAGATTACTTCTAAGGAAAGAATTCTGGAGTAGAAATCTGAGATTCTGATATCGTTTCTTACACAAATCTTTCTCTCAAAAACTGACTTGACTGAATATTTGAACCAGGACTTTTAAGATTATAGTTACTTAGGCAATGCCTGCAGTATGTCACTTACAATGGTGCAGCTCCATCCGGGCTGTAGTGCTTCTGATGAATATGCCGCAAGCCAGTTTTCACCAAATTTTGAGGGTCATGCTGCCCCTTACCTGATCTGACCCTCCGAAGGAACTGCACTATCCTATGTATAAGACTTGTTTGTTTCTTTAATTCGTTACTAATTGTTAGCTAATCTAGGGTTTGGGTTTTTTTTAACCATTTCAACACTCAGTTGCTCCCCAAAGTATTTTATTGCTGTTGACTGTGTTCAGCCTGAGTCTCAATGATCTAGTGGAAGGTTGGCCCCAAAAAGTATTTTGCTGTTTTTCTGAAATGCAGAGGCTGTATCTGCTGCAAGCAATGAATAACATTTTCCCCTTACGTAGCACATTTAATCTTCAGTACTTTTTTGTTTGTTTGTTTCAAATTAACATAAAAGAAGTCTATTGCAGGCTGTAGGGACTGGGTCATATCATCAATTAAAAACAGAGTCTATAACAATTACAAAGAAAACAAGAAATACCACTTTCATAAAACAATCGTTCAGGAGGAAAAACATTGCAGGAAAAAACCCTCTTCCAAACCCATCCAGATTCTCAGTAAAGCCCCACACCTAATGAAAAATTGCTTCTCCTAAATGAGTAATCATGATCGAGCCTGGATTTGCAAAGCCTGACACTGATTCTGGAATTGGACTGACCTAACTAGAGAAGGGAATCAGAGCAACATGAATGACCCCACAGAACCAATGAGTTTATAATAGAGTTATATGGTTACTATTCAATATCAGTAAAGAAGCAGAAACTGGTCCTGACTAGAAGATTTAAATCTTCTTATAATAAATATGATACGTTGTAACACCTAAAAAATCCTGGTCAGTCTTATCTCTGACACTGGGAATAGGCCCTACAATTTTCTGGTAGAAAATTGCCTAATTTTGAAATAGCCTGAAGTATCTCTTATGGTCTGTGGTTAGTTTTTTCTAAAAAATCTACTCAATCATAAAACATCATTTCAAATAGTATATTTCAATATTCAACTATATATCTATTATATCTTAAATTAGAGAAATATGGTGAATATATATTTCTTGCCTGAATTTACTTATTTTACTACTCTATTTATGCCAATTCTTTTTAATATATTCTCTTCAATGCTTTTGTGTTGTCTAATTCAACCACAACAGTCTCTTTCTAAAATCTATACCCATACATGCACAGAGAAATCACCAAAAAAGGCACATTTTGTACTTAAAAGCATCCAAAAAAATGACAAAAGTTGGGAAGACCTAGAATCTATGATGCAATCAGTTGACAAATTGGTGTGAGACATAATCAGGGAAGAATGAGGAAAGTATTATTTTGAGATGGAATATAGTGTAAATTCATCTGTGATTTAGTAATTTATACAGTCTTGGGACCTGTATAAATGTCTCAAGTGTAAGGGTCTTTCAGTATATTATGTATGTTTACCTCTTTGGGGGAGGATTGGAAGGAGGTTAGTAGAAATCCAATGAAATACAACGAAGCAGTTTTATTTCCTCTTGTTCTGTTCAGAAAATGTGGTAGGAGTTTTTAATTTACAGACATTTGGCATCTACTGAATGATAACACTGTATGACAGCTCCGCATTGTATCTCATCTTAAAGTACACATAATAAGCTTTCAAATGATGTATGATATGCCTGTAAGTAGAGGTTTTACATTAAATCAATAAAATCTTGATGTCTGCCATGTGCCTATTATAGAAACATAGACATGTGGGACTGGAAGGGACATCAGTAGATCATGATCCCAAGTCTCCTGCACCGAGACAGGACTGAATATTGTCTAGAGCATCCCTGGCAGGTGTTTGTTTAACCTGTTGTTAAAAATCTCCAGTGAAAGAGGTTCCACAACCTGCATAGGCAATTTGACTGTGACTTATCACCTTATCTTCTGGTACTTAAAAATTGACTGTTTGATTATCTGCCTCATTATCTTTCTGGGTACCCAAGTTAAGATAACTGGTTTATAATTCCCTGGGTTGTTCTCATTTTCCTTTTTATAGATAGGTACTATATTTGCCCTTTTCCAGTCCTCTGGGATCTCTTTTGTCCTCTATAAGTTTTCAAAGATAATTGCTCATGTTTCAGAGATCTTAAGCCAGTTCTTTAAGTATTCTAGGATGTATTTTGTCAGACCCTGTCAATTTGGGGCTTGTCTACAGTTAAAAAGGTATAGCTATGCCTCGGCAGATACACTGCTGTAGCATTTCAGTTTACACTCTAGCTATGCTGGTGAGAGGGATTCTCCTGTCAGCATAGATAATCCACCTGTCCAAGAGGTAGTAGATAAATAAATGGAAGAATTTTTCCATTAACCTAGTACTGTCTATATGGGAGATTTAGGTGGGCTTTCCTATGCTGCTCAGAGGTGTAGATATTTCAGACCTCGGAGATGTAGTTAAATCAATCTAATTTTCTAGTGTAGACCAGGCCTTGAAGACACTGTTTAAATAATTCTTAACTTATTCTTTCCCTATTTTAGTCTCAGATCCTACCCCATTTACACTGACGTTCATTGTGTTAGTCACCTCATCACTGAATACCAATTTGGTGAAACAAAACAGATATTTAACTCTTCAGCCACTGCTGTGCTTTGTGTTACTGTCTTTCCCTTCCTCACTGGGTAATGGGCCTACTCTTTCTTTGGTGGTCTTCTACTAATGTATTTGCAAAGTGTTTTCTTGTTGCCATTTATCCTTAGCTAGCTTAATCTTGTTTTGGCCTTTCTAATTTTTCCCTAATGCTTATGTTGTTGTTATTTATATTCATCCTTCATAATTTGACCTAGTTCACATTTTTTGTCTGACTCTTCTTTAAGTTTCAGATAGTTGAAGGTCTCATGATTAAGCCTGGATGAGTGGTGTCTTACTATGCTCCCAGTCTTTTCTGTGCATTGTGTATATTTATATACAAGATTTTCAAAATGTGCTTATTTTGATGAACAATGGACATAATTAGCAAAATGCTGATAACAGTTTAGTTTGTTACCCAGCATATTGGAATTCAAATTTTAGAAACATTGTAAATTACTTTTGACCAAAGAGCTGCATTTTGAGCATGCTGTTTTCTGTACTCTCTCTCTCTCTCTCTCTCTCTCTCTCTCTCTCTCTCTGGGTATAACTTCTTAACTTTTCCTTGCAAGTATTTCAGATTTTATAGTTGGGGGTTGATTATATATTAATGACCTCAGTTTTGTCTAGTCATAGAAAAGCCCATGGAAATGCCTTTGCTGAATGACTATTAGATGGACTATTTCCAAGAAATACAATACTTTTAAATCAGTGGGTCTGGTGCCACGTAAAGGAAAGTGTCATTATTTCCCCAAAGCCCCCTTCATTAGTCAGTCACAGAATATCTTAGAAGTTTACCCTCAGACACGCTAAAATAATCTTACAGAGATTTCTCATAAGGGGAAGAGGTAGAGATGGAGAAAGCTCAAGAGACAACCAAGTAACTCCCTGTGTCTTTCTCTGCTATGGCTGCCCCAAATGTCATCATCTTAATGTCCACAGCCTCTGTCTTAAAGCAGTGGTGGGTTCAGGACCTAGAGAGGGAAAAGTGACTGGGAGGGAGGAATAAATTTGGGGGTTTTGTTTGTTTGTTTAATCTTGTTAGAGCATGCTATTGATAAGTTATAAAAAAGTTTTGAAGTATTACTAAGAATGAAAATAGCCTTTTAATGTGTTTAATGCATATCATTGGAAACAACAAATGGGTTGCAATGAATTCCATTGAATTTATTCCCTTTTCCTGTTCGTGGTTCGCAGAACGTTTGAGCTTCATTCCCCTGATATATATAATTAATATCCTTCAAGAGAATCTTTCCTGAAAATCACTGTAGATCATTTATTATTCTATGTGTTTCATATATAAAATTTGTGGGGAAAGTGTCATGTTTTTTAATGCTTTGAGCTTGATGAGGGACTGATTTTTAACCAGAGACATTATTGATGTTTTTTTTTAAAGTTTGAATATTATTTATACACAGGCTATCAATAATTTTTACTATTTATATACTTTATCCATGACGTAGCACTTTTTTCCTTGTCTGAGCTTAGCACCAGCTATGTCTTTTACTTTTACCTGATTACTTTGTTTTTTACCTCTTAGGATTTGATACCAGCATTTTGCCAATTTGCAAGGATTCCCTTGGCTGGATGTTTAACAGACTTGATACGAACTATGACCTGCTGTTAGACCAGTCAGAGCTTGGAAGCATTTACCTTGACAAGAATGAAGAGTGCACCAAAGCATTCTTCAATTCTTGTGACACATACAAGGACAGTTTGATATCTAACAATGAGTGGTGCTACTGCTTCCAGAGACAGCAAGGTAAAAGATGAGAATAACCTGCAGATGCAGATGACTGACCGTATTGTATAGTGTTTTCATCTTTTTTGAACATGTTAAACAGTTTATGGTGAATGACAAGCTCTTTTGTGCTGGTATGCTATGAATTTGTTTAAAGGTTTCGAGCTAGTGTGAATATACTGTGAAAAGGAAAGCTAAAAAGCAAACTGAACTGAAGAAGCTTACCTGAGATGCCAGAAATTCTAAGTAAAATGTAAAAAAAAGCAATTAGAACTTTTATAGCAGAATTGTTTCTGGTTTCAACCTCCAATAAGCATATAGTGGAAAGTGAAGGACCAAAATTAAAGAAAAAGAAATATTAGCAAAATTTTCTCTATCTGTTTTAATGTTCAAAAAAATTCAATGTCATGCCTACAGTTCTTTGTACTCATTTGACTCTCAGTCCACTGATTTTCAGAAATTATCTGAACCTCTTGACAACATCTTGAAATTCTTTGGTTAAGAAAATAGTAGTTCAAAATATCTGTTAACATTCCCTTTCTGAACTCTTCACTAACATAAATTAAATTAACTTCAAACAACAGTTTTACATCTAAATGATGTATTTCATAACTTAAAAGTAATAATGAAAAAATTAGAATAAGATTTTTAGCTCAAAATGGACATAAAATGGAAATGCATCCACTCAGCTTCCTTTTTGCAAGGTGATTTAGGGGCAAGTTTTCAAAGGAATAAATGGCAGGCCAGAACCTACCTGCCACTGAAAGTCAGTTGAAACAAGGGGTAAAAATGACTTTCAGTGGACTTAGATTTCTAACTCACTGAAACAATATCACAAGTATACTATTCTACCAGTTGGTTCTTCTGCCTGTTTTATACAAGTAGAACCTCAGAGTTCCGAACACCTCGGAAATAGAGGTTGTTTATAAATCTGACTTGTTCATAACTCTGAACAAAACATTATGGTTGTTCTTTCAAAAGTTTACAACAAAACATTGACTTAATACAACCTAGAAACTTCACTATGCAGAAGAAAAAAGCTACTTTCTCTTTATATTTTTAATAGTTTAGGTTTAAACCTCTAATGTGTACTGTATTTGTGCTCTTTCTTTCTTTCTTTCTTTCTTTCTTTCTTTCTTTCTTTCTTTCTTT
>ML685769.1:991812-1064281 GCA_007922175.1 Pelusios castaneus | reverse complement strand
GGAGCTAAAATTTTACACTCAACCTTTGTAAGCTCATCCATATTTATCTTCTTGAAAGACAATTTAAAATGTCATTCAAAATATAAAGCCAAGGGTAAATAAAGCCTGATCTGTATGAGGGGTCACTATTGGATTCCAGTTTGTATTTACTCTGGTAAATCAGATCTCATGAATAATACAAAAGGTCAGCTGATATGTCTAATTTCTATACCAAACATGAGGCTACGCTGTCACTAAGCATGATAGGCTGTTATTTAAATAAGTTAGTATTGATTGAATTTGAGATTTTTGTGGGACATTGCCTTGAGGGCAATCAAGGCTAAAAGCATACCTCCATGTCAGCTGTCCTACAAGCTCCATTGACCTCAGACTACATGCCACAAGAGTACTCCTGCTTCAGAAATGAAATGCCCTTCAGTAGTGACCCTATAATTTCTAAAATGGCGTAAGCAGTGTTAAAAAAGAATTACTAGTCTTCATTATCAGTCTTTCTATACAGTAACATACATGCATTCATGACTTACTTTTCCTTTTAAAGGAAGTGCCTGTAGTGCTTAGCTTGTTAGAGAGATGTTCTAACTTAGCTTATTAGAGAGACGTTTCACAGTTGCAGAAAATTGAATGTTGTTTTTAAGCAAACCATAACCCTACAGTGTGAGGAATTATTAATATGAAACCATATTTTGCTGCTCAGAGCCATCCTTAGTTATTTAGTTACATTTCAGTTATATGTAGTCCCCAATCCCTCAACTTGTGTGTGGATACAGAAGTCTGCAGAATTGGGACCTTAAATTGCCATATTTGAACTATAATCTTTCAAATTCAATAAAGTGATGAATCTGTGCTAGTTACTTTATTAATACAGTGAGCTTGTTTACTTATTCTTGTCACCACCATGATAGAGATCATATCTTTCAGTATCAAGACATTTGGGAAATATGTATTTTTTAATGTATTTATTTTTTAAACATTCGTTAGTTACATCCAACCAAATTTTGCTTTCAATTAAACATATTAATAAAATTACCTGCACCTGAGGTCAGAATCAAGTTCTAGAACAATTTTCCTTCACTGCATATCTAGACCCATGATTAACACTCTAGCTCATATATTTTTGGTACTTAAAGACTAATCCCACTGACGGTGAGGATTAATGGGGGTCTTTCTTTTGGCTATAATAGAATTTGCATTATGCGCTTATAGAATATCCAGTACTGTAGTATCTAAACTCTGCCTCTAAGGGATATTGTAAGGAGTCTGTATAGAGTTAATGAAAGTTTATCTCCTCCATTTTATTTGATTAAAATGTATAGCGGTTGAAACATCCATCAATACACAGTTTGGTTTACTGCATGTGTGTTATCTTAAAAACGCACGTGTAAAGGTTTCATTAACTAAAAATGTTCACTTTTAGGAGATCTCCTTACAAGAGACGATGATTTTTGTGGTCTCAGAAGAGCTGGGCAGTTTTGTACAATCTAAGATTAAACTTGAAAACATTCTCTGTTTTCTGTACACATAAACAACACCCTCTCCCCCCAACTCCATCTACCAATTTCTCTGTGTTTTTCTAACTAGATAGGGGAGCTAAGAGGCGCAACTACTCTTCTTTTCTTTTCTTTTCTTTTCTTTTCAAGTTTGTTTATTAGCTAGATTCCAAAATCTGATCTGTGTTAAAAGCACTCTTTCTCTTGTCCAGAATGGTAAAGTCTAGTTTTAGTATGTGAAATGCAAAATTTACTGATGATGTATTTCCTAAGAGCAATATAGGGAACCTTGAGTGTGACAATTCAAGAAAACTCAGTCATTCACTCCTTGGATCGGAGGTAATCTCTTACATTTTTATCATTTCAGACCCACCTTGCCAAACAGAACTCAGCAACATTCAGAAGCAGCAAGGAGGAAAGAAGCTCCTAGGTGAGCCATAGATCATTCCTTTGAACGTTTTATTGCTTACATAAATAACCCCAGTGAAACAGCTACATAAAATCAATATTAATCCAACAAAAATAGACCTCAGTAAATTCCAGCAAAAAATTTATGAAGTTTTTGAAAGCTATTAAACTTAATTTTATTACCTAACCTACTGAAAGATACTACATCGATTTTATTACCCTAATAGAATGTATATTGTTACAGTTATTAGCCAATAAAAACTTAAGCAATTTAAATTAACACTTCTGCTGATATTTAACTCTAATATTCTGTAGGTAATTGAAATTTTTGTTATGAAAATTTCCATATTGAATCAAAAATGTTTCATTTCCATAACTTTTATTTTGGCTATAAAATCTAAATTTTCATGCGAGCGGTCTTTATAAAAACTGGAGTAAAAGACAGAGGCAAAACCATTTGAGATGATATTTTTGATCAGAGTAATTTAAAACGATCTCATGTATTCTATAGTCCTTGCAAAATCTTTTAAAATTCTGATTTGGTTACCATTTAGAGTTTTTTAAAGAACATCTGATCATTTCAAGACCAAAACTATTACAGAATCATTTTACCTTTTGCATAATAATTGAAAATTAAGACCTTGATTCTATAGCTCATAGCTGTGCTTGCATGGAGCCCTGCTGATTTCAATCGGGCTCTGCAGAGTGGTTTGTGTGGTCAATTTGCTTAGGTATTTTGTACATATGAATTAAATAGGCAAATAGATATAATCTGTTATCAATATTGCAGTGTTATTTAGCTAAAGTAGCCTAGTTCACTAAGAACTACTATATAATTCTGGTTGAAATTAAAATTAAAAATCTGGCTAACTGCAAGCACAGTATTAGCAGCAAACAGCTACATTACTCTAAACCAATGACCAGCATAGCTAAATCAAGGGTTGAAATTCTGACCACATTGAAGTCGATGATAAAACTCTCATTGACAAGATTTCACCCAAACTGTGATTGCCATTAATTAGGACTGTTAAGTAAGACACAGAGTGGCTAACAAAACAGAAGAACCTAAAACAAGTCTGTTAAAATAAATATATAGAAGAAAAATTATTTTCATTTATGGCCTGAAGCCATCATACTTGCACTTCAAAGAATGTGTGTACTCCGACTATATAAAGATGTACCCTCTTACTTTACAGGTCTGCTCCTTGTGTATATTTCAAGTCACAGCTGATTACTTTAGTCACAGAAAATCTTGTGGGGTTTTTGGTTTGTTTTTTTGGGGGGGGTTTGGTCATCCTAGCACTGTATGATCAGAACAGCTTTAAGAGAAAGAGTGAAATTTGAATTTTCTTTGCATCACCAGAACAGTTGAGAGACTTGTCTATACTGCAGTCAGAAGTGTATCTGAAATATTATAGACATACCCAAGCCAACTTTCATCTAGCTAGCTTGAGTAATAATAGCATTGAAGCCATGGCAGTACAGGTAGCAGAACTTGAAATTTAAACATTAGAGCTATTCCCTATCAAGAAAGCCATCTTTGTAAAGCATTCAGTGTTTTGGCTATGATATTCACAAAGTCTCTTCCCAAGCTGATTTACAGTAAGGAGTAGATGTCAGAGAATCAATGAGGAGCTTGAAAGGGGATACTCCTTGATGGACTGGGCATGTCCATGCTTGATATCCGTCAAAGAGAGGCTCATATATTTGATATCTGCTCTTCCTCGCTGAATAATGAGGAAGGGGCAAATATAATTATAAAACTCTTCTTGCCTGACCTCAGTAACAAAGAATAAATGAATCAAGGAGACCACTGAACACAGATAAAACACAGAAAGTTGTTTGTTTGGGTTTTTTTTAGCTTTTGGTGTAATATAGAATATTGATTTAAACTGTACCAGGTGACTAATATTCTAATTCAATCTTTATGTACCATAGGGCAGTACATCCCATTATGTGATGAAGATGGGTATTACAAACCAAGTCAGTGCCATGGAAGTGCAGGGCAATGCTGGTGTGTTGACAGATATGGTAATGAGGTAACAGGATCCAGAACAAATGGTGCTGCAGACTGCGGTACGTAGAAGAATTTTTTATTTTTCATTTTGACTCCCTATTCCCTTTGAAATCAGTAGTCAAACTCTTAATGCCTTCAGTGAGAACATGACTGGGACCAAATAATGCAAAATTAGAAGTCAAATTTGTAATTATTACTATTAATTTCACTAATGTCTGTAGCACCTGTCATGATGGTAGCTATAAATAAACAGCCTATCACTCAAGTAATTTGGGTTATGCTGCTTCTGCTTTAGGTAGGATAGATAAAATAAAACATACCAGATGCAGCAGTACCTGATAAAATCAAGTTGGGTACCCAACATGCTATTGAACTCAAATTAACAATTCTTTAATTACAGTCTAATTGGCAGGAACTTAGCAGAAATTCTTGAAGCAACAGCTCTTACAACCTCCTCTTACCCTTCCCATGTTTCCCTGACCCTTTATCCCAAGCCTGTAATCAGAATTCAAGAGATCCAATAATATATTTTCCTTAAAAAATTATTGGAGGATTTACTTAGTTTTACCTGCAATCTCTAGAAAGTCTCATGCTACCCCAGTAGTCCTTCTGAACTCCTGTTTGGTGCCATCAAATGATGAATACCTGAATTTGCAGCAAGTGACACCACTCACTTGCGACAAGCTTCTCAGGAGCCACTCCAGCTGCCAAATAGGTACCTAAGCAAAAGAGACTCCCACCTCTCTAATCCCAATTAAAGTGCTTATTAAAGAGTAGTTAATATCTTGTAATTATTTAAATTGAATCTAAAGCCACAATCGGCAGCCAAAATGGAAATTTTACATCTTTAATTTAAGACTAATTTAAAGCCTTGTCTACGGTGAAAAAACTGTGTCGATCTGTGATTGATTGAGTGGGCATTGTAGACTTGCCCAGTCAATCCTGGAAGCGTTCTCTGGTCGACACAATAACTCCACCCATTCAAGTGGAGTAAGGCTGCGTCGACTGGAGGGCACTTCAAGTCGACGGAGCCTATTGAAGACATCACTGTGAGTAGGAGTAATTAAGTCGGTGGGAGATACACAATCTGCGGCATGCAGCGTAGACTAGGCCTAAGAAAAAGCCCTGGCACTGGAACAATGGGTTGATATGCCTAGTAAAAGAAACATAAGAATTGCTATACTTGATCATACTCAAGGTCCACCTAGTCCAGTATCCTGTCTCTACCAGAAACCAGTACCAGATGCTTCAGAAGATAGTGTACACACCCCACAGTAGGCAGATGTAGATTTAACTGCCCGCTTACCCCTCTCCCCCAGTAGGCCTCATCTTGATTTCTAAAAGTGAGAGATTGACTTGAAGCATGACACTGGAGATTCACTATGCCAACTAAAATATTGTTACTGATAAATGTGGATATTCTTGATAGTCAGATGAATATCCAATCTGTTTATAATCTTAATGAATTTGTGGCCTCAACAACTTCTTGTGGTAATGAGTTCCACAGTGTAATTATGCTGTATGGAAAAAAGTAATTTCTTCTATGGATAACTGAGAACATTGATATCCATGGTACTACTTATTATTTTACCTCATTATTTAATTTAAATCAATTGACATGAAGCCAGCTAGTTCTATAATTCTGTGTTCCTGTCACTATAATGCAACTATCACACTTTTTCTAGCTATTGATTTAGAGATCTCAGGTGATTTTGCCAGTGGTGATTTTCATGAATGGACAGATGATGAGGATGATGAAGATGATATAGTGAATGATGAAGGTGAAATTGATGATGATGATGACGACGATGAGGATGAAGGCGATGATGATGAGGATGATGATGATGATCATGATGGATACATTTGATGATATTAGAGGTCAATGAATTCCACCTTTCTAAAATTCAGAAGGTGACATCTCATAGAAGATTCCTTTGCTCTCCAAGATCAGAAGGATTCTAAACAACCTGTATATTTTGTATGATTATTTCAAATATTGCAGCTGAAGTCATAGACTTTCTTTGTTTAAATAAGAACCATTATATTATGTGATTTTGAGTTTTTATATGCCTTTGAGCAGAAGAAAACACATTGGAAGACTGACCTGAAGAAGGAAATGTGATATGCTACTACAAAAAATAATGTGCAAAACACCATAAGGACAACCAAACTTTTAACAAAATCCATGAAAATGATATTTGTTTGTTTGAAGTTTGGGTGGCCTCATTAAACATAAGCTCAGTTATACATTAAGGCGTCTTAAACTTTAACAGTGATTTAGGCCATGTAGATTTCATAATTGTGCATGACCTGAATCAATGACTTACTACCACAGAAATTTCAACACACAAGTAGCATCTCACCAAACTTTAATTAACCAGAGATGTGGAGAAAATGTGACTGTCACATAGGAGAAAATAATGTGAAACCCTCCTTTGTGTTTGCATTTGTGGTTATATTTTTTTATTATGAAATGTCTTACGTTCTTGAAAGGAGATTTATCAAAAGCAGTAAACGTGGATAAGCATTGATTCTACAAGTAAAATTTTTGTTGTTCTTTTTTTCATTTTTCTTCTAATGTCAAATTCATATAGGCTTCATTATTTACTCAAGCAGCATGATGATTTCACCCTTCTCTATTTCTAGATCTCTAACCAAAAGATTAGCATAAAATATTTTAAATTGAAAATCTTGCAAAAAATATTACATTTTTACATTACTGTGCTTGAGAGTACCTGAACGTGCCCCAACACGGTTTTCAAATCCCTCTAACCATACATTTTAGTTTTCTATTTCAGAAAATAGTTTTTCATCTTTATCTTAATTCATGTCCTCTTCTGCTATTAGTGCAGAAATTTAGAGAACGTATTATAAGGTGCCTTGCAAAATAGAAATAGAAAGGTTTTAGCATGCATACCAATATAGGCTGTTAGGAAATAGCTAACCACACCCAATTACCAAATTAATACCAGTATAGGTACTGCTGCTGGAATGAAGAAAATGGATTATTTTATTTTTTTCTATTGTTACGTAATTACCATGTGGGCTAGATTATGATTATTGTGTAGAGTAGCATTTAAGATTTGACTGTAGAGAAAATTACTTTAATCACTGTATTTATGTTAGCATGTTAATTAATTGTGTAGACGTTATGGAACTCCCAACACCTTCATGCATATCAGACCTATGGCTTTCTGCCCACAATAAAACTGAAACAACCTATGTAATATTTCATTACTGGTTGTGTAACTTTAATAGTGGATCACTGGTTTCCCTGATTTTCATCTGCTGTTAAAATGACAGGAAAATCGGTTTATTCTTTGCATTTGATTTCTAGACATTTAAATACTAAATTTAATGTTTATCTTATGTAATATTAAAAAGTATAATGCATTTTCTTTTTTACTGTTTATGTATAGTTTGCAAAATAAAGACTCTTGTAACCAACCTTTAGCAGTATACTGTAATGATTTTTAATGGTAGAGGCTATATGAAGTTTTGTATGGCTTTTTCTGGAGAAATGGGAAGATCTTATGTTTCAGATACATTCACACAATCATGCAACTATTTGACAATATTTACTTATGTAGAACCATTTATTAGTGTATCATTATATTTCAAGAGAGAATTTTTGGATCAAGACAAACCCATAAGAAAGATTTTCTTTTATTTGTATTTTTTAAATTTTCTGTAATTTGTAATTTAAGATTCATTATATAATAGATAATGTTGCAAATCAAAATTGATTATTTGTTTCTGATAGACTTTATCATAGTTCGGGGAGCATAGACATGTTATTTTCTTAAATAAATATAGTTACGTGTTTATCATATCTATAATGGCTGAATTTCACCAAGAACTGGTTTCTTGTGGGTGGAATAAACTATATATAAAAATGATTTTGAATAAAGAAACTAAAGCTAAACAGTTGTGATTATTGTCTGATATAGCAACCTGACTGCTCCATTTCCTAACATAACAAAGGAATATTTGCTGACAAAAAATTAGAGATGCGTTTCATGCAGCAGCTTCTACTGCTGCTACTCAAACACCTAGGAGAGTTAAGCAGCATATAATAGAGTATTCATAATGTGTTTAACCATTGATCTTTAATGGGATTATAGTATGAAACTATTCTAAAGTTAAAGTAATGCTTTCTTTCCTGTGTATTCCTTGTTGAACTCAATAGGAGAAGGAGAAATCAGCACAGAATTTAATCTTTTTGTATGATAGTTGCCAGCAGAGGCAGTGCTTACAGAAATAATATAGATGATTGAATTCAGTAAAGAACAGCAACAATGGAAGTTCAAGGTTATTTTAGAGGATTTCCTGGGTGAAAAATGATGGGGCAGGGGGGAGGGAAGAAAAACCTTGAACAGTTACCAGCTCATCAAGATCAGCAGGACGAAGGATTGGAAACATTAAATCACTCCTGATATATATTTGTTTGATTTTGCTTTATTAACTGTTATATATTTAGTAAAAGAAATACACTGGTCAGCCAGTATACTAATGACCTCACTGTACATTATGCTGTGGAGGCCATTGTCTAGGGTTGTTGGAAAACTGTGTTTGCCCCTTTATGGATTAGAGAGCCAGCTAGTGACTTTCCATTGCAGCTGCAGACCAGGTCAGCATGAGAATGCTGATCCATCCACCAATTCAGGGACTGGAAAAGTAGGTGGACTGTTGCCTTTTACATTTGTTACCACTGCTCTTGGAGAGGCACCATTATCCGATCCTCTACATTCCAATTTTTAAAATTAATTTTCTTTCCTCCCTCTGAAAATTCTAATTCTCACTCCTTTAAGGTTACAATGGGGAGCTCCTGTTCCTCCTCCTTCAAAGGAGCTTGTATTTCCCAGGATTGGGAAGTTTTAACAGTGGACAAATGAGGTGGGGATTTCAGTTTTAAGGTTTTAAAGTTTCTTTTGGCTCGAGTAGGTATCGATATCCTTGGAAAGTGTGGCATTGTCTGGTCGTCCCGTGGGGATTCCATTCCTAGATGTGTCTCCTGACTTACAATGGGCATGTGGAAATCAAAATGAGGGGGAGGTCACGTGTCCTAGGAACTGTATCAGAGATGTCTGAGGTACACACCCTTCTACAGAAGCTAATAGTATTACACAGTTCTTGCAAGCTAACCTTCAGATGTGATAGCAGCTGGGAGTATCTATCTGTGTTGATAAAGTTGATAAGGATGTTTGTACTACAGTGCTTAAGCTTTAACATCTGTTTTCTCTTCCCAGCATGGTGCCTGGAGTTGGGTATCGGCATAGCAGATGCATATTCTTGTTTTTGCATTAACAGATTTACATGGCAACAGGAGGCAGAAAAGAACCCCAGTTGATGCCTTTAACAGCATGGAACCTTGGTGTATGAAGATTGTCAGTGTAGCACAGAGACCACCAACACCGTGAAACTATGAGAGAGATTACAATGATTTTGTGCAGTTTCGTGGTTTGGAAGGGCCTGTCATTAATGTAGCCTATCACAGCGTAACGTGAGCTGTGCTACATGATGTCGTTAGCAATTCAATGACTAGCATCCTCAATCATCTCAGCCCAGTCACAGTTGTCAGTAGGTTGAATGGTTACCCAGATCCTTACAAGATCTTTTAGTTTGAAGGTTTCTAGCTGGGTGGTTTCAATGCAGTGATCCTAGGGACAATAATCATTGTCCATCACTATTAAAACACTGAAGGATCTGATGTGAATCCTGGGCCCTATATGTTATGCACAGGAGGTGCCCTTGTTCAGGGTGGCATTGCTGGAAGCATTTTTGGACTAGGGATTCTTCTTGAAGGGCTGTGGAACTAGGGGTATACACACAGAATGGTGCATGATTATATTTATCTTCAGGAGAGCAGACCTATCAAAGAGGCTGGGATGAATCAATTATTCTACAAGAGGATAATGGGTCCAGGATCTACCTTATGGAAGCAGTGAGGGTATATGACCAGGGATGGATAGGTCCCTCTTTATTCACAATAAACATTCCAGTTTGTTAGAGAATACCAGTTTGTTAGAGTTTTAAACCCCAACTGTGAGATTGTGAATTGGGTTCCCACATGTTCAGGATTAGGGCAGCAACACCAATGACCTAGCCAGGTGAACAGAGTAAGGCAATTTAGGCAGCTGAGTGTTACCTATAGTCTATATGCTGAGACTCTAGGTGAGGAACCCATGTTAATTTTCCATGGTATTTTCATTCCAGATATGGACAGATGAGCCAGGCAGATGGTGGTGTGGGTCCTTGGGCACAGGCAGGCTTTCAGGAAGTGGGGAGGTTCACAACTGGGCCTCAGTGGTGAAGCAATTCTAAGCTGGATGGGAAGATGGCATGTTATGGGACCAGCTGATGCACCTTCTGTACACTGTGAGGTCCCATCAGTTGTCCCGAGCTATAATTGTGGTTCATCTTGGGGGAAATGATTTGGGAACATTAAAGGGCTAGACTTGATGATCAGTAATAAGATGGACTTGGGGCAGATCCTGGAACTTTTCCCAGGAGCATAGACTGTGTGGTCAGACATGCTGTAACACAGGCTGTGGCAGGGAGCTACGGCACTCACACAGGTCAACAAGGCTAAAAGTTCTGTGAAATATAGAGGTGGCCAAATTCAAGAGTTTCATACAAGGGCCAGTAATTTCTCATCTGGATATACCATATGGGGTACCAGAATAATTCAGGGAGCATGGGGTTCATCTGTAAGACTTGGGAGCTCATATGTTTATGGACGATATATAAAGAGGGCATGAGGAAATAAGTGGGAACCCAGATATGTATAGTGGGGGAGGCAGCTGAGATAACTGCTGGTGCCTTCTTGTGGCTGATGAGAGGCTGTAGCTACTATGACTAGCACCAGTCTTCCTCTCCTTTATAATTCCTTCTTAATTCTCATTTGCAAGGAGGCAACAGTGAGATCCCAATAGCTGGTTTGCTGGGAGTCAGGATCGGCAAAGGGAGATGGCTGATAGAAGTCCCCCAACTATATGTTGATATGACTATGTAATTACCTACACTCTACATTTTTATCTGCCTGGTTCTCCCAGATGTATAAAAATAAAGTTTCAGCCTAATTAAATTACATACATTGTCTCTTGTACTTCTTCCAGAATAGCCAATGATGCTGAGATGGTGGAGAAACACAATTCAAAACAAATTACCACGGTCGTAATCAAAGACTCCTAAGAAATGAACTCTAAAACATTATTTGAACATTTCTTTGAATGTATAAATCAATATCAGACAAACAAGCTTAAAAGGCATGAGTTAAAGCATGTTCAATGAGCAACCCATTTCTCTGGCCACACAACATATTTTCCCCCTTTTGAAGCTTTCTTTTTTTCCAATATAAAAAACATATTCTTTTATTTTAAGGATGTTATAGTTGCTGTGATTATTACAGAAACCTTTTATATTTTCATTTCCATCTGCTAACAGTAGACTTACAGAGTATATAACCATCAAATTCACTTTTAGATTTACAAATTGATTTCCTTATACTCCCCCCCAAATTACCCGTTGGCTTTAATATATGTTTGGGTGCACCAAGAAAGCAAGATCAAATACCTCCAGTAAGTCTGACCCTATCTGATGCATGGAGAGCTATATTATATGCACCTATGTCAGCTGATCTCCTTGCACAAGGATATCTGGAGGTTTGAATGAATATATTATAGGAGACTGCTCCAGGACAAAGTGACATTGAAAAAAAGGCATGAAGCCATAAATGAGCAAAGCAAATGAAGGCAGCAGATAGGAGCAATGCTTCTGGAAATAAAAGGCATATGAGGGGGCTGTCACAAACATAGGCATTTTAGTTAAAATTTAATACGCCATATATATGTGCCTCAGTTTACCCACTGACTTTGAATTCTTTCCTACTGGGTGTAGATGTGATAAAATTGCTTCTCCTGAAACAGGGACTTGGGTATGGGTTTTTTTTGACTCACAGAGACCACCTCAGTTGGTATGAATTGCACCATTGAGAGCTGAATGAAATCAACACATATGGGTGGAGGGCCTTATCTTGACAGCTGGGACTGGAATATCACCTCCTCATGACTGCCAGCCCAGGAGAGGGTACATTTGAACACAGCGTGGGGACCGGAAGAGAACATGTGGACAAGGACAAGGAGCCAAGAAACTTACTAGACTGGGAGACAAACAAAAGTGAGCCTTTATCTACACAGTTAGTTCTTGACAAGATAGAGTGTGGTACACTGCACTAGACTGCTATAGCTTACTTGCCCATGTGAATCCTGCTGCTGTGAATTGATAATGCACTTTAATCTAGTCCTCTCACTTATTCTTAAACCTTCCTAGTTAAGCATTCCACTGCCTAATTGTTCTCAATGAGAAAAAAATTAAAAAGAGGTTCCTCTGTGAGTATTTGGATAACAATTCAATGTTTTAGTCAAAAGAATATACTTTATTATCACTGAGACATAGAATCAGTCCATCTGGCCAGCACAGTATTTTGAGCATTCTTGACACCTTTTAGGGCAGGGAGGCAATACCGTTTACAATCTAAGACAAGAGACAAAGTGGTGAATATGCAGAAGCATAAGGGATGGAGCCAAAGGGTAACAGTAACAGATACAAATGGTTACATAGACGAGATATGCACACGAATTTCTGATTTTAAGCTATTGGTTGCAGATGCAGCCAAAATCATTTGTTACTGACAATAAAGCATCGATGATCTGGGCATCTCAGAGATCACTTCTGCCTTTCTGTTCCATCTTACTAGTTGCAGTGAAAAATGTTCACAGTGCTGAGTTTGATGGGGCAGGCAAAAATGCATGTTCAGCATCTGGCTGTCAACTTTGAAATTCACTTATCTTGAGGATTGTCTTTGTGCACCATGGTTTTTTTTTTCTTTTCTTAACATGAGCCCAGAGCCATCAAGTAATTATCCTGTCAATGGGCAGACACAGAGGAAAATGAAGAGTTGGAGTTGATTTGTGGCAAAAAAAGCATAGATTTTTTTTTTCCTGTATTCCACCTCAATATCACAAACATGGCTGCAATACGCTGAAATTAAGAGGAAGAAAATGATCCCATCCCACAGACACACAGCTAAAAGCTCACAAAATAAGATGAGAAGCAGGAGACGAGACAAGTCCTTAAGGCTATGTCTACACTTACCAAAGTTAGTTTGAATTAGTTAATTTGAAACAACTAATTCGAACTAATTTTAGTTAGTTTGAATTAATGTAATTCGAATTAACATGGCCACATTGACTTAATTCGAATTAAGGGTTAGTTCAAAGTAAAACGAGGTTTTACTAATTCAAATTAACTTTTCCTTAATTCGACTTAAGGAACTGCTTAAGTCAAATTAAGGAACTCACATATAGACACTGACTAAATTAAGTCGACTTAAGCCTGCTTAAGTAGACTTAATTTACAAGTGCCGATGAACCCATAGTGTGTGTACACACAACATACGTGCACAACGGGCTCAATGCCTATGTGGGTTGGCATATCTGAGTACTTTGTTCCTCACATTGGGTGTGTCTACACTTGTAAATTAAGTAGACTTAAACAAGCTTAAGTCGACTTAATTTACTCTGCGTTTACACTACACTTTCCTTAAGTCAACTTAAGCAGCTGCTTAAGTCGACAATGAAAAATTAAGTCGACTTTGTAAAACCTCATTTTAAGTCGACTTGCTGCTTAAGTCGACTTGACTTAAGCCAGTGTAGACGTGGAGTAGCCCTAAGTCGACTTTAAGTCGACTCAGGGGGCTCCAGGGCTTCCCCACTGTCCTCTCTGTCAGGGTGGCTGGCACAGCCACAGCCTGGCATGCCCCCCCACAGGGCAGGGCAGAGCCCTGCCCATCCTGCCCCTATGCTCTGCCAGGGTCCCTGTCCCCCTTTGTCCTATTGTACCTTGTCCTATTGTACAATGGAGCAAAGGCTGAGCCCCCTGGCACTTGGCAAGGGGTGCCCCCCCTGCCACCGTGGACCTGTCACAGGTCCACCTAGCTCCTACAAGTCGACCTAGGCATCCAGTGTGGACACTCTAGGTCGATTTTGTAGGGTCCACTCTAAGTCGATTTAAAATTTGTGTGGACATGCTAAGTCGACTTAAATTGACAAGTGTAGACATAGCCATTGTGTGCACACATATTTAAAGCATGCACTTATGGTACTGAGAGCCTAGCCACCTATATTTCTCTTCTGGAGCAAGAAATATCAGATTCTCGTCTTCAGTCATTGTTTCAGAGTTTTAACTGATATTTCAGGTTAAGCCATACGGATATGCTTTGTTCAAACTACCAAAGGCGTTAATAGTATTAGCTATAACTGGATTACTTACAGAAGACTGAGGAAGATTCACTGCAATGATAGCAGGAGTATTAAATGTTGTTTTGTGGTGAATAAACAGGAAGGATTATTGTAAATCACTTTTCTTGGTTAAACTCTTCAGTTCCCTAGTGGATAATGAAGATGTAATGGAGAATATTTAAGGAATTACTTTGTGGTTTTGGAAAGTATGGGTTTTCTATGTTTGTTTATAGCTTTTTATTTTTCCAGAGATATTGCATATAGAAATTGTATTATTTGTTTCCTAAAAGCTGGAATGAGGTAGAACTGTTAACGTGTCAGGTTTATGTGTGACCCGATCATTTTTACGGACTTTTCAGTAACCTGACTCAATAAGTAAGTAACAAGTGGGCTTCGTTTTTTTTAAACTTCTAATTACGTTAGAATTGTATTTTGATTGCATTGATAAGGCACACATTGTATTTTCCAAATACTTTTTTTAACCAGGTTTCATTTAATAGCCACAAATTAGAATAAAGATGAAAAGCAATATGAATTCAAGGAGAGAATCCAGTTAATTATGTCCAGTTAAAATTTTATTCCCACTTGTAAAATAGGTAGTGAAGAGAGATGACTCTGGATGTACCTACACTTCAACCTGTGGGTGTGATTCCCAGCTTGAGGAGACATACCCATGGTAGTTCTCACTAAGTTAGCACACTCAAAATAGAATGTAGCCACAGAAATGAGAGCTGCGGGAAGAATGAACTGCCCATCCAAGACCCTAGCCATGTACTCTTGGTGTCTAGTTTGTGCTGCAGCTTGTCCTACTGCAGCTCCTTTCTACTTTTAGTACACTAGCTCTATGATAGCTCCCATGAGAATATCTCCTTGAGCTGGGAAGCACACCTCCATCTTGAAGTATAGAAATACCCTGTGAGGCACAGTTCCAATTTGGGCTAATCCTTAGTTGTGGGGCAGTTTCCAACTATACTTTACTCTGGGGAGACTGATCCTAATAAGTCATTTCATAACCCTATCTATCAATATTGTAAGAAGACGGCAGGACTCTTCAGGTTAACCTTTCCTGTGGGCGGTTTTTAGAACCATCTACAAAGCTGGCAAAGTGCTGCTGAGTCACCATCGTAGGCATAGCTCATTAATGCCATATAGGCTATAGTGGAAGTGAAGTGGCTGTTAAGAAAAGATCTTGAAGGGAAACTTTAGCATCAGCCCAGCTAGGGGAGTTTTATTACGTTGAGATTTATGTTGTTTTCAGTTACTAGTAGGAAAGGAGAGGTGTTTGAGTACTAACTCAGTTTATGTGTTCTGCTGAGGATGAGGTTTTTGTGTGAATACATGTATATACATAAATTCCACATTTTATTATTCTTAATGAAACCGTATATTTGGAATTTCTCTGTTGGCTTTCCACATGACAACGTACTGAGACTCTTATTAAGATTTCAATGAATAATATTGGCTAACTTGTAACTGTCAAAATGTTTCTGTTATGTACAGCAAAAATGATGTCTCCAGAGCTCTCAGTGAGAAGTAAGACAGAGAAATGTTCTAGGGCACTCTTATGCCCAACATTCTTCAGGCACCCATGGTGATCTGTAAACAGGTAGGCAGAACAATTTTGGCTTACTGACTGGTTCCTGCTTGGAGCTACTAGCAATAATAATGTCTGTCATTGAAGTAAAATGAAGTAAAATCGCACCACTTCAAACCACTGTGTAATCCATGGGGCAAAAATAAGGTTTAAAACAGAGCTGTTGAAGGCTAGTATGAAGCATTTTATAAAGGAAAAACAAATCCTTAGTGTTTGCTATATGTTTTACCATCAGATAAATATTAAGTTCCTCTTGCATCCCTTCCCTTTTCAGTTTTTTTAAATGCAAATTAGTATGCATTTTGCTGAGCTTGCATGTTTCATTATATTTCTAGTGAAATAAAAGAGCTTGTTTGCTCTGCAATGTTTTTGATTGATTTACATGCATGTTATTGCTTTTATTAGTAAGGTTTATGCACTTATAGGTTGAGAAGAAAGAAAATTCTTAAAAGAACACTGTAGATTTTATTTTGAAGCTTAGCAAGATTGCGTTTTTTTGGCACAAAAAACGGTGATAGTATTCTGCAGTAATGCTCCAAAGCATTACACCTTGCACCAGTGACACTGAAGTAGGTTTTTGTTGTTATGATAGAATGCCATAGTTCTTTTCCTTCAGTGAGGGTTGTTATTAAAACTCAAGTGCTGCTCAGAATTTCTTTTTTGGCTCACTCTATTATTTTACTACATATTTTTCCCGAACATTCCTTAGTGGTGGGGAAATTTTGTGTAAAATGTACTTTACACCAGGGTCAGAATAGTGCATGGGGGAGAAGTGTAGTTACACTAGTTATCAAGTATTAGCATTGACTTTTGTAAAAGTATTAATAGCTTCTGCTGACCTCAGTTAGACCATATAAATCCGCACTAACTTTACTAAAGTCAATTGACTTGCTCTGGATTTACACTAGCTTACTAATTCTTCATTCAGGTTGGCATGATTGAAAGCTGTATGAGAACTGAATTACTGTGACCTAGGGAAATCATTTTGGTTTGGCTGGAATCTGATGTAACAGTTTCTCTTGTCTGATTTTCTTTTTGTGGATATTGTGATAACACAATTGTTTTCTACATGTAATCTGGAATGGGATAAAGATATAGGGAAAATGTTAAAAGCACATAAGTTCCAGATCCATGAAAGTGGATATTCAACCTCCTAACTCCTAAGCTTTAGGTGCCTGGTCAGGATGGGTGATAAATAGAAGATACCTGCTGGAAACCCTGACACCCTGCCTAAAGAAAGTATCCTATTGGGGGAAAAGAACAGCAAGTTTAAAACAAAAAAAAAACAAAAAAACAAAAAAAAAGCCTAGAGAGCCTAGAAAAGCTGGAAATGGGAATGGGTGGAAGACAATCAGAGCCCAGCAAATAAGAGCTGGCTGCACCCTCTGGGAGCAAGGATTTGTCCTGAGTGAAAACAGAGTGGGAGAAAGAATTTCTCCTGTATTAACCCAAAATGTAGGTCTGGTCAGAGGTCTAGTTCTGACTGCATTTTGTGATTGAGACAGCAAAAGATTGTTTTGTGTATGGTGCCAAATGTAAAGCCTAGGTGTCCCATGTTATCCAGTGTCCATGGTGGTTTCCATCTCATGTTGGACATCAATTAACTGCAGTAAAATTTAAGGGACTTTTTTTGCAAAATGCTTCACTAGTTCAGCCCAATTCAGCACAGGAATGGTTCAGGGCTATGAATGATTCAGAAACACAGTTCATGAAAACAGAGAGAAAAATAAAAATAATTGTCTGGATTCTGATTCAGTAATGCAGATGCAAAGCTGGAGTAATTCCATTCATATCCATGTCACTGACACTCAAATCTGCACTGACATCCTCTGCTTGCCCTGTAAAAGAGTCTTCAAATTTCCTCAATGTGCTTTATGAGTTGTTTGTTTAGCATACCTGCATATGCATTATTACCTAATTTTTTACTTAGCACTTTTAATCTGAAATGTTAACTGTTTCATCTCTAATAAATCAAAAAGTTGACATTTAAATTGCATTTAACAGTTACTACACAGATATAAAAAGTCTGCACTGGAAAATTATGTGATTTGGAGAATCAAATTAACAGGTAAGATATTTCTTTTTTATTAAAAAAAATGGATTTTGTGGCAACCTTACAGCTGGTCTTGAATTACAACTCAGGTACCAGCTGCTTAGTTACTTATTTGGGTATTATTTATAGTATAGTGATGTATTTGAAAGTGATAAAGTAAGGAGTAATTTTTTTTCTTTTTCAACTTAGTTTTCATTTTTTCTTTTCCCGCTAATCTGAGATAGAGCTGGTCCTACTTCTTCTTTCATGCTAATTTTAGCTCTACTGACTTGAACAGAGTTGTTCCTGACTTATACCAGTGTACACGTAAAATGAGGTCCATTGATCTTCAGCAGAATCAGTGATGAAATATTGCTTTTTGCTGCTATATGAAATTCTTCCTTTTCCTCCAATGATATCTCTGTGCAGTACATTAAGAGAAATCCCGTTGCTCACCTTATCCTTCCTTGAGAAAGAAGAATCCTGGACACAGTAGAACTGGTGGTGGTACTGTAAATGATGCATGGCTGGACTTTAACAGTATGCTCAAGGAACTCCATGTACTGCAGAGCTCAGCTCCATGTTGGCTCTCTGAATGATACTGTGAAGTGGATTAATGGAGGGATGCAGTTGAGCTGGATGGATCACAAATGACACTGAGAGAGGCTTCACTGTGGAGAGGTAGCACAAAAGCCTCATGTCTTTAATAGCTGGTCTCCTGCTGCTCTCCATCTTGTGGCAAAGTGAAGGTCTTTCTTCCCAACTCCACATATCTCCCTAATGCAATGTCTGGTTACCCAAGCTCTGCGTTGGACCCTTAATTAAAGGGGATGTGGAGAACACTGCTACTTTATTTCTCTTCCCTACTGGACTCCAAAACACATAATGGTTAAGCTCTATATCTTACCCAGGTATTTTCAAAATGTGAAAAAAGACATTGCTGTCACTATAAATATTATGGGTAAAAATGTCAACAGCAAAATGGTCTTCAGTGTAAAGAAATGATAGCCTAGGAGTGAAGCCTAGGCAAAAGTCTACAGAGCATTTCTCTTGAGCCAGAGGAGAGAGAGAGAGACGGAAGCTCTACACCTCTTTTCTCCAAAGGATTTGTTTAGCTTGTAGGCCTTATTACCGTAGATGTATAGTCAAATCCTTCTCACAGGAAGTAAAGGGGATACTTCTCGAATTCCAACATTTTGTTGGGTAAGTTTCCAAAGTTACATTTTGTTTCCACATAGGTAAAGATTTTAATTGTTACCCTTTGGGACAAGAGAAACAACACAACAGCATATTCACACAAGAATTTCAAAGGCTGCAGCTTTCCTGCTGTATAGAACCTTTTCATGAATAAAACAGTATCCCAAAAAAATCACACATGGAAGTTTATATACTTTCTTCAGTGTGTTAAACCTAATTATCACTTATTTCCCTCCCTCTACCCCAAAGAACACTAATGTTTATAAGCATTTGATGAACTCTCCCTTGGGAGACCATAAGCAAGTTACATTTGACTTCTAATAGTTTCCTTTCTTGATTCCTGGGGGATAACTTATGGATTTTGAAACAATTACAGTATCAAACTTAAAATTCAAGAACCATTTGGAATGTTTAATCACCATGCTGCTATACCAAAAGATGAACCTGAGCCATAAAGTCCCAATGCAGACCTAAATTTCCCCAGTGTTTGGGCAGATGTCAATGGCATGGGGTATTCGCTCACTGCAGGTAGCGGCTCCTGGTGGCTGCTTTGAGGATCAGCTCTTGCCTGCTCTGTTAGCTACTCAAGTGCTGACTCCACTCTCTCCCCCTCTTAACAGCTTGGAATGCTCCCTCTTTGTGACTTAGCCATCTGGCCAGGTTCTTATATAGTTTTTCCCTCCATGGGTAACAAAGGAGCAGCTGTACAGCTGGCATCTCCAGAATTCCCTTGTCACTTGCTAGTGGCTGGTAGGTGCATCTGGGCCCACCCACTACTTGAGGTTCCAGAGATCCTAAGTCTGGCAGCTGTGGTCTGCTTTACCTCCGGCTCTGTTGCTCTTTCCCTGGACTCGTTCCTACAGCTTCTGGCTCCTGGCTCCCCTGTCTGGATGTACCAGTTCAAACTCCCTCTTCCCAGGAAGTAAGGGCACACTTCTTAAACCTGTCCCAAAGGGGTAGCAAAACAAAAAAGGAGTCATGTGGAACTTTTAAAGACTAACAAATTTATTTATCACATGAGCGTTCATGGGAGAAGATCTCACTTTTCTTACTACTAGGGCAAAATCACCTCTTGTAATAAGCAAAGTGGGATTTTCTCCCGTAAAAGCTCATGTGATAAATCAAATTCATTAATCTTTAAAAGTGCCACAGGACTACTTCTTAAATCTGCAGCCTGAAACACCTCCCTTCTCCCCAGGAGTAACTGCAGGCTACTTCCCCTACAGCCCCTTTCTGTTGTCAGCTTTCTGGCTTTATATCAGATTCCCTCTTACATAGGTTCCATCTTCAATCAGCCTTTCAATCCCTGGCTTTCCTCAGTTGCAGCCTATGAGGTAAATTAACCTCACTTGACCTGCTGTGCCTTGTGTTGGGGAGACACCCATCACAGTCAAGTTATAGGAAAGAAGAACACCCTTTGGTATTTATTAAAGAAAACAGCTACTATTACAGACAAAAACAAATACTTCCGGATTGAAGTCAAACTTTGTCTCCCTCATTTACCAGGACCAAATCCTATTCAAAACGTTGTATGCTCCCACATGTAGTATCTGAATAATACACAGCACAGAGTGAGAAATCTGGGTCTTTTTTGCGGGCTATCTATAACATGATTATGGTGCACCAAGTTAACATGGTTAAGTCTTGTAATTACTAAGTAAATATGACCCAGTATTAATATGATACATTTAAAAATATTTTTCTTATTTTCTTGCAAATGTGCCTACAGACCAAAGAGATTAACGTGCAATTCTGCATGTCAATATCACAGGCATTTCATATGTTTAGTCTCCTTAGCAGATAGTCTTGCTTGAAAGTTTCATTAGCCTCATTTTAGAATTCATAGTCTTTCCATATTAGTTGATCTTTGATTTGCTGTGTGATTCCATTGTTGATTTTCTTAATTAATTCACTGAGCCCAATTTGGACCGATGACATTGGGACAAATTTTCTTAAATGGCCTCTATTTCTGAGTAATTTGATTTCCGAGTATGCAGTTGTAATTAATTAGTAAAGCAATTTAGGTGTGGGTCAGTAAGAAAAAAATTACAATAAAACTTAAAAATTAAATCAAAAATAAGAAAAATATTGAAATACATAAAAAAAAAAAACCAGAATGAAACAGACATGTACCATTAATCTGGATATGATGACTATGCCACTGGCCTTTTCTTTATTTTCACAGCTGACCATGCAAATAGGACCACTGCTTGAATAATAGTTAAATTCTGTTTCCTGAGAGATCATAGAAAAAGGCATCTAGGACAAAAACATGGAAAGCCAGAGAGACCTCAAATGGCAATACAAATTACAATGTAATAAATAATGGAGTAGGTCTTCCACCTGCTCTAAACTGCCTGGACAGGAGCGATTACATTTCTCAATGCCAGTATGTTGGCCTTCTAGTGGCTAGTCTTTGCTGACAGCATGGATTTGAAATAGAGAGCTGCAAAGGCCCTCCTTAGAGTGTTGTTATATAGACTGTATAAATATTAGGCATATCTATGTGTCTTTTTAACAAGGGAAAAACCATGGTGACATTTGAAATAAAAATGACTGTCATAACCGGTTGCTTATTAATATTCTATATTATCGACTTGATTAGGGATTTCACATTTTAAACTTAAATCTAATCATTTTCAATTCAAAGAAACCTAGTGAATGCAAAGAATTTTGCATATGCAATAATCAAGGAAAAGTACACAAGACAGTCCTGCTGAGACCTTTCCCAGACATAGAGATGAGAAAAACAATACAAATCCAGAAACAGCCAAAACTCAAGGCTAAGAAAGAGACAGACACAGCAAAATTCTTTATCAGTCCCCCCTCTCCCCCACTTCCCCCCCATCTCCCCCCCGCAGCCTTTTACAATAATGGACCAGGCATTTCAGATAACAGTTTCTTGCTCAGAAATAAATTACTTTCCCCTGCCTAGTCCTCTAGTCTGCCCAAAAGATATCTAGTGTAAATTTTAAAGCAAGGTCCAATACATTCATTATGGTGGTAATTCCTGGGGTCTTTCCTATCCTCCTTTTTTATACAGTGAAATGATAATAGATATAGCCCAAGCTGAGGTGAAAATTCCTGTATTATTTATATTAGAATAAACAATAGCCAAAACAAATACCACCACTGTTCTTAAATGCTTCCACAGAGATATGCAGTTTTAAACACTTTTGGCCTAATTTTCAGAGTGCCTGCAATTCTTATTTAGTGCAGGTTGTATTATGGGCTTTCAGTTCTGAAAACCAGGCCTGAGGTGTCTAAACTTGAACACCCAGAAACTGAGGCACACAACATTAGAGTCCATTGCTGGGAATTTCATCCTAAACTTTTCATTACAAGTATTTTACATGATGTATGTAGTATCAAAGTGCTCAAATGAAGCTAACCCAGCAACAATCAAAGGGGAGGAAAAATTGGTAAACAGTATCTATTAATAATTTAAAACATTTGCTTTATTTAATTCAACATATTCCACTGCTCATTATCAAATTGCAATATAGTCATCAAAGAATAGTCCTTTCTTCTGCCTTTTATCATTTCTTCCAGGCATCCTTAGGCCAGATACTATAAAGTTATGTTTCTTTTATTGAAAATTAACTTAAAAAACACTCAAAACAACTGATGTTATAAACTGTGTTTACAGTAATCTGACTCTTATGGCAATATCATGTATCTCTTCCATACTGATGGGCCTGAATGCTCCCAGCTACTTCCTATCACTCAGTCTCTTTCCACCACAGAACATCTGCTGATCTCCTTAGGTACATGAAGGAGCACAGCAGATCTGTTGCTTTTCTCTGCTGCAGGTATGGGAGTAAGTGTTGGAGAGGGCGTTCCTCTCTATCTTAGAATACATTTTTCAGAATGTGTCTTCTCAGAGGGCTGGAAGACTAAGCAACTTTCTTCTCCCCAAACTGCCTTGATTCAAGGGCGACATCTACATCACCCAACTATGGCTAGTCTCATTGAGATAAAACACCCCTCCTCTTCACTTGCCCTGTGTGTCTACTGAAGTTTTGCTCTCTCATATTATTGCCTGGTGAGGTAAATCCCCCTTGTATTAAAAGCCTCGATTCACCAGTGAGCATAGACTCCCCCATCTCCATCAGTAATCAGCCACACTATGTCAGAATACCCCAGAATACTACTCTGCTACTCTAGAGTTTCATTCTTTTAAAAAAACTATTACAACCATCATATTTTGCATCTTCAACAGATCTATTTCTGGAGTCCATTTATCAAAATCATTCACATATGATTTCAGAAACAGCAGATGGCCAAAGTTTAAACTCTCTGTAAACTCTCTTACATTTGATGCCAAGAGTAACTCTTTTTTACCGATACTTACATTTGATGCCAAGAGTAACTCTTTTTACCGATACTTTACAATGTACTTTTTTTTTTTTGAGTGTTTAAAACAGGTTTTCATTAGTTCCTGAGCTCATTTCTCCGGTGGAAGCTTGTCAAATGGAAATTTATCAAACACTTTATAAAAAGTCCAAACACCTGGATCATTTTCCTTGCCATTATTGACCTTCACTGTAACTTCTTCAAAAGGAAAACTGGAGTGGTTGGTTAAATGGAAGAGAGCAGTGTCTTGAAGAACAGCAGTCGATATCCAAGGAGTCTGAGCTATATAAAACAGTAAATATGTTAGGAAATGCTTGCTGAATAAGGCAGAAGCTTGAAAAGTTGAGTGGGTTGAGGCAATTTTTGTTTCTGGGGATGGTAGGGGTTAGAAGCCATTAAATTAAAAAAAACAAACAAACGAACAACCCCAAAAGGTCAGATCAGAATTTAAGAGCCAAAAGTTTTCAGATAAGAAGAACCTTTGCAGTTTTCTCATTACAAATTGCCCCATTTTCACAGGAGTCAAAGGCTTTTCACAAAAGAAATGTGCAATGAATTTCTTGGAAAAGTTTCCATGTATTTTCTCTCTGTTGGAAATTAATTAGCAACAATTCCCCAACTACAAATACTTTGCACAGGTGGCCATTTATTTTTGCACTGCATTGGTGCAGAATATTCTGTCTTGTGGGAAGTAAATCCAGGTAAACACACAGGCAGAAGCCCAAGACTGTTTTATGCAAAGAATGACAACAGCCTGCTTCATAACCAGTAATAGCTGACAATCTGCTGATGGATTCTGCTTGTACTTTGATATTCCCTGGTTTAATTTTATTCTAGGGATTTTTGCAGCAGAGTATACACAGTTGTAGCTCAGTGTAAACTCCTAGCATGAAATCCTAGCCTCACTGAAGTCAATGGGAGTTATGACATGATTTCAACAGAGCTAGGATTTCACTCACAGAGAAGCTGCACCTGTGCAGACTACTGGAGATTAAACATTGAGATAAATGTGTGTAGCTACACAAATGCACAACAACCCAGTGTAGACAAATCCTCTGGTTACTACTGTATGATGGCCTTAATGGAACATACCATTCCAAATTAACTGGGGTCTGAAACAAATGTAGCATTCTGATAAATTATTTTAAAAACACACTGAAAATAAATAAGAATTCTTTATAAAAAAGTAATGATTTAGCTGCAAAACCCTTGCAGAAAATCTTTATGCAGAACAGTCCTGATCCATGTCAATTGAACTAGCTATCTTTTCAATAGGTTTTGAATCAGGCCCTATGAATCTTCATTTGTTTGCTTAGCTATTCTGTAAAAATAAATGCAATTATATCTGGGACAATGTATTAGAGGGCTGATTCTCCTCAGCCAATGGTGTAAGACCATTGACGTTAGTGGACTTGCCCCATCCTACATCAGTGTAAATGAGAAGAGAATAGGGTCCTCTGCCCCTCAGCAGAAACTTACTTGGTAAAATAGACACATGCTGATATGCAAAGTGAAATTCCACGCAGTTCTTCAGTGCTTCTAGCAAGTAACATCTGTTAGAATTAATAAACAGATTCTTCCCAGTTAGGAGCTCTAATAGCTAGCTAATTATTGCAAACTTTTCTAGTCTCAACAGCATCTTTTTTTTTTTTTTTTTTTTTTTTTAAATTTTAAGAGCATTTTTTTGTAAAAGCAAAAAGAGAGACAGGGTCAGAAAATGTGGGTAGAAACAACAGATGGAGCATACTGGTATGTTTGTGATGTGGCTGGCAGCTGACGTCTATCTCACCATTTTTAAAAAGAATTATTCCAGGACTTAAATAACGAAATTGGCTCAATAGCTCTAATTCAGTGAATGAGATATTGTATACATCTTCAAAAATATGTTCTAATAATTGCAGAATGAACATGATCTATCTGCTTCCTACTGCCCAACTCAATTAACATTTTGAAAAGCCCACTGCATAAGACAGACTGGCAAATTTAAAGACTACGGAAATATAAGGCTTTGCTACTAATACATACATAGCTAGGCACTAATCCTGGACACAGTTATGCATGAGAATAATGCTACTTCTGTTGGATTATTCATTTGAGTATAGCGTACCTTTGTAAGATTTAATATTTTTACAGTCAGTGCTGGCAGTCAACCTCTAAAATTGAGCTTGCAAAACAGGTTAAATTATAGTCCCCTATTTTCATACCCTTCTAATAGTTTCCGTCTTTGGGGATGAAACCTTATGTGCTTGGTCTTTTTCATAAGGTGGTGATTTTGGGGTGGGAAATCTGGAAGGATGAAGAGGATTTTGAGGGGAAATCATTCAACCATTTCAGAGTTAAAAATAGGGGGAAAATACATTTTGGCCCACAGAAAGAAATAGTAGTTCCTATACTTTGAACATGGCTACAACATGGAAATAGTATAGTCTTAGGCTGAGCTGCTTTACTGCTTATGGGCAAAGAAGAGAAACTCATCATCTGGTTTTAAGTAGCGTTCTGCATTGCACTCACTATTGATGATTTTTAATTCACAAAATGTGTGCAGGCAAATAATGTAAGAGGTCTGGAACAGACCATGAGAAATCATCAGGACTAGCCTTCTGTGCTGTGGCAGGAACAAGTACAAGTAAACATCCCTGACAGGTGTTTTTCCAACCTGTTTTTAAAATACCTCCAATGTTGGGGATTCAGCAACCTCCCTTGGAAGCCTATTACAGAGTTTAATTAGTATTATAGGTAAACGGTTCTTCCTAATATCTAACTGTAATGAGGCAATGTGGCCTTCTTCTGAGCCAGAGGGGGAGGAGCCACCCTCTCTACCCAAGTGGGTGGAGCCTGACCAATCTCACCCCTCCCACTGGAAATGGGTAGATGGGGCAGGAAGTAGCTCAGATGGGGGAGAGACAGTGAGGGAAAGAGACATAGCCTCTTCACTATTGACTCTGTTTCTAAATCCAGAGACACTCTGCCTGGTGGGAAAATCATTGGGAACTCCTGCTTCCTGGCTATCCCAACTGGACTGAGGACAACCCTTGGGCCCAAGTACACCCCGACGGAAGGATAGGAAGTAGCCCAGGGGCAGCCAACTCCAGTCAGTCTGTGCTGCCATCAGAGGCACAGTCAGTGTGTCATGGGCTGGAGTGACCCAGTGGCAGGGCACTCTCCCCACCCCACTATTAGGGCTTTGAGCTGGGATATGATGGAGTCTGGTGGATCTGTGTCACCTTACCCCCTGCTACCACACATCTCCGTTACCAGAGAACTGAGCCCCAGGCCACGTGGTGCTCCAGCCTTTATCTGTATTCCAGGCCATTTGATGCTCCAACCTTTACCTGGGCCCCAAACCACTGGCAGTGCTCCAACTGCTATATGGGGAAATAGACTGCTTGCTTACCCAGCCCTGCCATAGGCCCAGACTATATAGAATGCTACTCAGCTCTGCCCCTACTGAAGGGCCCAGAGCATATAGACTGCTACTTGGTCAGGCTCTGCTTAAGGGACCAGAGACCACAAATTGTATTTGCTGCTCCGTCTTGGCCTAAGGGCTCAAGCACTACAGCCTGCTTCCCTGCCCTGCCAGAGGGCTGGGGGCTACAGACTGTGTGCATGCCCTGCCTTGTTGGAAGGCCAGGAGTGATTAATGATTTATTGGCTAATTTCTCCTTCCAGTAGATGAGTGAGGTGATGTAGCCTCCCTTTGATCCAGAGGAAGTGGAGCAACTGGCACCCTTCTACACTAATCTTGTTGCTGATTAAGCCTGTTACTTCTTGTTCTATTTTCATCTTACATAAAGAACAATTGATCACCATTCTCTTTTTAACAGCCCAGTATTTGAAGATTATCACTTTCTTACCCTTCTGGGGAATTCTCAAAGATAATTGAGAATGGTTCCAAGATTGCTTCAGATAATTCTTTAAATACCCTAGGATGAATTTCATCCAGCCCAGCCAACTTAAATATATCTCATTTATCCAGTGAATTTATTCTTTCCCTATTTAGATTTGTTTTCCTTCCCCTCTGTTGTAGACTTATCAATAATTATTTCTACCCAACAGGTTTTATTCAAGATAAGGACATTAGCACATTCACTGCTATGGTGTTCTCTGCTAATGTGACCATTTCTTATGCTAGGAAGCAGACTTTTTAAATATTTATTTTTAAGAGAGTATTATTACTCCATTCTGACTTCCTACTGTTTTGCAATTGCTTTCCTTTTCTCACACGTCCTAAATTAATTGAACCCAATCATAATTGGAAGTCAAAAGCACCAATGTGGTAGGTACTCCCATTTTCATAGAATAATAGAAACTGGAAGAGATCATGAGAAGTCACTGAGCCCAGTCCCCTGCACTCATGGCAGGACCAAGTAGCCTCTTAAACCATCCGTGACAGGTGCTAGTCTGACCTGCTCTTAAAAATTTCCAGTGATAGAGTTTCCACAACCTGCTGAGGCAACTTATTCCAGTGATTAATCACCCTGACAGTTAGGAATTTTTTCCTAACGTCCAACCTAAACCTCCCTTGCTGTTATTTAAGCCTATTGCTTCTTGTCCTATCATTGGCGGTTAAGGAGAATAATTTTTCTCTCTCCTCCTCATAACAACTGTTTAGGTACTTGAAAACTGTTATGATGTCCCCTCTCAGTCTCCTTTTTTCCAGACTAAACAAACCCAGATCTTTCAATCTTCCCTCATAAGTCAAGTGTTCCAGACCTTTAATCATTTGTGTTGCTCTTCTCTGGACTTTTTCCAATTTGTCCACATCTTTCCTGAAATGAGGCACCCAGAACTAGACACACTAGTCCAGTTGAGGCCTAATCAGGGCAGAGTACAGTGGAAGAATTACTTCTCGTATCTTACTTACAATATTCCTGTTAATACATCTCAGAATGGTGTTTGCTTTTTTTGCTTTTTTGTCTTGTAACAGCAAAGTACAAATGTTTCTAAGCGTGGAGGGATAAAGCCAAATTTTATATTTATTTCAAAAGCTCTCCTAAAGTGTGTCCAAAAAGAATGAAATTCTCACCTGTGCCCGACCTTTACTGCAGTCACTGTTTCTATAGGCAGTCAAAGAGCCATTCTCATTCTAGGTAGGCCAGACCAAATAACCCCTTTGTGAGGTTCTGCTTTTTTGTAATTGAAAGCACAGGGGAGCTTCAGATGCACAAGAAATACACTAGAGGATTGTTTGAATTCTTTTAGTATGAATATTTTTCCTTAAATTAAAGTGTGCATAGTACTTTTTTCTGGTATCTCTTAAAGTACTTCATTATTAGGCAATATTATAGGTTAAGTTCCAAAGGTGTAGCTGTGTTAGTCTAGTTCAGCAAAACAAACAAGGAGTCTGGTGGCACTTCTAAAGACTAACAAATCTCTCTCTCTCTCATGAGCGATGTTACCAGATAGTTACAATAAAGATAACAGAATCAAGTCCTGAGTAATTTTCGTACTTCTGGAGTAACCAGGTACATTTGCAAGTGGCAACAAAGGATAGGCTGACAAACTGAGGAGGCTGCAACAAAGAAGAGGAGGAGACAACAAAGAGCTGGCAAGGAGACAACAAAGGAGAGGTTGACAACCATTGTATATAGGCAAAATGAAAGGATATTGTACATAAACAAAATACGAGCATAGTATCATAAGGATAAAAAATTGGAATTTATTGCATTATTTTTCCAATTTAAGGAAGAATTCACTTTTAAATGAACTGATCCTTCAACTTAGTCTTTTACAAAAGTTTATCCAAAGACCAAATGCGGAGACTATTGCACCACTAGTAAAACAGTCCTCACTCAGGCCAACTACCACTGAAGTCAGTTGGAATTCTGGCTTGAATAACAGCTGAGTTTAAAAAAAAAAAAAAAAAAAAAAGTGACTATGTACCTGAGGACTTGTCCATAGATTTTAAGCTAATTTTGCTTCCTTGCTTAATAGACATTGGCTGTGAGTTATGTACTGTAAGTCTTGTTTGCTATGAACTGAGTTTCCTTTAGCTTGGGATTTTTGATGTTGTTATTAAACCTGTGTTCTCCACAGCAGCTCAGTGAATTGTCATTACTCCAGTAGGAGAGTTAATTTCTTAATTCTTTTATGGTATTCAGAAAAAAACCCTGCTGGGTCTAAGGGACTTTCACTTGCCTTGCAGTCAAAAAAAATGACAAATTAATGACAGCACACACAGGAGAATCTTATCACTAACACTTCACAGCAGGCAAGCTGATTTGCCTGTCAAACATAAGAAAAAAAAGTCTAGCTAATCTCTTAACCACATAATAAGTAATAGTTCCTCACAATTTTACAGCTGTAATGCTGTAAAAATATTTTAAAAATATTTCTGTCTTCTCAATTCCTTTTGTTACTTTGAAATGTCATATAGCTCAGTTAATAACAAATGAAGATATGCAATTCCTAAAATATGTACAGTATTTATCCCTTAAAGGGAGATCTACACTTGTTTTGTAAAGGGACTAAAAATGGAACATAGCACATTGAACCACATGTACAATCTCCCCTTGTCATCACAGGAATTCGATGTGCACAGCAAGGATAATATGTGACTCTAGATGACCTTGAATCAGCATTGCAATACATCTCATCTGTCCATATTTAATATGTACAACATTCTCTTTGTCCTTCCTAACCTCTTGTTCGAGTTCTATCTTGTCATTTTAGACCAAGGACCCGCTTCTGCTCCCATTGACGTCAGTGGGAGTTTAAGAAAAATTGTCAGTTTCTCCAGTTTTTGCTGTAGTCTTTCTCATTAAAACTACGTATTGAATAGTAACAGATGGACAGCGATGTAGGTGGTGTTACTAAAGGTTTTCAGCAATGAGAGAGTGGTACAAGAAGAAGGTGAGCCAGATATATTGTTCTGTCAGAAAGTGTCAAATAGTCTCTTAAAATTATAGGTAAATACTGAATTTGTAGTTTGAAACCTACTAGCATTCGCTAGGTAAGAATTAGATTCTTCTGTGATGTACATTGTGTACACCTGTGCTACTCTGTAGCGTCTGACGAAGTGGGATTTTCTCCCACGAAAGCTCATGCGATTAATAAATCTGTTAGTCTTTAAAAGTGCCACAAGACTCTGTTGTCTTTCTACAATAGACTAACACGGCTACCCCTTTGGAATTTGTTTACATGGTTATTCTTCATTTTCACAACAGTAAGATGAGCATCAAATTTTTGGTTTTGCAGAAAGCAGAGAGAGAGAAACATACAATGCATATTCCAGGAGTTTACAATCAGGAAGTGCGATCTTGGATATGAATTATGGAGAAGTACCAGAGTTTTGGGGCTTAATTTTGAAATTAAAAGAGTAATGTGGTTTGTGTTCTTACTTTTCTAGAGTAGGAAAGGTAGGAGATGAAAGGGATTAAAGAAGGTGGTATTGACTCTGGTCATTTTTTCCCTCTTGCTCTAGAAATGTACAAGTCTGACACTTGCCATGTTTTGTTTTAATTCTAATTCCCAAATATTGAGATGAATGCTCTAAGGGTATGTCTACACTGCAATAAAAGACCATTAGCCCAGCCCAGCCACTTTCTGGACACTATAGTGTAAATTAGTGATGGGCACATAAAGACCACCCTATACCGCAAACCTACTGATCTCTATAGTTACCTACATCCCTCGAGCTTTCATCCCAGATACACCATACGATCCATTGTCTACAGTTAAGCCCTAAGATATAACCGCATTTGCTCTGATCCTTTAGACAGAGACAGACACCTTTAGGATCTCTATCAAACAATCTTAAAACTACAGTACTCACCCGCAGAAGTGAAGAAAGAGATTGACAAAGCCAATTTCCTATGGGTCAATTTCCTATGGTACATGGGCCTTGGGAGGCTGAGCTAAATATTGCACTGTAGACATTCAGGTTCAGACTGGTCATTGGGTTCTGACACCCTGTGAGGAGGAAGGGCTTCAGAGCCTGGGATGTAGCCTGAGTGGGGACCTGTATCCTGCTCTTTTTAGCCCTCAGCCCCAGGAGCCTGAGTCAATTGACCTAGCTCTGAGATTCAGTACCATGGGTTTTTTTATTGTAGGGTAGACATAGTCTAACAGTCCTAATCAGTCCTTTTCTAATAAAAAACCCATGCTCTTAAAGAAAATAGATGCATACTTTTTAATTCATGTGAATGGATAAGTGCTAACTGATCTTTTCCACTGATTAAAACAGGACTGAAATGTTATGGTATCTCTATTCACCTAGTCAACAGTCCCATGTTAAGAAACTCAAAACTTTCTCTCCATCCAATATGATGACCATTAGCTGATAATCACTTCTCACCATGCATTTCATATTACAGAACTAATTCCCCCCTCCACCTCAGTTCTCATGTGAATTAGAGTCCATTATCATCTATCTATAAAACAAGTATATCACATTCTAGAGTTAATTTTTTGCTAAATGTAATGCCAACGTTCCAAAGCAGTCACCTAGAGAGCACCATATCAAGTGGCAAGAGAGTTGTTCTGTCTTTGCCCATTAAGTCTTTGAATTGTATGCTGAGACTGTAAACAAGTGATATGGTAGATTTTATGATCTGGTCATCTATTCACAAGAACTCAGCTGAGACCATCAACTGATTTTGCATAGGTCACAAAATACATAACACATCTATATTACACATACAACACACTATTTATACTTAATAATTAGTTCCTCTCAATTCAAACCAGAGACACAGTGATAATACATAATATGATAATAAAACATTGGAAAGGGGAAAAACCCTATGCATTTAACATTATTTTCAGTTCTGCAATCATGAACTTTGGCTTTTGACACTGAAATACACGTAGGAGACCCTAAATCCTTTGAGTCTAGGTCACATTTTCAAATGCAATAATTATGGCTGTTATGTTCAGAAGGCTACCTTAAATACTGTTTGTACACATTTATGTTTGTGTAGTATCAGTTACTGATAGTTGTAGAAATCTAATGGGGGTATAGGAATATTATATAGGTATAGGTATTTCACATAGAATTATAGGTAAGCACAGTATGTTTAGGATAAAGTGCAGCTAAAGTAGCTAATACATCATTCTAAGGGCCTACTCTATGCATCTGCCTAGTGACAAGACTAAAATAACTACAAGAGGCCTTGTCTGACCAGCAAACTCCCTTCTTGATCTTATGCCAGAACTCGAGCCGCCTGCAAATATGCAAATAGCCTGAGACCTACCCCCCCGAAGGACATGGGTCCAGGCTTTCGACTACAACTCCACCTCCCCGAGCGAGATGAGAAGTTTCCCATTCGCCTTGGGCAGCGTGTGGCCATACCTCACACCTCACGTTTTACATACCCCACACCGCATGTTTTACATACCATGCAGGGTCCAAAACTCTATAAAATATGCCCCCGTATGCTAGAAGGGGGTCGGAGTCCAGAGCTTCTAAGACGTTAGAGGTCTCTCGGACTAAGGCTCTTTGATCATAGGGCTCGTCCTTACGATCATTGAGTCTGGGCAGAGGAGTCAGCGGCCCCGACCTGGTAACAGGTAGCGGGACTGACACGGTGGAAAGGAATCGAAAGGCCGGTCCAGACCTTACAGAAGGCGGATTCGACACGAGGCGAGGAGCGCTGGTAAGTAACCGGTAAAAAGGCATATGCACAGGACTTAGGCGAATATTGGCCCCAAAGAGGGAATAAATTACTTTAGTGAATATTGGCCCTAGAGAGGGATCAAATTTGGGTCCTGGAATAATGATAGTAGCTACAAAGATAAGATATTAAAGTGTTACACCCGTCAAGCTTAGAACCCCGTAGTCCTGGAGTAAGGACAGAAATAGGTTAGAACCCCGAGCCTGGGAGAACAGGTAAAGGGCTGTATTGAGCCCCCTTTGAAGAAGGGGCAACGGCAGCATTGTAACAGGGTGTTGTTTAAGTATAAGTACAAGTATAATGCACATGTAATGTAACCGAAGTAGAAATGTAACTGAAGTTTAGTGTACACATGGTAAGCTTGCAAGAAAATATATATATATATACTGTCTCTTTAAAAGCAGCTGCAACCAAAGGAACCGCATAGAATGGCATAGACTGATACTCAAGCTTTTGCTAAGGAAACTGCATCTCTGTACTTTAAATTCTGTTTCCTGTTGCTCTACAGAGCTATAATTAAAAATAAATTGTCTCTTCTACTTACAACGCTCTTTGTAGCTTCCCTGTTATTTCTCCTGGCCCTTCTTATTTTCCTGGCCATGGCCCCACTCCCAACCTCCCTCTCTTGGGACAAACATCCTATCCTCCTACTAATAACTTGGGTGCTGGGAGTATTTTGTCCCGTATTCTGTTGCTCCTATATCCTGCCTTCCTATGTTACAACATGGGCCTCCAAAAATCAGTCACCGAATAAGGGCCGGGCAATTATCCCCGTGGCCAAAAGGACCCAGGTCAGCACGCCACCTCCGATGAATAAGACCTCGGAGGGTGACCAAAATCGTAGCAGCGTCGAATAGTGTATTTAAATACATCTTTTACCTGAGTGTTTCTGGCCTGTCTACTGAGATCACAAGAAAACTACTGATATAAGAAATTTCCTAATTTTTTTTGTCTTTGTCATAGACACTCAATGCTTTCCCCACGAATTTACCAAATTCAAGTGCTCTTCAGTTAACTTTCATCTGTGACCAATCTGCTAGGTTACTGTGTTTTTAAAACTCAGATGTCCCAATTTCACAAACTTAACATCTCTTTTTCTTCCTTGGAATTTCCTTAACTGCATTTTGAGCTTATTTGAGTTTTAGATACTAATAAGCCTGCCTTTAAAATGAATAATAATAATGTTCTGGGAAAATAGTTCTCAGTGGAATAGCTGGCAAAACTGGTGCTCTGAAAAGTACAAAGATCCTATTAACAGATCCTACTGAATGGGGCCTAGCAGAACTAAAAGAAGTTCTGTCACAAAGTTCTCCATTAACACCTTTGAGGCTTTCAGGCATGTCCTAATACTCTGAAATAATTTCAGGTCATCCATTTGTTAAGTATTATTCAATGCTGATGGAGAGGAACTTCTGGTGATGCACCTCAAGTTCTCCCTCTAGATTTTCAGCTTTGTTTGTTCTGAGGACAACTTTCCTTTCACCGTACTAGAGCAGAGAAACTTTAGATTCAAAAATATAATGTTACTTTCAATAGTACATCACTGGGAAGTACATCAGTCATTTAGAAGCAAACATAGCAATGTCCAAGAGCAACGTAGCATTACTGCACTGTATACCAGTATAGAGTACAAAATTATTGACATTATTGGTGCTAGTTCTTTAAATATAGGGGCAACAAAACAGTCCAGTGCAGCCACTGATGGAACAAAAGATCAAATCTCAGTTGCCAATGAGGGACACTGCACCAACCCAAATGGAGATACTGACAAGAAGAGATGACTAACAATCACAGGAAGCAGGCACTAAAGCACAGTAGGTCACCCAAAGACCTACCAGCTGTGGAGTTAGATTTTCCTATGAAGATCCAGCCATTAGAAGGGCATTAGAAGGAGTGGATGAAAGGAGTCAGGTAATAGGAGGTGACTATGCAAAAGCGAGCAAGAGTTATTTACAAGCCAGCAAACACAACACCCAAAGGGAGCCTACAAAGATATAGAAATCATTATAGAAAGGAGAAATGGAGGCCTATTTGAAGGCCAACTCCAGGGTGGGGAAAGAGACTCCCTGGAGAATTTTCTAGACTCAGAGACTGGTGATTAGAAGACATTTCTGGTGCAGTCACCAGTTGAGGAGACCCAACTACCTCAAAGTCTGTGTAACCAGCTGAGTCTGTGGTAAAGATGACTTAGCTATATACTAGCAACCTCTGGACTAAGGGGCACAAGAGCGGGGTCTGGTCATCAATTATTTGTTTTTAATATTTATTTTAAATGTTTTTAAAATAGGGTAGATGTGTTACCATTGTAGACCTGGAATCAGAAAGCCCATGCTCCCTTCAGGGCTGTTATTGATGTTATGTGAGTAGAACAGGAAACTAGGCTGGAAGCAACTCAGTTGCACTGACAGAGCAGTCCACAGATTTTGGAAAAAAAATTGTCCAACTGCATTCAGCTTCATATTCTGTGAATGAAATAGGTCATCTAATCTAGGCTGGTGTACGTCACAAACCATTACATTTCACCCAGATACTGAAGGATTTCAATGAGATTAAGCAATTTTAGGTTCAGGAGACCAAATTGTTTTGTGCCACAGGCAAAGCATAGGAGAAACCAAGGTGCCATCAAAGCCTGAAGTCGCTGTACTGGCATAATCTTATCAGCTCCCCATTTGTCCAGATTCGTCCAGGAAAAGCAAGCTAGAGAACAGATGCAGTTATAAAACAATAAAGCACATAGGGAATTAAAAACAAACATACATGCTAATGTTTAAAATGTACAAAATAAGGAAGGAAAATAGGCATACTCCCAACAAACCCTGCTTCCAAGGCTTTGTACAGGCGAACCCGCTGTTCTATTGCTAAATGTTCTTCTCCAGCAGTGGCAGACAGGAGTATATTGGCCTATTCCTAAGGAAAAAACACACCAATGAGAGAAAGGAGAACACAAATAACTCGTGCAGAGAGCCAATATTTCTCAAAATAGGGGTCAAGTGGTACTTAAGTGACGTACATGTGTTGAGTATAGAGGAGAGTTTGTCTTTTTATGTATCCACACCATAAACACATCACGTTCCCAGACATATTTTTAATGCACTAATTGTTGAAAGAATTATATACATATTGAATTAACAGGACCTTTGACAAAATACAGTAACATTCACTACTGTTTGGAATTCCACTGAACTGGCATACCATTGATGCTATTTGTAGTCAAGGTAAATTGCTAAAAATCTGCTTAGTTAAAGGTTAAACTCAAAACCTGAAAATAAAACCCGAAGGATCTGTGTTTTATCTTATGGCAGTTAGGGAATCTTTGAATTTTGTTTAAGCTCATTAGAAAATTTTTTAAATCTGATTCTGGGTGTTTCATCCCAATTTCCTGTGTGGTCAGGTTTAAAAACAAAAACAAAAAACCCCAAACAAACAAAAAATCAAAAACAAACTAACAAAGACCCCAAATTAAACTAAAAATCTCCATACACTTTGCTCTTTGCCTATACTCCAGAGGTAAAAATCTGTTCCATTGCCCTCGGTGGAACCACAATTTCATTTGAGGAGTATATGTAATAGGTTGCTTTCTTTTTCTGTCAACTTTAATAACCATTTGTTCCTTTACTGTACTTTCATTCTTATATCTTTAGTACATACAAAGATTTCATATTGCATGTTCAATTAATTTGTGATCAGACATTTCTGATAGCTACAGTATAGCCAAAACTCAAGTTTGACCAAGAAAGATCTGTAACTTTAACTAGTATGGCAACACCTTAAGGGTGCCTCTACAGTAATAAATTAACTAGACTTAAGCATGCTTAAGTCGACTTAATTTACTCTGCGTCCACACTGGCATTTCCTTAAGCGGTTGCAGCCAGGAGGGAGCGCGGGAGACCCGATCTCCAGTTGTTGAGCAGCTGGCAGCTGGAGCGCAGGTCTCCCGCTCTCCCTCCTGGTCGGGACCGCAGGGTCCCGGCTAGGAGTCAGTGTGGGGCTCCCTTCTCCCCGAGACCCGTGCTCCAGTTTTCGAGCAGCCGGCAGCTGGAGCGCGGGTCTCCTGCTTTTCCTCCTGGCCGGGACCACCCGGCTAGAAGGGTTCCTTTCTGCCCGGGACCTCAGAAGTCCCGAGCAGAAGGGAGCTCCACGCTCCCTTCTCCCCCGGACCGCTCAGGGGCTTGCTGGCTCTCCCTGGATCGAACTAGCCAACTTAGTCGAATATAGACTCTCTAAGTTGAGTTAGTAAGGTCCACTTTAAGTCGACTTAGGAGTCCTGTGTGGACTCTCTAAGTTGACTTAAATTCCCCAGTGTAGACATAGCCTAAGTTATTTATTTGATATCACAATGAGAGAGGCTTTCATTTTCAGTGGATACACTAGTAATTACAGTGATGCAGAAATCTGATTTTTACAGAAAACCTACAATTTTGATTTTGTTTTCATTCTGAAATGGAGCATAACCAAACAAAATTATTTCCCAGGAAAGTAAATGCATAAATAAGAAAATTATACTGGAACAAATAGAAGTTTTTGTTCCAATTTGGACTTTTACTTTATATGCATTTTTTTTAAAAAAAGGAAAATGAAAATCATCTTTAAAAAAGAAAATTGAAAGGTTCCATTGCACAAACAGCAAAATGGAATGCTTCATCCTTATCAAAGCATTATTTTCCCCCTTCCCCTCAATTTTGTTAAAATTGACATTCCATAGAATGTTTTGCAGTCAATTAATCAGCATTTTCAGATAGAAAACAGTTCTGTCAGAAATTTTCTGACCAGCTCTAGCATTTTCATAGCTAGAGCTTCTCCTTTCTCTCTTTCCAATGTTATCACCGAAATACCTGCAGGGAGAGGTGCATAATCTCTAAAGGATCTATGACAATTTACATCAATTGAAGATCTGCCCCAAAGTATATAGTGCTGAACTTTCATTAAGATATATCTAGAAGTTAAGGGGAAAAAAATGTATAGTGCCTCTTAGACTATAGCTATTGTTCAGAATCCAGTTTGTACATCTTAAATTTGAAGCAGCAGGACATCCTTTCTATAATTAATGTAATGGAACATAGTTCAACTTTTTATCAATCTATTTATCTAAAGATTGCCTGGAAGTAATTTTTTACTATCTATGAAGTGTCTATGTGTCCATATGAGTTGACTTTTTAGGGATGTTTTCCCCAAGAATATAAATATAATATTTATAGGGTTAGTGCACTGTCTTACTTTCTTTTTTCTGTCAGCTTGGAATGACTTCTCAAATGGGGGGAAATATAAAAGAAATTAATTTTGTTTGTGTGAGTGATTGAAGAAGGGGCGTGTTTTTCACATTTGACAGCACAAGCTGCAAACCATCTACAATAACAATCATGGAGTGGGATGTTTGCTTCAGTCAGTGGTCTTGAATATGTACTTTGCTTCCTTTGAGCTGCAATAACTTTTCTTAAACGAGACCCAGCAGAAATGGAAAAAACATTTGTTTTTTATAGTGCAATCAGTTAGAGATTACACATAATCCAGAATGAAAAAATTGGATTTAAATTGGTACATACTAGTTGTTGGATAGGGATAAAGGCAATATGGAACTATGGGGTGGCCAAACTTACTGGCTTTCTGAACTTCATATGACAATCTCCAGAAGTTCAAGATCCAGGGTGTGCCTGCTGGGGCTCAGGGCTCCACCCCCACCAAGCATGCCTGCCAGAGCTTGGGGCTTCAGTCCTAAGAGGTATGCTGCTGCTGAAATCCCAACCCCCAGTAGGCATGTCCCAGGAGGCTGAAGCCCTGAGATCCCTTGCCTTGCCCCACTGGGCAGAAACCCCTAGTCTTGCCCCCCTGCCACAGGGCAGAAGCCCTGAGGTCTCCTTCCTCCAGTAGGCAGAGAATGGGGACGGGGCATGGGAGAGCTCTGCAAGCTGCATTTTAACTGTAAAAGAGCCACAGTTTGACCACTTGATTCACATCAAGTTGTGTGGAAAGCACCTCCCCCCTTTTTAGCATAGTTAAGGACTCATCTTGTGACCAACACCTGGGATTCTGGGATTTGTATTTATTGATATCAGAAATAAATTTTGTTGCTTGCCTTTAAAGGTCAGAAAGTAAAATCTGGGACAATGTTTTGTGCTGTTTTATACAACAGTAGTGAAGGTAATGACCCAAATTCTTCTGTGTCACGTTGATGCCCCTACCCTGAAGAGTGTCTGATTGATACAGCTTGTGAAACTCCAGGGGCGATAAACTCTTTTCCTCAGCAATATGGATGCAGTTTCAATGAAATCTGTGGACTTTGCCCATGAAATTAGACAAGATGTAAGTCATTAAAAATTAGATTTCTGAAGTTCCCATATCACATATTTGAGCTAACCCTATAACAGCTCACCTTCTCTCCACATCTGTTGGTTATGTCTGTGAAACTAAGTTACTGCTAATCTAATTTCCTATTCCACTAATGTACCATCAATAACAGCCCCTCTAGGGAACATGGGCCCTGGATCATGATCCACGATCATGATACATCTACCCTATTTTAAAAACATTTTAATATAAACGGTAAAAGCAAATAATTGATGCCCAGACCATCTTCTTGTGTCCCTTTGCCCAGAGGTTGATATCACACAGTTAACTTGGAGTTTCATCTTTACCACAGACTCAGTGGTTATATAGTCTTTGAGATGGTTGGGTCTCCTCAACTGATGACTGCACCAGAACTGTCTTCCTGTCTCCAGTCCACTTGTATGGATCCAAGGGTGGCTCAGATTCTTAACTGTTTACGTTTTTGCTCAGTAAGTAAACAATCATATGCTGAAATAATTTCACACAAACTGTTTCTCATAAGAAAGGTTGTTTCTATATTGCTCTCTTTACCTAAGCCATATTCCCTCACCATGGATCCATGTGGCTCTGGTCTGTGTAAGGAGTATGAAATCAGTCTCCCTTTGTGGCTGTAACCCTTAACTGAAGTATTTTCGAATGAAATATACAGAATACCCATAGCCAATGCCCTTGGACCTTCGTTTTGCTAGCAACTAAACACTTTCAGTGTTGTAACTGAACAGCATCCAGTGGGAAAATGGTAAGGGTTGGGTAACAGAGATTGTGGCTGACCTGTGTGGATATATGGGAATACAAGGAGTGGGGGACCCAAATTTTCCCCCTTGCATGGCACTCAGAAAAGCCAGCCACAACTGCAGTCCCAGAGTATGGGGAATTTCAAAGACATCACTGTTTATTCTGGAATAAAAGAAAAAAAAGTTGGGTAATAGTTTCATCTCCTCCCTCTGCAATTCATGGGAAGGGGCAAGTGTACCAAGGCAGTGCAAACTATCTATCTTCTGGGCCTTCAGAGCTCAGGGAGTGATTGTGGCTTCTTTACGCAATCTCTTCTGATGTCCCCATAGGGATGATGGTTCTCCCGCTACTCGCACCAGTGCTTACTGGGCACATTTTGGCTCTATATACAGAATAAATATGGAATAGGAGAAGATAAACTTTCAGGACGTTCAACTGTGTTAAGTCTGCAGGGATAAATCACCATGCAAATATATGGTCGAGTGACATGGAACACTGTTCCTTAAAATATCAACAAGCATCATTCACTACATTTTTAGATCAATAGAGAAAATGGCATAGAGAACTGAGACACGCATTTTCTTATCTCTGCTTTGGTATAAAGGCATTCGTGTGTTTTTCAGAAAAAGACAAAGGAAATCTGTTTATGTTAAATCGTAGTAGTTAGTGATTTTATAAAGTTCACTCCAATCTTCGGAAAAATTGTGGCAGTTATAAAATATTGTATCTTATTCCCCTTTAAACTTTGCTGACTCACACTCATTATGTGTTTATGAAAGAGACTGATTATCATTTGATGGAGACAATTTTTATGTATTATTAATAAATTCAAAAACCCGTGGGCAGAATCTAACAATTGGGAAAGTAAGAAGCAAATAAGGAACTGAGGTAAAGCTACCTAAAGAACGGATAATGAACATATGGAAAAAGTTATTGGAGAAGGTAATTACAGTGGACAGTTTAAGTGAATTCAAGAGACAATTAGAATATTTTCTGAAGAGCCTGGTTAAAGAACAAGAGGGTAGGATTAAAGATACACTGAAAAAGAGCAGGCATTTTCAACCAGATGGCTTTTTCTTAAAATATCTTGCAATATGTTTGGTGTTTGGGGGTGTGTGTTGTACTAAGACTTCTTTAAGTACATTAGTACCAAATACATTGTTGGACAGGGAAATCACAACATTCTTTATAAATATTTATAATTTTTCTTGCAGTTATAATACATGTGGCCAGGAACACTTTAAATGTAGAATCAACAATTTGCCAGAGGCTCCATGCTGCTGCAGCTTTACTTTCTACCAAAGTCAGCTTACCTTTCTGCAGTTATATGAAGCGTATAATTGGGGGTGCATTTTATTACCTGCTGTGGAATTTATTTATTTAAAAACATACCCCAGATTTTATTTATGTTGCTGGGTCAAGGAAAGATGAAGCCAGAATGTCAGACCAAGGAGTTTCCTGCATTACATTGGTCATCACCTGGCTGTTCCTTTATAGGAACTGAAAGAAAGGAGAATGTGAGGAAGTCTGGTATTTCTCAAAATACTTAAAACTTTCAAAAAAATATTTAATGAAATATATAGCACTTACCAACCTAAACCACCCCTTAGCTCAAGTGGCAGTTCAGAATAAGACACAACTCATAAGATTTGGCTCTTCACAGCTGAAATCTTCTACCTCCCAAACCATCCACACACTCTGGCAAAGCATTTGCTTTTACTTATCTTTCTCTAGGTCTGTGGTCCTTTGCTATAGCTACTAACATGATCACAAAATCATAAAGGGAGCGTACATATTATTTAGAGTACACTAGAGACTGGAACACAAACCTTTAAAACATTGTTTCTCTCTTGAAGTATTAGATATGTAATATTCAAGTAGGTTCAAAATTCTCTAAAATACTTCCCTGTCATTTTATATAGTATGATCATCCAGTCCCACAAAAAGGAAGTCAGTCTACTATGAAGAATACCAAGGATATCCAAGAGGGTGTTTATTTGGAAAAAAAATTATAAACGTAATTACAATATATATATATATATATATATATATATATATATATATTTTACCAAAGCTTTTTCATAGGCTTTTCAAACTGAATATAAGGAGTATGTGGCCTTATTTTGCTTATTGTCTTTTTCCAGGTTTGCTTTCTATTGTTATCTGTTGATGAGAAATGTGCTAATATATGTGATTGGCTGTGTGAAATCAATTTGAAGGTACTGTTGTAAATAACCAATTAGTACGATAGTATAAAAATTACAGAAAACAGGAACAATCAATGACATACATTTTAAGTTATTACTATGATTTCTGTGGACACAAGAGTTTGAACAGACTCTGCTATTTTAGAATTAAATCCATTTGGATGGGGGGAATAAACATGTCTCCAGCTGATCTTGAATCAAAAGAATTGGAATAAGCTCCATATGTGTGTTGTGTGTCTTTTAAAGAAGAGACGGCTCTGTAGTGTTGTTTACGAGGCATTGCAGGAGGAGTTGTAGTTTTTATGCATTTTCATGCTAATAGCAAAAAAAAGCAGGTGTGTAAACATTGTGCATCTTGGTAGTGTCAGTTTTGTAACCATAGGACTGAAATAATATACATATTCTCTTTTTATTATGGCATTAAAATGTTTTTGTTTTAGTATTTGCACAGTTGTAATGCTTGCAAATGGGTAAAAATTGTATATGATGACTCAAAATGTTGTAAGATAGAGTGGTAAACAACGGATATCACTAAATGTGCTAACAATGGATCTAAAGAAATATGGAATATTGTATTGTATGAAGCTCAAATGAGCTCTACAGCAACAAAACCCACTGAATTAGTAATAGAATCGGAAGATCAAGTTTGGCTCCTTCTAGTCACAATAAGTATTACTTGTTCTACTCATTTTGAATAAGGGGGAAAAATCTATTCCATAGGAATTAAGAGATGTCTAAGACACATCAGAGCTACACTATTTCCCCCTATAAATGCATGAATTTTTCCTATAGTATATTCCTTGTTTTTATCAGGCCATCTTCCCCAAACAATGGGACTTTCATCACTTCCACTGGGATAATATTCCACAGTTTACTACAGATCACTTTAATAATTTTTTCTGCTATTCAGAAAAATGAAATGAAGTTATAAAAGGGAAAATAATTCTGCCTCCTTGCACTGGTCTAAACTATTCCTTTTTCTCCTTGGGATTTACCTCTTTCAAATATTTATCATGCCTCTAAGCCCATTTGTAACTAACCCAAGTTATTAAGAGAGTTAATGGTGCTCTTTCTTTATAAATCATTCCCCACCACCATATTGTTCATTTTAGTTGCTCTTCTCTGAACTCCTTCCAATTTGTCAATATGTGTCTAGTAAAAGCATGTCAAGAAATTAACACAATATTTTACGTCAATACAATACACAGGAGGCTCATTACTTCCCTGCTGTGTGATGCGAGTAATGCCTTTGCACCTTCATCTAAAACTTTATTAGCCTTTTCTTCTGACACTTTGGAGTGCAAACTCATGTCAGGTCACCATCTCCAGTTGCCTTGCATCATTATTCCTTTTGCATCCTTCCACTGAATATGTTTTGGATTATTTTTCTATTGCTAATAGTTAATGTTTTGACAAATTAAAATATATTTAAACCCTGACTAAAAGGTTATGTACGAGGGATGGCCTAGGTTTTCCTGTGTTATAAATCAATAGCTATGTCTACACTGGCAAGTTAGTTCGAATTAAGGAAGCTTAATTCGAACTAACTTAAGCCATGGCTACACTGGTCTTTCAGTAGTTCGAACTAATAAATGCTATTCAAACTAAGGGTTAATTTGAACTAGTTAATTCGAATTAACCAATGTGGCCATGTTAGTTCGAACTAACCGGCCCATTGAACTCAATGCAATTCGCTAATTTGAACTAAGCAAGTGCCATGAATGGCTATGTCTACACTGGCAAGTTAGTTCAAATTAAGGAAGCTTAATTCATATTAGCTAAAGCCATGGTTACACTAGGCTTTCGTTAGTTCAAATTAAGGGCTTCCTTAATTCAAACTAATAAGTTTGAATCGCCTATTCAAACTAAGGGTTAATTCGAACTAGTTAGCTCGAATTAACCAATGTGGCCATGTTAGTTCAAACTAAGCAATTAGTTTGAACTAACTGGCCCATTGAAATCAATGTAAATCGCTAATTCGAACTAAGCAAGTGCCATGAATGCGTGGCGCAGAGTGGAGTGGCAGAGGCTCCGCTACAAGCCACCCGATCCCTGGGCAGAGCAAACAGGGACTGGCCCAGCCCACTCCACCCCCAGGGGCAGGCCAGCTGGCCCAGGGGCGGAGCAAGCTGGAGCGCAGAGCCTGGGCCTGCCCTCTCTGGCTCCAGGTCCCCACCCTGTCTCCGCTTACCAGTGCTGGCAGGCAAGGAGTGTTGTCATTGCTCCTGCCCAGTCGGCACTGAGCCAGGCAGGTGCCAGATTTTCAGAGCAGTTTTAGGGGCTGGAGCCCGGGCTTATGTCCCTTTTTGGCCGGGGCCCCGATCTTATGTCCCTAAAGCCCCTTTGATAATCCAGCCTTGTCTCTATCAGAGGTGCTAAAGACATACCTACCAGATCCCTAGGTGTAGACTGAATCAGTCTAATTTTGCTGAACTGGTCAAGCTTACCTATTCTCAGGAAGTAGATATTTTATATGTGAAATAGCTGTTACTTTTTAAAAAAAATAGTATGTATGAATGCTATTTTGTTGGAGTTGATAAATGGGAAATAACCATTGTTTGCTTTTACATGATTTACCTTTGGATAGCCTAGTTCTTCTCAAAATGTTGTTACCTTTTAAAATATTCATAACCTCCTTCATTTTTGCTAAGTGCAGTGATTTTCCTCAATACTGGCATTCCTCCTTTTGCATGTCTAACAGCTGGCAGCCAAAAATGGTGAATTGCTGCCTGTCAGGTAAGCTGACCTTTCTAGAAAAGCAGATGGAGTTTTTATAATAGATTTTGTATGTATGCTTTTTGAACTTTTATACTGTATCTCAAGATAATGTGTGATATACACAGTGTACTGCTAAAGGATAAGGTTATGTCTAAACTAGTAACTTCAGTAATTGCATTATCCTTTCTAAATCTGAATTTTTGTTGACATTTTGCCATTTGTAACTTTACTCATTTCCCTATGGTGTTTTTACATTTTTTATGAATGGCATATGTACAAAACCACAGGGACCAAGAAGAATAAAACAATTCTAATATTAAATGCATTTGTTCAGTAACCTGTAGCTGAGGGGGAAGCAACCATGCTTCTATCTGTTATCTTTTCTGTATGATGGCTGTTGCCCTCCTTGTAGGTTATTGCAGGTCTCAAAGGGCTAAGCTTACTTTGCCTTTGAGCTATTTTCTAGCAAAATAAAAAATGTCTTGCATTTTCTTCTGTCACTGCACAAGCTGTATTGTGAAGATTGCTTCTATTACTAGATTGCTTATGTTATTTTTAAGCAGAATTGATTTAGTTTTCAAGTTTTATAGATGAAGGTTGGCTCTCTTAAAAGCTTTTAAAATGTTATATTGTTGTCCTTTTTTGTACCTGAATGTGTCTCATCATTTTGATTTTGCATAATGATAATACCATTATTTACTATTTATTTGATATTTAGACAGAAGAGTCTTCTGAGATGCCATCTGCGCATTACAAAAGGAGTGCATTTGTTAGAATTTAACATTACAAAATTAAAACAACAGAGTCGTTCTTTTAATCCAGTTCTAATACACTAGTGTCTCTAATCTTCTATTATCTCTGCCAAAGCAACACATTCTTTCCATGTAGAAAAGACTGAGTCCTTTCAATGAGTTCTCTGGGTGGCCTGAATGGTGTGAAAGGTGCATTCCCTTGTTGGGATTTCTTTTTCAGGTATTTATTTTCATTCTTTATCAAGTTTAACAGAAAAGCTTTTTACCTATAAAGAGCCGAGTTCAAAGTTTCTATGTTTCTTCTGCAGCAACAGGTGATAGCGCTGGTTAAGTTCTCCACAAAGTTTTAACTGTAAGTAAAATTCTAGCAATGTTGGTTATATTGTTAATGCTCAATAAGGGCAAACTTGTTTCCTTTTTTAAAATTTAATTATTTTTTTCCCCTGTACTGTGACTTGAGCTGTCTGGGAGAATTTCACTGAACTGATTTTTCAATAGAAAATATGATTTCCTCAGAATCAAATCTTTTGGTGGGACTGTGATGGGATGCACATCCGTGCAGCTCTAGGGCATGACCTGTATAACTTTTCTGTTCAGTTTTGCAGTGTAATTGTGTTATTTGATGACAATTACACTATACCAGGTTCCTCTGTGAATGCTCAGAACATGTGCCACGTGATTAACAGGGTGCCATGTTCCCTGCTGCGACATGTATGTATAGATGTGAAGCATGTTACAGGGTTCAGACTCTCAGGGCTGTCTCTAGCACAATGGCCGAAGATTTACACATCAAAGGGAATGCTAATGCCCTCCCCTGCTCAGGTAGGAGTGAAGAGACTCTCACAATAGGACAGTGAGGGGGAGGGGCTGTCAGCAGTTTGTTAAAACAAAGACAGAGACTGTGAAGGGGAGAAGCTGCAGGCTTTCAGCCTGAGAAGACACCATCTTGCAACCAACTTCAGCAAGATCGGGGCCCTGCCTGGGAACAGGCAGGGAATGGCTGTAAAACATCGAACAGCCGAACAACATGCGCATAATCTTGGACTCTGAGGTCAGTTTAGGTAGAGATGTTAGGGTAGCATGCGGTTTATACCTTTTATTTGATAGTGGTCACTCCTGACTCATTTATAACATGTTGCTGCCTTGATTGGCCATGTTCTCACTTGAAATCAGACTCTGATCAATAAACTAGTAGTTGTTTTACCTAAAGCTGTGTGGTCTTTAGAGGGTGCGGACGTGGGAGGCTGGGCACAATCCACTTCTTTGTTAAGTGGACGGACTTGAGACTAAGGTGATTGGGAGTGGGTCCCAATCCCTGTAAGGCAGTGGCTCCCAGGGTAGAGTCTGGGGCTGGGTGTGCTTGCTTGGGGACCAACGCCTGTGTGGCTAGTGGATTTACACCCACTGCCTGGGACCAATTACACGCTGGTGGCTGGTGTGGACTGACTCAGGAGTGAGTGGTCACCCAGCAGAGCGGAGTGAATTGGGGTTCAGGAGTGGGGTTCAACCGGTCATAGCAGCACACCAGATTTGGGGAGCAGCCTGTCACAGGGACAAATCTCAGTTTTGCTGAAATTTTACAATTTCTTTCAGACTGATGAAATGTATTATTTTATTTTAAGTTGTCATCCCAATTTATAACATTTTGTTATATTGAACACAATCAAAACATTTTGTTTATGGTCCATTCAATGGTAACCTGTGTCCAGCTGAGTTGAGGTGCCACATGCCCCATTACCTTCTAAGGCCTTAATTTCAGCTCAGATGATGCACTGAATTCTCCCAGCTGAATCACGTGGGGCATCAAAAGAGATGTGGAACTACAGAATCTGGCCCATAAAGGAGAATAAGAGCGTGAGGCATCTGAATTACGTCTCCCATGAAGCATCATGGCAGCACAGGCAAATGCTGTTCGCTAAACTGAAATGAAATAAAACATTTTGATTTGGAAATGGATAAACTGTTTATTTTGACTGAAAATTGCTAATTGCAATCTTTCAGAATATTCTGTTGCTAGAAAAAATTCATTTTTCAATATTTTTTGCCAATTTGGAAGAAACTCATGGGAGTAGGGAACACATAAACTCATGAACTCTAAGATGACAATGGACCAATGTGATCACCTAGTCTGAACTCCTGCACAATGCAGGCCACAGAACCTCACCCACCCACTCCTGCAATAAACCTCTAACCTATTACTGAGTTATTAAAGTCCTCAAATCATGGTTTAAAGACTTTAAGATACAGAGAATCCACCAGCAAGTGAGCTGTGCTCCATGCTGCCATGGGGGGAAATTCCTTCCTCACCCCAAATATGGTGATCAATTAAACCCTCAAAACTTTGATAATTTGCGGGGGAGGTGTGGAATTGATTTTAAATATTTTAGGAAGGAGAGAATCATTTTTAGAAATTTTATGCTGATTTTTAGAAATCATATGATGTTCACTTGTGCAGGGGCCTGGGAGAACTGTGGTTAAAAACATTTTAAAATCTGCTATTTTGTCCAGTATTTTTCCTTATTGCTATGTTGCTCTGCTCCTATTCTGCCAAATGCGTTCACTACTCACCTTCTCTTCTTTCAGCTTGACAGGAGCAGGAGAGCATGTCCACAGTATATTCTGAAATGTATTCTTTACAGAACTCCCTATGGAATTATTGCATGCATTTGTTCTTGGATTTGGTGTCTTGGGCAGTTGCTTCATACTGTCAAAACCATATGCATGCTATCTCCATTTTATAATTTTAAAACTGTTTTTTTTTAGATATGACCTTCAAGTATATCCACATGTTAAAAGCACTGTTTAACATTAGTGTGTTACGTGGGGCATATTATGAGCAGGGAGGAAAAAGGGAATATTGTAAAAGCAATTTTTTCAAAGCAGGTTTAAAGAATCTGGACAGAAAGGTAAAGTCTTTTAAGGTACTTTCAGACTCTTTCTACCGAATGAATACTAATTTTTCTCCCTACTTTTATAAAAACTTATTTAAATGGGCTTACTGGAAATGATATTGCCGCCAAACCAAGGGTCTCCAACAAACAGATTTCCCTTAGCCCTTATAATTTGACCCCAAGTATATATTTGGCAACTGAAAAATAATAATCTCTTAGTCTCTTTATCCCAATCCTGCCTCTTAAAAATTCTGGTTTATATCAGGCTACTTGTTAAACACACACACACACACGCACGCGTGAAACCAGGTAACATTTTTGTTTCCCTAGTGACCCATTTATCTGAGCCCAAGTGTATTTATGTGTCTCACTTGCTCACTGTCCAATTTATTATCATTATCCTTATGTATTGAATGAAGAGAGGGCAGGTGATCAGGAACGGTCAGCATGGATTCACCTAGGGCATGTCATCTCTCACCAACCTGATTGTCTTCTATGATGAGATGACTTTGTCATTATGCAGAAAGCACATGAACATGATATATCTTAACATTATCAAAGCTTTTGATATGTTTTATGCAACAATATTTTTTATCAGCAAGTTAAAGAAGTTGGATGAATGGACTATAAAATGGATAGAAAGCTGACTAGGTCTTGGGGTCAACGGGTAGAGATCAATGACTTGATATCTAGTTGGCATCTGGAGGGTGCTGAAGCCCTGGAATGGGTTACCTAACGAGGTGAGGGAATCTCCATCCTTAGAAGTTTTTCTAGTGTTGCTTGACAAAACCCTGAATGGTATGATATAGTTGGGGTTGGTCCTGGTTTAAGCAGGGGGTTAGTCTTGAAGACCTCCTGAGACACCTTCCACACCTAATATTCTATGATTATGTGATTAGATTTTCTAAACAATGTCTCTTTCCTTTGTTCCTCTATAAGTTTATGTAGGGCAAGTATTTGATGAATAGCAGGGCATGCACAGGAATAAACACTTGATAGATTTTAGGGGGGTGCATTCTGTGCCCTTGCTGTGATCCTGGGGCCAGAGGAGCTTGCTCCCTGATCCAGGGCAGGAGGAGCTCATTCTCCCCCCCTCCACACCTGCTGCAGCCCTGCACCTGGAGTTCTGTACCCCTGCCAGTTATTGGGGAGGCCCATACCCCTGTTTGCCTTCCCCTTGTGTCTGCCCCTGATGTAGAGGGCAAAGTAAGGTCTAAAGTCAAATAAATAGTATTTCCAAGCATACAAGAAAAAGTTGAAGTTGTACAGTATTTTATATATTGAGAAACATCACACTATTTTTCTTCTTTGGGTAACCACAGTGCCTTTTAACATGAAAACAGGTTAGACAAACGTCTGTCAGGAATGGTCAACTTATTACTTAGGCCTTGTTTATACTGACAGGCAAATTCACTGCTGTTAGTTTGAACTTCCTGGTTCAATTGAGCAATCTGTGAAGACCAATTCAATCGATCAGGAAGTTGATTGAGTAACTCCAGCCCCTTAACTGGAGTAATGGAGAGTTGAAAAGCAGGCATCTCCCTTCGACTCAGTGCTTTGGAGCCAGGGAGGTAAGTGGACAATAGGAAGTTGATGGGAGAAACACAAGTTATTTTAAATCAATTGTGTATCTCCCTTCGACTGTCGCCGCAAGTGTAGACCAGGGCTTAGTCCTGCCTTCAGTAGAGTGGGTTGGACTAGATGACCTAATGAGGTCCCTTGCATTCCTACATGCCTGTGATTCTCTAAACTCTCATGAGTTCATGAGCCCTTTATACCACACTTTGAAAAGCACACCTGCCTACACATAGACCGGCTGATCCTGCTCCTATAAAGAATCCACAAAATCCCTTCTTTTTTAAAGACAGGAACAGGAAAAAGAGCTGACACAGAGATACCTGGGCACTGCTCTTGCTTTCTTAGGCAAAAAGGCAAGAACTGAAGAGCAGAGCAACGTGGCCATTTCTAGGGTCTCATTATTGGTTGGGGCATGAGGAGATTTTGAGGCCTTTAGAGGTCATTATTTAAAAAATAAACAATCTTCCAGGAGTCTAGAAGAGGCTAATTAAATCTGTGGGAAAACTCTGGATTTTAAGTTTAAAAAAGTAAAAATTGGCTACTGTATCAGTATTTTGTCCTTGTCACTTCCACTGCTTAACAGTGGAATTCTGTTCATATCTTGGCCTTTCTGATAGTAATTTGGGGCCTGCTGAAGATTAGTTGTCAAACAAATATTCCTCTTGTCCCCATCCCCCAGGTAGCACGGGCCACTGCTCTTCTCTCTTCAGAGCAACTGAGGAGCCACTGCTCTTTTGATATGAGTCAGGAACTGGGAGAATGCCTGTGAGTGAGTGAGTGCATGTGAATGAGAATACATGAAACCCAGCCCATCCTCATGGACAGTCTGAAAGATACAAAATTTACCACATATGAAGGAGATTTCCCTGCAAACATAGAAAAGTCTTCCTCAGCATCAAAGCTACTAGGAGGGGGGAAACAAGATGGCCGAAATTCTCCTGGAAAAGAGAGTGTTGCGCAAAAAAAGGATTACCTTCTGAAACCGTTTTTCTCAACCGTTCAGAACTAGTGACTCACTTTTCAGACTAAGAAATGTTTTGATACCATCCTCATCTCCAAGATCTCTAAACTTTAACCCTAACCAGGTGAAACTGTCAAACCAGTATTCCAGAAACAACTAACTGGAACATTTTGAAAAACAAACTTTAATGATAAAAGACTTAACAATATTCGGAATACAATCACAACTGGGTGTAATAGAGGGGCTTGTCTTGATGACACATAATGTTCTACACAAATTAGAACTGAAGACATGCACAGTGTCAAGTCATTTGCAATCCACAATTGACTGCAATACCACCTGACTCAGAGCTAGGAGGATAAAAAATGGGATATGGACTTTCAAGGTTTCTGCACTAAAAGCTGGATGCTGCTTCTTCACAGACAGCCAAAATCTCATCTGTTCCTAACTAGAGACAATCAACAACAGCAGGGTCTTGGAACAATTTGTTTTGCAGTGCTGCTATGTAAACAATATTTTGTCTAAAAGCATTTGTGATCTATGTCTTTCCCCTTTATGGGTCATTAGGGTAATAGTCCCACAGCTGGAATGATGTTCCTTCAGGGTATTTTTATGGAGTTCCTGATTGCTCCTGAAGAGCTTGGCAATTCCTTAAATGAAGTCAGAAACCAGAGAAATTACTCAAATTTCTCTCTTTGCTCTAAAGAAGACCAATTTCTAATTTTTCGGATTAATATTTCTACCCTATCATCCATATTCTGTCCCAGGAGAGAAGAGTTTAGTTCATTTAGCTTTAGATATCAGCAAAGTAGGCTAAATTGGCCACAAAGATGAATTATTGAAGGTGTCAGTAAGTAGAGAAGCTGGGTCAGCAGGAAACCATCCATTTCTGCTCTTAATTTGAAAAACCTGAGTCAACAGCTTATTTTGCAAGAACCACCACGCTGCAGTGTGGTCGAGGAGAACCCAGATCATTGTGCAAATAATGCCAAATATTGAGATTTCACTGGGTAACCTTAAATTATATTTAACCTAGCAGCAGCAAATTGATATGTTTTCAGCAGCAAGATTGGGATGGTGCATAGAACAGTGAAGCCAGGAAGTAAGTAGTATAATATTTTGGATGTGGGAGACCACACTATCATTGCTGTCTGTTGTGCTTTGACACCATCTGCGCAGCTTACAGTATGTCACTGACGCTGAAAAATCTTCAATTGCTTCCTGAAATGTCTTAAATAAGCAATCTTGCACAGCTTTACACAAGCATAATCTTTCTTTAATAAATTCTAGAAGCTGTTCAGCATTAGTTATATCAGTTGATTCATCAAGTTGCATTGTTAAATTGTCATTGTTCCTGAGATTTGAAACTATCCTCAACTGGATCACTAAAACTGTGGGTAAACTTGATTTTCCATTGGATGGGAAATTCCTTAATTTTGAGTATATGTTCTGTTTCAAGACATAAAGCAAAAAATCACAAAACTTTCCACATAACAAAATTCTGATTCTTTTGTTGTTGTTGTTTTGGATTAATTTAAATGTTTCTTTTTGATAATTGAAACATTTGGTTCACATTCCAACCTTTAACATTTTTTAAAAAAATTGTTTTTACATAAAAAATAATGACTTTCATTTAGAAGTCATTTCAAAATGAAAAATAAAAATAAATATTCCATTCTGAAAATCCTTTGTTTTGTTTTTTCACCGCTAAAATATGTCAAAAATTGACATTTTTCTAAATTTCTGATTTTGATGAGACTGGTAACTTTAGCCAAAAATTCATTTAGACAAAACTGTTCTGACTCACTTTGCTCAACACCAATGTGACATAAAACAAGTGTTCTTTGACAAAATAGATAGATAAATAAATTTTGTTAGTCTTTAGAAGTGCCACAGGATTCCTTGTTTGTTTCTTTGACAAAAAGCACTCTTTTCAAATTTTGGAGCTGCGTCAAGCCCTAGAGCTTTTGAAACCATATCTGTTCTCTGTGATACTTTAGATGGATATACAAATCGGTGGAAATACCAAATAAGGGGATAACTGAAGGGCATTTGTGCTGGTAGTGCCAGTTTGAGTAATCAAGTCTTGTTGATTTTTCAAGGCTTTATGTTTTCTCAGAAAAAAATCCTTAGGTTTATCTTTCAGTGACTGATGCTTCATTACGAAATGTCACAACATCTCTGAAGGTTTCATATTCTTTGTAGCAGCACTTTAGGACACATTGCAATACTGTGGTGTTGAGTCAGTCAATGTGAAATCATAAGTCAGCATATTTGTCATTCCCACATTTTCCTTTTTCTTTCTTTGGTGTCATTGGGTCAACTTGCCATGGTCCTTTTTGGAAAGTGATCTCCTCACCCCCTGAATATCTCCTGGATAGACTGAGATTTCTTCTCTAGGTGTTGCTAGGATTCTCTGCTTGGTCCCCCTCCCAGCTCCCTGTTTTTGACCCCATGACTCACTCCCATCCCTGTTTTATAATTTATTTCCCCCTCAAGTTCACTTGAGACCTAGGTCCAGTGGCTTCTCTCCTTAGGCTGGGGGAGTGACCTTTTGATGTAGGCTGACTTGTGCCTGCTTCTCCCTAGAGCCCCAATAGGTGCCGTGATGCCACGAAGCAGAAAAAGCAACAGGCTACTGAAAGGCTGCTTTGCCTTCCCTGCTCCAGTAGCCTTGTAACTGGCAACCTGCATGAAGACAGCTACCCATCAGGCCCCAGTGTAAGTCTGTTGGACCAATCACGTTTCTACATGGCAGCTCCCGCCTCTACTGCTAATGTGGTTTTTAGTCTTAAAGCCATGAGTTTTCCCCAGAACAGCAGGGACCTCTATTCAGCAAAACAGAAGGAAAATGTCAAGGGGAAGACAAAGGAAATGAGGCCATCCATGGGTAGAAATGGAGGTAGGGTAAAAGATTGCAGGAGTCAAAAGAAATTCATTCTACAAAATCACCCACCACAAATAATTCAGTTTTTTTCAGGAGATAAAGATGTAGAGTGGGGACACTGAGACAGAGCCACTCCAGAATAATCTCAGGTATGAGGGACACCTTGAGCCAGCACCCTGACCCAGTTTCCCCACTTTACTAGACTGTTTCAGTCAAGCTACCAGACAAACTCTTCTTTGTTCAGTTACACCCCAATGGAGCTGGATTTATTAGAATAAAGTCATCTCCAAAATAAAATTCTCAAAATCTCTATCAAATCTATACCCCCAGGCTATCCCACTCTGAAGACTCAGGATTCCTATCACCTTCTCATTCCTAGAAGTTTGCCTTTCTGCTACAGCTTCCTGATGCTATATGTAGAGGAATCAGGTCATTTGTGCCTTTCTGATTCTACTAATTAAACCTCTTAACCAATCCCAGGTGCGATGGGCAAGGCTAATTGGATGGAACTGGTTGGTTCCACCTCTCCACAGGCCAGCCAGTTACAATGTATAAGGAAAGGAAGGGGAGTTCATGTAGCTGAATGTTTCTTTTCAGGCACTGAAGATAGCTTATTCTGATGTTGTTTGAGAGTCAGTTGATATCTGAGGGAATAACTTCTGCTTTAGGAGAAATCTCTAAAATATTATGTTTGGACTATCCCTTTATAGAGGTTCCAGCACACATCTTACATGCACTATCAAAGCCTTCCTGGTATGTTGTCCTTTGGGTGTCACAAGGTAGGTGTAATAAATAGCAGTTTGGTATCACAAAGGTAACCTTTTGTTAGCCTTTATAGCAAGCTTTCTATCGTGTCTATCTATCTGTGCCTTTTACTATTTAGGCTTTTTTATATTCGATTTAAGGTACAAGATGGCTTCATTGTTATACATTAATATCTTTACATTTTACTTTGTAGCATGAGTTTGTGACTAACTGGGAATTTAGGAGCATTGAATGAAGATTTATCAGCTAGAGTTGAATTAGCCTATATTGCATACCTTTCTCGGTTTTCTTTTGTGTAGTCTAGAACTGTGCAAACAAATACCAATATACAGAAATATTTGAGTTTTAGACACAGTAGCTGTCTCTAAGATTTAATCTGAGAGGACATGCCTCTGTTTTTTATTACTAAGATTTTTGGCTTTCCAAAGTCTTGTAATTTGCTGTGAACTTCTTGCAGGGAAGATACTTGAAATTTAAAATATGTGCATGTAAAAGGTAATGGCAATAATTTAAGTATTGAAAGTACTGGTTTAGTGAAATATTCCATTTTTAATGGGAGCTGAGAGGCAGATTGGACAGTTACTCATAGCCCATGTTTCTTTATAGAGCTCTGAGGAATGTGACTTACAAAGCATAGTTTCTTGTGAATCTCTGGTGGTCAGCTCCACAGAATGGTCGAGAGGAGAGCAATGCCATGGCCTTCCCTTTGGGGCTGATCTGAGTCCCAAAGAATCCCTGGAGGGGAGCAGCCCTTATGGTCTCCCAAGTGTAGAGACTACTCTTGTGTCTGGTCCTTCTGTTGGGAGGACACAAAGGAAATGTTCCTTGTTCTTCCTCTCTCTTCTCACCTATTGACCATCTACACTAGGGATAAATAATATCTGACCCTTAGTAGCAGGGTATTATAGGGGGCTATGTTGTGACTTTACGGAAGCATTGCTGGGCATGTGGTGATGGAGGTATTGTTTCGATGGGCATGGCTGCAAAAATTCTGTTTGCAAGGGATGTGTGCAGAGGACTGCTTCTGGGGCCACTTGAAATCCACACAGAGCATCATTATCTGTGAGTCACTTTCCCTGGGTGACCTTTAATCCTCCCTGTGCTGACCTTAGTTTGAGAGCTGATGTACAAGAAGGGATGTGTGGCCTGGCTCTGTTACTACATTTAGAGTGCAAGTGTGCAGTATTCTGGCAGACACATGTTTGCAGGTAAGGGAGTTCATGCTAGAGATTTGAAGGAAGCTCTAAAGTCAGTGTGTAGCATCTGATAATCCTGTAGAGTGAGTTTGCTTCCTGTCCTGATAAAGAACATAGTAAAGTCAAGTAAACTTCTGAAAGGCTAGTTAGGTGGATGCTTATGTGTGTTCTGTCTTCTGAGATTTACCGTATTTTTCGGACCATAAGACGCACCTGACCATAAGACGCACCCAGTTTTTAGAGCAGGAAAACAAGAAAAAAATATTCTGAACCAAATAGTACCTGTAAACTAAATAGAAGAGAAAAGGAAGGGAAGAGAAAGGAACTCCTCTGGAGTTTGCAGGCTTCTTCCTCTGGTAAACACCTAGCACCAGGGTGGGCCTCAATCCTTTGTTCAGTCTCAGAGGAATAGTTCCAGAGACATGTTTAAGTCCTAGTGGCTCAACAGGTTTTCTTCTTCGGCCCATTATACTGGGGAGCTTCCTTAATGGGCCATTAAGGAGACAATGGCCAGGTAGACATTCAGTCTGGGGAATTTTCCCAGCCTTACACAAGTTAAAATATAACAATCATATTCCTAACTTCTAATATGAATACAAATCCTACACATAAACTATGTAATCATTCCCCACAAATTATTACCTTTCTATTGACACCAAACATGGCATAGTTCCTATGGATTATAACAATCATAAAATATTAATACAAAATAATATCATAAATGGTTCCTTAAACTCTGACAGCGTCACATATTAATACAAAATAATATCATAAATAGTTCCTTAAATCCTGACAGCGTCACAGCGGGGCCAACCCCAGCCGAGCCTGCCCCGTCTGGCAGGGGTGTGGGTTTGTTTGAGTGTGTGTGAGGGTTGTGAACTGGGGGAGCAGCCTAGTGGCTTGGCCAGGGGGTGGGGGCTAGCAGGGATTGGGCTGGAGGGCCACAGCCCTGGAACTTTTTGCTATCCAGCAACGCCCCCTGGCGGGAACACTGCTTGCTGGATAGCATTCGGACTATAAGACGCACTCTCATTTCCCCCCCACTTTTGGGGAAAAAAAAGTGCGTCTTATGGTCCGAAAATACGGTATGTTCTTTAGCCAGGGGTTCTGGTAGAGTTCAATTTGTGTGTTTGTCACAGGGTGAGCTGGGCCTTCAGAGGAGGAAAACCTAACTCATCAGTAGCTAATATTCCTTCCAGATCATGGTGCTATGGGATATAGCAAGACGTCTTAGGAGGCAGGGTGAGGTACTAGGATAAAAGATAGCATCTTTTAATGAGAGGGAGGTGGGAAGTGTAGTGCCTTGCTATAGGACTCTCAAGTAACTGTTTTTTTGGACTAAGACTTCTTTGGGTGAGCTGAGGAAAGAATCCAGTACAGGCTTGGTGGAAGTTGCCTCAGAGACCTAGAAGGAACCATGGAGAGGAGCAGTGGCATGTTATCAGGACTCTCCTGGGCACCAGAGTCTGAAATTGAGGCCCGTGGCAGTTCCTCGGAGAGATGGAGCTGGAAATGGGGCATGCAAGAAGCTTGGCCAAAGATGCCAGTGGAAAGGCTGGAAGGAAGAAATTGGAGAGGAAGCCCATCAAGGAAATGACCTGTGGAAATCATGAAACAAAGCATCATGGTGTTTTTATACAGACAATCCTAGAGAGACCCTGAAATAAAGGGTGGGTCTGGTACTCTCTATGATGCCCCCAAGATGCAGAAAGAAAACCTTGCAATTAAGAGGAAAGATTTGGAAGGAAATTGTGGCATGGCATGGACAAAATAGAATATAATAATATGAAGGGGAAAGGAGATACCTCGATGCCAGTGGAAGGTCTTTACAAACATACAGACCTTAGGCAGAGGGCTGTGACCCAAGGAAGGACAGGGACTCTCTGTGGAGAGTCATTTAGAGTTTTGTTTGGCCCAGAAGGGCTTTAAAAAAAACCAAAAAACAAAACACTAAAGAACCAGCCAGACAGGAGACTCCTTCCAGAGGTGGAAAAATGAGGCGCTGTGAAACTGAGGCATTGGCTGTGCTTGGACAGCAAATGTGTGTGAGAAGTGAGCTGTAAGTAAAGTGATCAAGTAGAGCTCTGTGAAATTTATTGATATTAGTTCAGAAAAGGGTTAATGTTAACCCTGGATTAGTCCATTTTAGGTTCGAGTGCAAATTTTTGATGTAACTGCTGAGTTTTGATTAGTTTCAGATGGAAACAACAGATCATCTCCCCTACTGAAGATTAGAGATATGTTTCTAAAGCTAAGTTGAAAATTTTCATATTGTCAACTGAACACATATTTGCATGAAATTGTCGTCTGTCAGTGGTGAAGATGCACAGAGAGAGAAAGAAAAACAAAGAATGTATTAGAATAACAGGATAACCATCACAAGCCTGCTCTGCCCCTTTTCATTTTCTTTACTGTAGAGCTTCTTCTAGAAGCTTTCTCCAGCCCCCTTCCTGACTGGCTTCCTGCTGTATCTTTAAAGTAATATATATCCTTCAAAATAGTGACATCAGAAAACTCCCTTGAATCAAAAAGAAGTCTGAATCAAAGTCCCAGGTATTATATATGAACATTTTCAAATGTGGTGATTTTATGGAACCAGCTTAGATCATTGCTACTGGGGATCACCTATTTTAAAATAAACAAGGAGTCCTGTGGCACTTTTAAAAACTAACAAATTTATCGCATGAGCTTTTGTGGGAGAAAATCCCACTTCGTCAGATGCTTTGAAGATGGGGAACTTACAGAATGGCAGGGAAATGTATGACACAGGATCAGGTCAGGCTGTAACAGCAAATCAAAATAGGTGTTGGGATTCAAACACTGGGGAACAGCATATAGAGGGAGATGAGGTCAAATTACCTGTTGTAATGAGAAAAAAATCCATACCCATGATAAGCACGCCCTTGAAGATTTCCACAGAGATTCAACAATTTCCACTCCACTATTAAACTTAGCCTGGAACACTCCACACAGGAGATCCACTTTCTAGACACTACAGTACAAATTAGAGATGGACACATAAACACCACCCTACACCGAAAATCTACTGATCATTATAGTTACCTACATCCCTTGAGCTTACATCCCAGACATACCAAATGATCCTTTGTCTATAGTCAAACCCTAAGATATAACCGCATTTGATGCAATCCTTTGGACAGAGACAGATACTGTTACCTCCGTGCCTCAGTTTACCCAACTGTACTTATCATATTATTTGACACTATAGACAGAGATAAATTTCTAAATTCAGGTGTGCTTGCTTAATGGTCTAAACCCTAGGAAAATACGACTACAGCCCGTCGATCAAGAACAGACACAGAGCAGGAAATGTTTCCAAAACAAATCTTAACATTTATTTGTGTAAGATTAATACAATAAGTTTGCAATGTTGAGCATATTTTGAAGTATTTAAAATAAGCGGAGAACCAAATGACCGTTAGGCAGTCGAATAGAATGTTGGCGCTCCGCTGAACCACTCTATTAATAAGCATTAAAATATAATACCAATATTAAAACTTATACTCTATACCTTATAACAATTAAAATCCTAATCTCCTATGTCATTCAGTAAATGGTGATCAGTCATTTACTGGATGGGTTGGAGATGAGCCCTTCTCACTCAAGCCACAGTCACTCAGCTTCATTAACACACAAGCTCCACAAGCGCAACCTTTGTTATACTCACAAAACCCCTTAAATATTGCCTCTGACTCGTCTCAATGGCTCCTTCTCTGTTCTGCCATTTAGGCAGAGGTAGCCAGAATTTGGGCAATATAAGTCGGAACTCAGTTAGCCGAGTTTGCCTCAAATCCTTAATACACCAATGCCTTACTGAGAAAAACTGGTCCGGTCCGGCTGTGATGATGGCACGGCTGTCAGGTTCAGGCTATCTGCTGGGCTGGGCTATGATGATGCTGTCCCAAGCTGTGGCAGCACTGGTCCGGGTGGTGGCATGCAGACTCGAACTACGGAGGCAGGTGAGTCCGTTGACAGTTGGTTTCGGCGATGCGCTGAGTTGCTAGGCAGACTATCTGGTTCGGCTTGCGGGAGAGACCAATCTCAGGTTCCGGTGTTCCGTTTCGTTGCTAGTTGCTAGGCAGACTAGCAGCATCTCTCGAGGCTCTTGGTGTCCAACAACTTTTGCCTGCGATTAGCTGCTCTTTTATAGGCCCCAGGAAGGGGAAAATGCAGTGTGCATCATGGGAGTTGTAGCTTTTACTTGTAGTCCAGTCAAGGGAGAAAGGGGGGGAGAGATCATATGATGATGAGATCATCCTAGAATGAGATCATCCCTAGGATGAGATCATCCCTAGAGGGAGGGGGAGTGAGTGGAAAAGGGATATACCAAAGTGAGAGAAAGGGGGGAAAAGTACTTAAAGGTCCATTTCAAGGTGAAGAAAAATAGAAAAAAGAATGAAACTTTGATCTAACAAAGAAATATAACTTTATGAAATAAAGTATGACTTTGGCTTGTAGAGGTACAGGGTTTTTCATGTAGTGAGAGAAAAGGCTTTTAAATGGTTCAGTCCTACATTATCAACGGTCCTACCTATATTCCTACCTAGGTGCTGACTTATTCTAATTGTTTAACACACACTGTTCCTTCCTATTGTTGAAGTTAAAAGAAGATTTAAGTATGTAGATGGTATGGGAAGAGATTGTGTATTGTTGGGGACCAAGATCATGTAAAAAGGGCTTATTTCATTTTGTTATATAAAACAAAATGGAGTTCTCTATAAACAAAATGGAGTTCACTGACAAAGAGACTTCTGGGTAAGATGATGTAATGTTCTTGTAACTGACCCTACATACTGTTGGAATTTAAACCCCTTCTGAGGCTTTTCTGCCAATTGCCTCTTCATTTAGAATCCATGTCTTAGATATCTTGGGGCAAAAATCTCTGGTCACAATACCTTCAGGATCTCTATCAAGCATTCTTAAAACTACAATACACGCTCGCGGAAGTGAAGAAATAGATCGTCGGGTACCCAGACGGGTACCCAGAAGTCAACTACTACGAGAGAAGCCCAAGAAAGAAAACAACAGAACGCCACTGGTCATCACCTACAACCCCCAAGTCAGACCTCAACAGCACATCATTAAGGATCTACAACCTATTCTACACAGCGATTCCTCACTCTCTCAAGTCTTGGGAGACAGACCTCTCCTCGCTTACAGACAGCCCCCCAACCTTAAACGGATACTCAACCAGCAACTACAGACCGAACAACAGAAACATTAAAGCAGGAACATAAACCACATTGCCGACTTTGCCCACATATTTACACAAAAGACACCATCCAGGATCTAACCAAGCCACCTGCTCATCCACCAATGGTATTTATACCATCATGTGCCAGAAATGCCCCCATGCCTTATGCATTGGACAAAGAGGACAGTCTGTGCAAAAGAATAAATGGACACAATCTGAGGCCATGTACACATGATCACTTTACCGCACATTAACAGTCATTACCGCGCGATAACAGTGTACACATGTGCAATAGGGCTGTTGTACGTCAACAGCCCTATTGTAGTGCAATAGAAAAATCACCTCAACAAGGATGGTAGCAGTTAATGCGGAACAGCTGTTGCGCCTTTCGACCTGTGTGTATGCTTACCACGCAATGATTGGCCTCTGGAAGTGTCCCAGCATTCCAAAGTCATCCTCTTTGGTCTTCCCCCCACCTGCTCTCTGTGGCCGTGATGAAACAGTCCCCGCCCTGTTTCGATTCCCAGGATTTTCGAATTTCTCCTCTGTTGTCACTTCCTGTTCTCTTCCTCGTGGAGTTGAGTACAGCTCTGATCTTCACTAGCAATGGCGGCCCATCGTGGAAGACGCACACCCATCTGGAGCACGGCAGAAGTGCTGGACCTGATCAGCATCTGGGGAGAGTCTGCTGTGCAGGCGCAGCTACGCGGCAGCAGGCGAAATTACAATACATCTGGCATAATTTCTCGGGCCATGTCAGAGAGAGGTTATGATAGAGACACTGTGCAGTGCAGATCGAAGGTGAAGGAGCTAAGAATAACCTATCACCGAGCGAGGGAGGCAAACCGCCGTTCGGGATCAGTGCCTGCTACATGCAGGTACTACAAGGAGATCGAAGCCATCCTCAGTGTGGACCCCACAACCACTGGAAAGAGTCCTGTGGACACATCACCTCCCCACATCCACTGAATGCGAGAGCTGAGCAGGATGAGGACGTGATCGAGGAGGAGGAGGAGATGGAGGATGACCTGGAGGAGAGCGCAACAGTGTGTAGCCAGGAGCTCTTCTGCACCCCCCCTGTGACGTCCACCCAAGACATGAATTGCAGTGTGTCCTCTGAGGCGGCAGAGGGGGGTTCTGGTAAGTTTCTCTTTCGTGCAGCTATGGCTCCTGCTAAAATATCATTGTCCGGGGCGGGGGAGTGCTTGCTGTCTCGGTCCCCACTGTGCACGCTCTTTAGTCTGCATTCATTAGAAGTGCATCAACACAAGCAGTGATTGTCAAAAAATCATCTGCATTTAGATCACTAAAGGTTTCCTCGATGTACCTCCAGAGCCTCCTACTCAGGTTAGATGGGAGAGCGTATGTGTCTACGCTCCAGTATAAGGATACTTGGCCTTGCCAGCTGCAAAGCACGGCACTGGGAACCATGACAGCACACAATCCGGCAGCATACGGTCCTGGCTTGCATCTGGTGGCATGTAGGATATGTATTCTAGCTCATGTTGGTGTCTTTACGTTGCAGGGCAGGGGCCAACTCTGAACACAGTTCCAAAAAGGTTGCTTTCCGCATTCGAAAGTTCTGTACCCACTGCTCGTCATCCCACAGCTGCATAACAATGCGATCCCACTACTCGGTGCTCATCTCTCGCGACCAGAAATGGTGTTGCACCGTGTGCAGATGATTGGCTAAGGAGCTGAGCAATGCAGTGCTGTTGCTCTACGGGGCATCGATCAGCCTCTGCTCCTCAGCATCCTAGTCTGATTCGGAGCTCATTGCGTACTGAGCAACCAGCCGAGAAGTATTTAGAATGCTGAAGGCGACAATGGAGATTAGAGCAGGATCCAGGATGTCACAATTGTGATTGCTCACAAGTAGTGCGGCACTACACTGTTGAAAATAGGTGCGAGTTCCTATTAGCAACGAGGAAGATGCAAGGGGAACACAGTGCACCAGGGGAAACTGAGAATTTACCCATGGCGCTTTGCGTTCCTTCATCCCAGGATTCCAAGCGCCGATTGAGGGAAAATTGAACTATGGGATAGGTGCCCAGAATTCATTGCACTGCACCGCGAAATTGCAAAGAACTCTGTTGCGTTGCAAGGAGCGACGTGTGTACGCGCTCTCCCGCAATAAAGGTCACGTGTTTTTTACAGCACGATTGCCATGTTGCGCTTTAATCCGATCATGTGTACGTAGCCTTAGATAAGAAATCACAACATTCAAAAACCATTAGGGGAACACTTCAATCTCCCTGCTCACTCCATTGACGACTTGTTAATAGCTGTGCTCAAATAAATGAATAACAAATCACAGCTTTAAAAGGAAACTGCAGAATTGGAATTTATATGTAAATTTGCTTCTGTTGCCTCAGGGTTAAACAGGGACTATGGATTTTTTTCTCATTACTACAGGTGATTTGATCTCACCTCCCTCTATACGCTGTTCCCCAGTGTTTGAATCCCAACACCTATTTTGATTTGCTGTTACAGCCTGACCTGATCCTGTGTCATACATTTCCCTGCATTTAATGTCCTCCCATTCTGTAAGTTCCCCATCTTCAAAGCGTCTGATGAACTGGGATTTTCTCCCTCAAAAGCTCTTGCGATAAATACATTTGCTAGTCTTTAAAAGTGCCACAGGACTCCTTGTTTGTTTTGCTGACCTAGACTAACATGGCTTTGGAACTTGTCAATATTTTAAAATAATAACTGTTTCTCTGGGCAATATTTGTACAACACCAGTGGCGTCTTGGTGTTGTAATAATAATACTATTATACTAATATTGTACTGTTGTCTATTACTTGCTAGTATTCCAGGGTGCTTGTTTCTTAATGATGGCTCTCAGCACCTGCTACTGTACTGCAATATATATACATATATATATATGACATCATTATATATATAAAATGCAAATTGCCATACTTTTCATAATTAAAATGCAGAAATACCATGGCCGCTTCCCTGATTCTGTAAGAACAGCCATACTGGGTCAGACCAATGGTCCATCTTACCCAATAGTGTCTTCCAATAGTGGCTTTAGAGGGAATAAATAGTACAGGTAATCACCAAGCGGTCCATCCTGTCAGCCATTTCCAGCCTCTGACAAAGAGCAATCCCTGCCTGTTCCAGCTAATAGCCATTGATGTGTCTATCCTCTATGAACTTATCTAGCTCTTTTTTTGAACCACATTATAGTGCTGGCCTTTATGACATCCTCTGGCAACAAGTTCCACAGGCTGACTTTAAGATGTGTGAAAAAATATTTCCTTTCATTTGTTTTAAACTTCGTATCTATCATTTTCATTTGGTAACCTCTAATTTTTGAGTGATGAGGAAAAGTAAATGACGCTTCCTTTTTTACTTTCTCTGCATCAATAAGGATTTTATAGACTTCTATCATATTCCCCCTTTCCAAGCTGAAAAGTCCCAGTCTTATTAACCTCTTCTGATATGGAAACTTTTCCATGCCTTTAATCATTTTAATTGATCTTCTTTGTATCTTTTCTCATTCAAATATATCTTTTTTGAGATGGGGCAACTAGACCAGCATGCAGTAGTCAAGTTGTGGGCATACCATGGATTTCTACAGAGGCATTCTGTTGTTATAATTTCAACCAATTTGCTTGGTATTGAAGTTTGGCTTACCAGCCTCTAATTGCTGGGATGGCCTCTGGAGCCTTTTTTAAAAATTGAAGTAATATCCTCCAGTCATCCGGTGCAGAAACTGATTTAAATGATAGGTTACATTCCACAGTTAGTAGTTCTGTAATTTCACATTTGAGTTCATTCAGAACTCTTGGGTGGATACCATCTGGTCTTGGTGACTTATTGCTGTTTAATTTATCAGTTTTGTTCCAAAACCTCCTCTAATGACACCTCAGTCTGCCACAGTTTCTCAGATTTGTCATCTAAAAAATGGCTCAGGTTTGGGAGTCTCCCTCACATCCTCAGCTTTGAACACCGATGCAAAGAATTAATTTAGTTTCTCTGCAATAGCCTTATCTTCTTTGAGTGCTGCTTTAGCATTTCAATCATCCATCATCACTGTGTGTTTAGCAGGCCTCCTACTTCTGATGTATTTAAAAAATGTTGTTGTTCCATTTTGAGTCCCTGACTGTTCTTCAAATTATTTTTTGTCCTTCCTAATTATATTTTTACACTTCATTTGTCACAGTTTATGCTTCTTTCTATTTTCCTCAATAGGATTTAACTCTCACTTATGAAAGGATGCCTTTTTGCTTGGTGCTTTTACTTTGCTGTTTAGCCATGGTCACACTTTTTTGGCCTGCTTCTTATGTTTTTTTCTAATTTAGAGTACATTTAAATGTGTACCTTTATGAATGATCTGTTGCCTGCCAGATGTTCAGTGACTATGTTCTGAAGCAGCAATTTAACATGTACTTGTTTCTTCAGGCGTGTGATTGTACCATTCAAAATTAAGAACCGTGGCTCTGAACTATGTGTAGAAATTAGTGGAATCCAAAGAATTAAGAAACAACTGTTTTGGCCACTGCCTATTTGCTGTAAGGCATTTTGGCTATGTCTACACTTACTAAAGTTAGTTCGAATTAGTTAATTCGAACTAACTAATTCGAACTAATTTTAGTTAGTTTGAATTAACTTAATTCGAACTAGAAAAATTTAGTTCGAACTAAGCAAGTGCCATGAATAGTTCGAATTAGCGAATTGCATTGAGTTCAATGGGCCATTTAGTTCGAACTAAGCAATTAGTTCGAACTAACATGGCCACATTGGTTAATTCGAACTAACTAGTTCAAATTAACCCTTAGTTCAAATAGCATATTCAAATTTATTAGTTCGAATTAAGGAAGTCCTTAATTTGAACTAATTAAAGCCTAGTGTAGCCATGGCTTTAGTTAGTTCGAATTAAGTTTCCTTAATTCGAATGAACTTGCCACTGTAGACATAGCCTTAGGGTCTCTAATTCAAAGTCCACCAAAGTCAGTGGAAAGGCTTTTATTGACCTCAGTGAGCTTTGGAATATGGCCATTAAGAGTTAATAGTGCAGGTATTTTACACTTACTGTGTCAGTTCTACAATAGTATCAGTTATTTACCTCGTTCATAACCACATGGGCCCATCTCTATTCCTTCTTGCACCACCTTGGGATAGTTCTATGTACCCTTTATACTTGGAGCATTATCAATATTCTTGTTGCTAAGCATTCTTATTCTCCAAGAGTATAGGAAATGTTGAAAGACTTGCGGGGGAAGATATCACTTTTTCAGTGCGTCCTATTGTCTTACATAGTTTTCAGTTAATGTAGGATATACCCTCACTGCATGTGAGGGGTGTACCTCCAGAGCAAATAGACTTGTTATCTCTACTGAAATTTTACTAAAAAATAGCAGCATGAATGTAGTGGCTTGGGTGGTGGCATGGACTTACTACATCAGCTCAGAATTGGGACTTCGGAGGGGCCTTGGACTTGGGCGACTTGCCCATGCCACAATGTTCACGCTACTATTTTTACCAAGTCTCTCTACCTGATTTGAGAGGCACGTTCTTAGATGCAGTGAAAAGATACCCTTCAAATATACCTACACTTCATTTTGGAGTGTGCACACCATCCCAGACTTGAGTTAGTGGGGCTTGCACTAGTGCTCTAAAAATAGCTGTGTGCACAGCTTGTTGAAGTTGAAGCTTGCACGCTGAAGTCCACCTCCCTCCCTAGGTTTCAGAATCTGATCTCCAGACTGAGTTGCACTTTCAAAATACTGTCTAGAAGCTAATTTCAGAGGGATAGTGTGAGCTGCCCCTACCCAAGTCTGTCTACTCTGAGCTGGGAGGTTCTTTCTAAAATATTATTTAGACATATGCATGGGGTGCATTTATAGTTTTGTATGAAACACCTGCCTATTGCCTCTGACAAAAGTTATTTCTTACTGAGACGATCCTATTCTGTTGCAATTCAGATTCATTCTTACTTTGGTAGTTTGATCACCTGAGGTCTCCTGCTAGCCTGGGTATGATATTAAGAAATGGCACATACCCAAGATACATGACTTGCTTATATTACCTTATTTACATATTCTTATGGAATCCACAGAGTACTTTGGGTAGAACTACCTTTTAATGTTTCATGTCACATACAACAAGTGGGTGAAAGTATATTTGCTAAAAATGACTACATACTGAAGATGTCCATATTAGCAATAAGCGGGTTAAGAATCTTCTTCATCAGCTGGGTATAATCAGAGTTATACTTACATAAGAGAGTTATAATATAACTATCTTTTTTACAACAAAATGGTAACTTCTGGGAGAAAAGGACCAAAGAAAAAATGCCATCTCGGAGGCTGGAATGCCAAGTACTGTAGTTTTCTCTGTAGAGTTCTCTCAATCCCATGATTGATGTTACAAAACCCACTAACAATTTTATTAATAATAGCTCTACTATAAACTGTGCTTTTTCTTCTTTTATTATTGGATTCTTCACCTGAGCGTCTTTTATTGCTTTTGCTACATGTGGCAGAGATTGCTCCCTGATGGACCTTCATTGTTAGAAGTAAGAAATTTGCTTTCACCGTTAATGCTATGAGCTTGAATTCAGAGAGAGCTAGAGATTCTGTCATAATGGTAGTGATGGCTTTGTATTCTATTGCTTGGTTTTAGCCACTTTGGTTACACTGTATTTGGCTCAAATGAGACATGAGTGGATCAGTTCTTAAAAAAAAAAATCAAAGCAACTGTTTTGATCATCAACCTTTTTCTGAAGGAAACTTAAACCGTTTTGAAAGGCTTGGACTTGAAACAGATATGAGATGCAAAATTCAGCTCTGCTTTTAGGTCTATGTTTAAATGCCTTGTCCCAACAAAGTCTGTGGTATTTGGATCCATGTACCAACTCAGGCCCATCTTTTATTTAGATCACTTTGGGGAAGTAATGCTTTTCTTTCATATGAAATGTTTTGATTTTGAAGAATTAGCATTTTCTGATTTTGAAAAAAAAAGTGATGTTGGAAAACTTTTGACTAGCCACCATTAATGCTAATCACAGGAAGGAATTCATACAAATGTATTTTGAAGTGTCACAGTTTTTCAGCTTATGCCTATTCCTAAAGGAGGGTTTAATCTCTTCCAGTAAGCCTTTGGCTTAAATGCTTATCATGATGACATCTTCTATAACCTAATGTATGGCAAATTACTGTGACATTGAAGATGCTTCCTCTGCAGTGCATGGAATCATGTTTTTGAAGACTGTGTTCATGCGTTCATGACACTGATGATGGCACACAGCTGCTTGCTGTTAATCAGTATAAACCCTCAGGGGTAATAAACACCATGTTTGCCTCCTTACCTCACCAGCAGTTTTAGGCATTAAAGGCCTTTTTTTTTTTTTTGGCTTTTATCTGTAACCTTGAGAAGATCAGAAAGAGAACCCTATGTTGCTAACCATAACTTTTTATCCCCCCTCCCCAGTTATTATGTTTCTTCCCCCTTAACTCTCCTGGTATTCAGAGGCATGAATTAACCATGTACAGTTTAAAAAAAAATCATATTGTGGAAGCTGGCCCTTGAGGTAGCTCAGTATGAGAGTCATTAATTCCAATAAATCATGCTTTCTGCCTGACTACAAATTCTTTTCTTCCTCTTGTTCTTGAAAATCCATCTCCATCTGTGGTGATTGTGGCCTGCCTGACAGTGTGACCCCATGTCCTCATGTTTTTTGGAGGGAGCTTTGTCTAGAATGCTTAAAAAAGATGAGTGGATGTAAGGAGTGTAATTTCAATATCTGTCCTTTTGGATTTTTTATAGTACCTATCACTGCGATGTCTAAACCTGTGGTTCTCAATTTTTTTCAGTGTGCACCACTTAGTAGAGAGAAACTAACTCACAGACCACCAAACTGGACCCTGCCACTTTAGATGTAAAAGTGACATACAGAGGCCTCTGCCCATTCCTGGATTCTGCGCCAAGCCAGAGCAGAGCACCGAGGCCACTAAGCATGTGTATTGTTCATTTAAAAAAACCAAACACTTGTATGTATCACTTCAGAGGAAAAAATAGAAACAAAATATTATAAACTGCAATTGTAACATGACAATTCATTTGTGACTTTGGGTTGGTCTGTAGTACAAATGTGTGTCGTTTTAAATATATCACTCAAGGCTAAATCATGCCCTGTGTAATTAGATTAAACCATCCTAAGCCCTTGCGTGGACACCACAAGCTACCATCTCTCAGAGAAGTGGATTTACTATAGTGATGGAAGAACCCCTTCTGTAGATGACGTGTCAACATTACAGTGCTTAAAGTGGTGAAGTGTACATATTTCTAGTGTACATATACCCTAAAGCTCCTATTTTGTGTAATGCTATTAATTTGTCAGTAAAATAAGAAATCAAGCAAGATAAGTATTAGCATTTTCAATTATTGTTTCAATTCTTATTTTAAAGGCTCATTAATCTTCACTTAAACATTTAGTTACAGAGTGATTAACATACTTTTAAAATTTGAGCCTGTCCTCCCTAGGTGAGTGAGTGAGAATGAATTTCTTTCTCACATCCTATTGCTTCATGATTTGCTTTGCAGGATGTGCCTGCCTGGTTGCATAAATATACTGAAACACAGTGAAACCTATTCTAAGGTGACCTGTCAAAGGAATCAACACAACTGATTGCTTTACATGGTTTGCTTATTTATAAAAGTGAAGCAAATATGTGCTCAGCAAGCTTGGGGGAATCTTCGGGGAGTCTCTTAACTGGAGTTACCTAAGAATAGTGGTTTTATTGGAAACCATATAATGCATTTACAGTTGACTAAGGACATATGGTTTGTAATAGTGAACTTGGCCAAGAGCCATTGAAAGCTCACTAAGGATCCAGACTAGGTAAGTATTTGGATTCTCAAATCAAAAGATATTTACAAAATATTGATTTGTCCCTAGACTACTGCAAGGATTAATTTACAGCCTCCTGCTTTAGTCACCATTTTACTAAAAGTAGGATCTGTGTGGAACAGCAGTCCCAAATTTGGTACTTGTTTTAAATCCACTCGGACTCTGCTCCAGACATCCTCATTGGAAAGTTGACTGTGCTCTGCAAACTGATGGGTTTTAAGATTTTCTCAGGCACATTTAGTTTTATTTATAAATGCCTGCTGACAAGAAGTCACATTTTAGCAACCTTTACCTCAACATTATGTGAAGAAACAAAACCACTAGGGTTTTCAGTGTTGCATGGTATTCTGCAGATCTGACACACATGCAAAATACTAATAAACAGAGTACCAACTAACCTGTTATGGGAACTTTTGCCATGTCTATCTCAGGATGTTTAGCTGTGGACTAGAGCTCATTAAAATTTTTCATTGAAACATTTTGCAGAAAAATGCCATTTTATTGACATCAAAATATTTATCTTATTTATTTTGAAGGTTTTGATGCAAAAAAAATCAGAATGAATCAAAAAAATTGACTTTTATTTTGCTTGTCTTTTCTGTTTTATTCAGACTTCTGCTGTAGGCTGTCATTTGCTTCCCCTATGCTTTCTTTGACTGAGTGCACATTGTTTCGGATTGGTTCAATTTAGCCATACACCTCTCCTCTCTATAAATAAGAAGTTCTATTAAAGGATTGATTACTGTGACATCACAGAGTAAGCTCAACCAACTATGTTGAATCAGTTTGCCTTGGCCAAAGCAAATGATGGCACATTACAAATGGGCAATTATTTACTAGCCTCTGAGGTCACCCATTATTCATTCGTACTGGAACAACATGATTCACAATCTACAGGTTTCTGTAGCCTCCCCTTGTGTATTTCATATTATAGTTTGTGGCTAACTGCTTAATTTATTATCCACTTAAACCCAAGACAAACTTTGGATGGCAATTGTCTAGACAATTACATTTAATACTTTCCAAATTTTCAGCATACAAAAGGCCAGAACAGTTTTGGGCAATGGAGATGACAAACATGGCTTATTTAATCACTTATATTTTCCTTTGCAATTGGAACATTTTGACTTTATTACTTCCTTATGATTTTGATTACTATTATATAATATGTTATATTATTATATATACTATTATATAATTATTATAAAACATGTGATTTGGATAGTGTAGCAATTGCTGTAAGCTTTGACCCTAAGGCTATGTCTACACTTGAAAAGTTAGGTCGACTTTATGAAGTCAACTTAATAAGATCCACGTTAAGTCAACTTAAAGTGGACCTTATTAAATCAACTTAACAAAAGTCGACTTAACTTTTCAAGTGTAGACGTGGCCCATTTTTGGCCTTATTAAGTCGACTTAACGTTTTAAGTCGACTTAAAAAGGTCCACCTAGGCACTACTCCGCATCTCCACAGGCTTAAGTCAACTTAATAAACTTGACTTAAGTGCTAGTTCGAATTAAAACTAGGTGTAAATTCAAACTAACTTTTCCTTAATTCAACTTAAGGAGCAGCTCAAGTTAAATTAATGAAAGCCCAGTGTAGATGCTGAGTAAATTAAGTTGACTGAAGCCTCCTTAAGTCGACTTAATTTGTAGGTGTAGATGCACCCTAAGATCCCATCAAATCCCACTGCCAGAAGGCTCACTATACTGTAACTTATATCAGGCCTGATTCCCTCGCTATCCCAAACACACTTGTCATAACAATTAAAGTGTCATATGTAAATTGGTGATATGCTGGTCCTAAAAGTCATTGCATATTTTAAGTATAACAAAGAGTTATAGATGTGTGTTGGAAATATGTCTCTTTGGCTATGTCTACACTAGGGAATTAAGGTCGACTTTAAGAAGGTCGACTTTAATAAGTCAACTTAAAGGAGCCCTCTGTAAATCGACTTAGAGAGTCCTCACTGGACTATCTAAGTCGACTTGTTTGCTCCAGGGGCAGCAAGCCCCTGAGTGGTCCGGGGGAGAAGGGAGCGAGGAGCTCCCTTCTGCCTCAGACCACTTGGCTCCCTTCTGCTCAGGACTTCCCACATCCCGGGCAGAAGGGAATCCTCCTAGCCTGGACCACTGGGGTCCCGGGGACAACTTCCCCGATCAAGTGGTCCGGGCCAGGAGGAAGAGCCGGTGCTCCGCGCTCCAGCTGCCCGCTGCTGAGCAGCTGCAGCGCGGGCTGGGACCCGTGCTCCAGCTGCTCAGCAGCAGGCAGCTGGAGCGAGGATCCTAGCAAGAAGGGACCTCAGGGCTCCCTTCTCGCCGGGACCACTCATATCCTGGCAAAAAGGAAGCCCCGCGGTCCCTTGTCCC
>ML685769.1:938886-986268 GCA_007922175.1 Pelusios castaneus | reverse complement strand
CTTAATTCCCTAGTGTAGACATAGCCTAACAGCCCTATTAAAAGGCATTAAAAATGTGTAAAAGTTGTTCTTGAAATCATGGCACAAAAGTAAAAAAACCCAAATCTCAACATATAAAGAAGAAGAAACAAGTCGTTGCAAAGGTGACTTCAAATAGACTGAACATTAAAGTGAACCAATGTCATATTAACCTCCTCTATATAATACTTTGACACATGTTGCTACAGCCATTGATTGGGTCTTGGCAGCAATATATCAACTTTGATGTGAGTTAATCAAGGAAAGAAATACTAATTGGACAGTTTCTTCCTATGGACACAACGTAAGGCAGTAGAATTCACAGTCATAGCACTAGGTTAGCTTTGCTTACTGAAAGCTAGCAAATGAACAAAAGCTTTACCAGCTGCAACTCCCATTCACCCTATGGAAAGAGTTAGAAATTACTTTACTAGACAGGCTCCCAAAGTTACAGAACAACAGAAGTGTTTAGAAAAACACAGTAACAAAACTGATTCCGATGCATTAGTGCTACACACAGATTGCTCTATCAATCCCATTGAGGGAGTAGTTCATTCATTTAATGGCATTATAATGAGGAAAAGCTTACTGTTAAACTGACTCCAGCAAGTGATAATGCCTGTGGATAATTCTTAATGTGCTGCAAAATGCTACATGCTGAAAATATATATGGGTAGAAATCAATTGATGCTCACTGTGTAACCCAGCTATTTATCTATGTATTTTTGATAGAACTACTAAAAGCCAGACAGCAATAAGTTCCACAAATACTTAAAGCCCATTTAAAAAACTAATCTCCATTAGTCAGATGCTGGCAAGAAGTTGAACAAACTTTGTGCCACTTTGTCTGCTTCAGGGCATTATAACTAAGTATGCTTGAAGGTAAGTGGATGCAATTCCTCCCAGCTCTACTCACATAATGTTCTGAAAAGACAGCTTCACATAGAATGGCCATTTAGCTAGATTTCCTGCTGGGAAAAATATCACTTTCCTCTGCTAGTGCTAGAGATATTAAGGACTTTTGCACAAATTCAGCTTTTTCTTGTTCTATGCACAAATGTGTACTCTAGGCACATAAGTACTAATTAGGTCCAGCTGAGTAGGTTGCTCAGCATGTTTTCCTAAACCTCACCTTTATAAGGATTTGGATTTGGGCCCATATTTAATTCTAGAGCTAGAGAAAATGCCAACAATTCTCTGCACATGATCAGAGCACAAGTCAGAGTGCAAGTTTCTTTCTGTTTCATTCCATTCAAAAAAGATAACACAGCATGACTCAAACCTCTTAATACAAAATAAAGAGTAGTGATTATTTGATCACTTTATACACCTTTAAAATAAACTTCCAATCCCTCCCTTGTCTTTTACCTCTTTATTCCCTTGCTCTGTCTATTTACCGTTCTCTCCTTCATATTGGTCCTGAGAAATTCCTCATAAATGTTTGCAAGTAAACATGATGTTATGAGTATTGTGCATACTTCTAGTTCCATCCAGTAACTAAGGGATTAATGTGTCTCACTGGTGTCTCACATGGATTTTATGTCAGTTGCTCTCTGCTGTTGGTTACAAGTGCCTGGGAACATCTAACCAACACATTGCTTGTGTTTAATTTGTTTGGAGATAGAGCTGTAATGACTAACAGTTAATGAGTGATAACTAGTTATATTGCTGGTTTATACTCTGAGCTCCTTGGATTATTCTTCAATAAAGCAGTTTTCATACAGGAAATGTAATGGGTCATTTGTTATTTGTAAGTGCCATTAAACAGAGGTCAGATAGCAACTAAGAGCTCCTTTTTTTTCACGTGGCTCTGGAGGGGGTTTTACTGTACTAAGAAGCCATCTGTCAAGACGACCCTTACGCAGAGCATGGTACCTGAACTATGAAGATGTAACTTATGTTGCCTCAACTCTCTGGGGTTGTCAAACGATGTCTGGGCTCCCTGTGCAAATTAGGGCAACAGAGGAATTCCAAATTAAGCCTGCTGCATCTGGAAGGCAAGACTCCAGGAGAAGGATTGATAACCACAAGTCAAGTTTCCTGGCCAACACTAGGACTCAGAGAGGAAAAGTGAGATGGGGTGGGGAAAATAATAAATAATACTATCTTAACTCTCTGTAAATGTCAAGATATGCTATGGGTCAAATACCTGAGATGCTAGTATAGGTAATGTTAATGGAAGTATTGATATTTATACCAGGTGAGGATGTGGTGCTATAAATCTGTAAGCAGAAATGACTCTACTGGTGCAGCAAGTGAGGTAGCCAAATAGCCAGCATGTAATTATCTCACAGAATTGTCTGGACAAGAGGATACAGACTAACAGAATTGCTTTCGTGCCTTTCTCAACTCGTGCTCTTCACCAAGTCAAAAATTACTTGGTATAGCTTTGGAGTTATCCATTAAATTCCCCATAGGGGATCAAAATATTTCATGTATTGGGAGTGGTCACTGCATATCTTGACTATATCCTGTGAGACAGTAGGGACAGAGGGAAGCAGGAGAGTGTTAGAAGGCAGATATATAAGCCCTAGAATGATGGGGGCTTTGTTCCCTGCAGACTGAATGGAGGCTACTTCAGGTTAATTAGAGGCACCAAAGACCTGAATGGGACAGGTATCCTCGTGGTGGATGATGTGGAAAAGGCTGAAGTACTCAATGCTTTTTTTTACTTCAGTCTTCACAGGGAGGGCCAGTTCTCAGGCTACTACACTGGGTAATGCAGAATGGAGAAAAGAAGAGCAGCCCTCAGTGATGGAAGGTCAGGTTAGGGACTACTTAAAGAAGTTGGATGGCCACAAGTCTATGGGGCAGGATGAACTGCATCCGAGGGTGCTAAGGGAGTTGGCCAAAGTGATTGAAGAGCTGCTGGCCATTATCTTTGAAAACTCATGGCGAATAGGGGAGGTCCTGGAGAAAGGTAAATATAGTACCTATCTTCAAGAAAGGGAAAAAGGAGGATTTGGGGAAACTACAGATCGGTCAGCCTCACCTCAATCCCTGGAAAAATCATGGAGCAGGTCCTCAAAGAATCCATCCTGAAATACTTGGAGGAAAATAGAGTGGGCAGGAACAGTCAACATGGATTCACTGAGGGCAAATCATGCCTTACCAACCTGATTGCCTTCTATGATGAGATGACTGGATTTGTGGATGTGGGAAGAGCCGTTGACGTTGTATACCTTGACTTTAGTAAGGCTTTTGATACGGTTTCCCACAGCATTCTCATCGGCAAGTTAAGGAAGTATGGGTTCGATGAGTAGACCGTAAGGTGGATAGAAAACTGGCTAGATCAACGGGCTCAATGGGTAGGAATCAATGGCTCAATGTCTAGTTGGCAACCAGTAACAAGTGGAGTGTCCCAGGGGTCGGTCCTGGGGCCGGTTCTATTCAACATTTTCATTAAGGATCTTGATGATGGGATAGGCTGCATGCTTAGTAAGTTCGCGGATGACACCAAGCTGGGGGGAATGGTAGACACGCTGGAGGGCAGGGACAGGATCCAGGGAGACTTGGACAAATTGGAACACTGGGCCAAAAGAAACCTCATGAGGTTCAACAAAGACAAGTGCAAAGTCTTGCACTTAGGACGGAAAAATCCCATGCACTACTACAGGCTGGGGACCGATCGTCTAAGTAGTAGTACTGTAGAAAAGGATCTGGGGATTATGGTGGACAGGAAGCTGGATGTGAGAAACAATGTGCCTTTGTTGCCAAAAAGGCTAATGGCATATTGAGCTGCATCAGTAGGAGTGTTGCCAGCAGATCGAGGGATGTGATAATTCCTCTCTATTCAGCACTGGTGAGGTCGTATTTGGAATACTGTGTCCAGTTTTGGGCTCCCCACTACAGAAATGATTTGGACAAATTAGAAAGAGTCCAGCGGAGGGCAACAAAAATGATTAGGGGACTGGGGCACATGACTGACAAGGAGAGACTAGGCTTATTTAGTCTACAGAAGAGAAGACTGAGGGGGGATTTGATAGCAACCTTCAACTACTTGAAGAGGTGCTCCAAAGCTAGGCTCCCTAGGCTTGGTGGTAACAGAGGACAGAACAAGGAGCAATGGTTTCAAATTACAGCTGGGGAGGTGGAGGTTGGATATTAGGAAAAACTTTCTCAGTAGAAGGGTGGTGAAGCATTGGAATAGGTTACCTAGGGAGGTGGTTGAATCTCCGTCTTTGGAGATATTTAAGGTCCAGTTAGATAAAATACTGGCTGGGATGATTTAGTGGGAGTGGTCCTGCTTTTAGCAGGGGGTTGGGCTAGATGACCTCATGAGGTCCCTTCCAGCCCTATGATTCTATGATTCTATAATGAAGGCCCAGCTAGAGTCCTGATAAAAGCCCTTGCTCCAGCAGGAGGGGGCTGGAGAGTAAGGAGAATTAACAGCAGTGATAAGGAGTGATGGAGACAAGCAAAGGAATCAGAACTAAGCCACAAGAAAGGTAAAAGTACAAAGAGGGGAAAATAGCCCAGGAGAAAGAAACACAGTTGTTAGCAGTTTCAACAGTGCACAGCTCCTACTCATAGGGCCCCTGGGCTGGGGTTCGTAGTAGAGGGTGGGCCCAGGCCCCTTTCCCCTCCTGCCTCACTGTTCCTACAGAGGCACCACCTGCCCAGAGACAGGGGCAAACAGGGCGTGCCCTGGCTCCCACAAGAGAGCAAAGCATGGGACCCACTGTAACAGAGTGGACAATTTGTCACAATCCTAAATATATAGGCTTGTAAACTGATTGTATCACACACTTTCTATAGGTGTTAGCCTGGCAGACACATGCCCATTGTGCTCTACAGATTTTTAATATTTTATTATTGAATATACAACATGCTGTTTAGGTTTTCTCACTTACTGTGTTGATTGATTCTCCCATTCACTAGGATACATATTTAGGAAGTAATGACAAACTAAACCTCGCTTTATATCTTGGCAACTATACATTACATTTTACTTAATATCTTTAGCTTTGCTTCCCAAAGCTATTACAGACCTGAACCAATATGTTTGTCTAAGGGAGAAAATGGTTGTCCTGAATGGTCTGTGAAACATGATACATAGACCTGTATTGTTAACAGCATCAGCAAGAAAGTGGCAGAGGGCCAACAAAGCACTCAGCAGAAAGATCTGTCCACTTACGTTCTGTAAACTAAAGAGCTTGTGGCCTTGTATCGCCTTTCCTTACATCATTGTACATTAGGGATAATACCATAGAAGTCAATGGAATAAGATGGGCCTCGCATATTACCACTATAGCCATGATTTATAACCAGTTAAAGGCACATTGTGTAAGATTTTTCAGAGGTGATTAAGCAATTTAACCACACAGTGCCCATTAATTTCAGTTGGAGCTATGTAGTTAAATCTGTGTCACCTTTGCAACTATCAAACAATAACTTTAAATGGTTATAATAAACTTGTTTCAGTTTCTGACCACACAGCAGTTTTTCTGCCTTCACAGATGTGGTTGTAACCTTCACTTTGCTACCTAGTTAACTGTACTTGTATCAATGCATTTTGGGATAATCTAGGGAGCTGCACCACATTTCCTCAGCCTGGAAGACAAGATCAAAGCAAAACCAATAGCATATGATGCAGTACACTGTGGGATGCTCTACCTGAAAGATAGCTGGGAAGGCATGTCTACAGGGAGACACTCCAGACACTTAAAGCAAATCAAATAAAGGTGTGAACTGAGTTTGTATAAGTTTAAATACATAACCCTTCATTTGGCTGTTCTCACTGAAAAGTAAAGTGGCTTTATTTAAATTTCCTGATTGTCCCCCTCTAGACATTGCCATAGAAGGATAAGAACAAGCCAAATTGGTTACAGAGGCATGATTGGGGCGTCATCTACATGGGGGGGGGGGGTGCTATTCTATAATCATGTAATCTGCTGACAAAACTATGTGAAAAGCCAACCTAACTGGTTAAAGTCTGCAGTGTTGACTGGACCATGCTATTGTAAGCCTATTGTGAGAGAATGGGCCCTTTGTTTTTAAACAACAGAACATTGTAAGAGAGAATGGACATTGTTTTATCACTTCTGGTCACCTGAAATACTTGTGTAGGATTAGTTTTGTTAGATGGTGAAATAGTCACCAAGGCCTGATCTACACTACAGCACTGGGTCGACAGAAGATATGCAAGCTACGTACTGTAGAATGCATATCTCTTGTTCACTTAATTAAGCTTCCTTACTGTAGCATCTTCACGGGGCTGTGCTCGCAGGAAATGCCCTCTGGTTGATGCAGAGTTACTCTTTTCTGAGGGGTGGAGCTATTGTGTTGAATGGAGAGCACTTCCTGGATCGATTGAGTGGGTCTCAACTGGCCGCTCAATCAATCCAGCTGTGTTGATCTGTGGAGCCTGACACAGAGGATTCAGTTTAGACATACCCCTAGTCTGGTAATATGAGGACATTGACTTGCTTATGGAGGACCTAGCATTTCACTATGTTTTGCTTGCTTAGATATAACTGAGGCCAGAAGTAAGTCTATCTGAATGAGAAATGAGTAAGAAATTTAGTGCTGTTCTACAACAGAAATGTAGCTTGTTGCTTGAATGCATGGGAAAATATTCTTCTAGCTATGAGGTCCATAATCCATGGCATTGCTCTCACTATTCAGATACTATCAGTGCAATTTAATACAGACATACAATGTTGTATTAAAGGATGTTTCTGAGTAACTGCATTTCAGGTGACAGGTATGTACTTTTTTACTTAGGAAAAAATATAATCATGTGACTGTATTTCAGTGCAATTCTTTGGTAAGTATCAAAGAGCAGTGGCCACATAATACAGCCAGACTTGTTTTGTTCCACATCAGAGCTGTTGTTCTTTATATCGACACTCCCATCATGCCTATCTGCCCTCCTTGTTACTTTCAAGCTCATTCTGAGCATATTAGCATGCATATCAAGGACTAGTATAGAGAGGTCTATTTTGATGTGTAATAGGGATACACATTGCAGCATATGGAATTGTCTGCTAGGGCTTTTGGGGATAGAAGATGGTTGTGGCAGTATTTCTACAGAAGGATGATCCTGGGCTTGTCACTAGTGGTGTGTATGTGTTGTGTGTGGCTTTGGGGGAGGTTCAAAGGCTGGTCATATGAGATTAAAGGTGAATGTCACCATTTCTTCCTTGTTTTCTATTTATGTGCTTACTTGGTCCTCCTGATGGGTCCAAATAACTTGTGAGGGGGGATCAACTATTTAAGAGGGAACCAAGAAAAGAAACAAATAAAACAAAAATATATGTGCAAAACCAGAACAGAGTGAATATTGGAAATACATGGAAAACATGTTTCTACTCTTTAACGTATCCTCCTTGTAAATTATAAATTTGCATAAGTAAACAACAGGGCTAATCAGCACATTTGAGTCTCTTGCCAATTCTATGTTTACTTTTAGTAAAAACATTCTTGTGACCAAAGTTAGTGTTGCCCACATGAAAATCAGAACCAAAATATGCAGTGCAATACTATTTTTGATTCCTTAATTAATGATCATACACACATGAATGTTGTTTATATTAATTTAAAGGGGAAAAAAAGCAAAATGGCATCCTCGGGAGTAATGTGCTATAAGTCAGTGTACCATGATAGGTTTCTTTTAATGGCATAATGTTCACTGGTTTGTAACTGAGGACTGCTCAGTTGCAGGCAATCCCAGTCGTCATGTTTGCATTTGCCATCTGTTTGCTTTTCTCACTAAGGGTGTGTCTATCAAAAATGCTGACAAGCAGCACTAATCAAATTATATAAAAAAGGAATTTTGTTATGGTTCTGATACAAAACTTATAGTAAATGTGTCATGGGAGAAATGGGGATGACTGCAGTAGTGGTTAAGAATTGTGCGAATGCGTGAGTGAAGGCAATGAGATTTGCATTAGCTCTGTAAATGGGTGCTGAGGTTTGGCGGTAAACTGCCTGTTAGTGCAGTGATATTCAGACCTCAGTGGTTCAGGAGCTAAATTAGTCATCAGCATTACCCAGAAGAGCCCCAGTAGCGGGAATTCATGGTTTCATTTAATATATATATTCTCATAGTAAAATGATCAACTGAATATTATTCTTGTATCAACTACAATTAGCTAATAACTTAGTAGAAGCTTTCTGATTGGTTAATAACATAGATTGGTTAATAATTGAATCAGTGTTGTAATATCATGTGCTGCAAAGGGCCACAGTAGACACATTAAAGACCTACTTGCAGCTTATGACCCTCAGTTTGAGTATCACTGTGTAAGTGGAAGAGATTAGTTTAGTTTACTCCTTCATTGTTGTCTTTGGTTACAGCTTCTAGATTGATCCCAAGAGATGTCCTGAGATGACCTGGTCAAGAGACGGATCCAGATGACATCTCCTTCTCCACTGGCTCTGGCTAAATCTCAAACACCACCTGGGATATGAAAGTTTGTCACATTTACCACTACCCCATTTGTCATTTTTCATTCTGCACCTATTTCTTTTTCCTACAATTCTCTTTTTTCCTTCTGTTTAATAAAAGGGTGTTTTAACCAGACAAGAAGGTGTATTTTGCAATGCTGCTATCAGACAGCAACCAGAGGTCAGCTAAAAGCAATACTCTAACTCAGTGGTTCTCAAAGTATGTGTACCCCTGGGGTACACAGAGGTCTTCTTGGGGGTACATAAACCCATCTAGATTATTATTTTACCACAGGCTTACATAAAAAGCACTCGTGAAATCAGTACAAATTAAAATTTCATACAGACAATAACTGGTTTAGACTGTTCTATAGTATAGTGTTCTCAATTGTTCTCAAACTGTGGTGAGTTCATTTGAATAGAGTCACCAGGGGTCAGTGTTACACTCACTGGGCTCAGGGTACAAAGCTGAACCCTGAGTCCCACCATACAGAGCTGTGGCCAAAGCCCAATAAGGTGACACTTGGGGGATGCAAGACAAATCAGACTTCTGAAATGAGTTCAGAGGTCTGGGAAAGCTGAGAACCAGTATCCCAACCTGATTGACAATGGTACAAGTTTGCCACGTCTCAGAGTGGCTGATAAAACCGTGTTATGTACCTGTGTTTTTCCAGCAGTGAGGTTGCAAATCCAAGTCAACACCAGAACAGAAGCTGCATTTTCTGTCTTTGCTGTTGTTTTCCCTTTACTCTTAAGTGTTTTGTCTTTTTGGAAACAGAATCATACTCTAACAACTATAGCTCCAGCTCATCTGAGCTAACTTCTCTTTTTCCTAAAAAGGATAGTTATTACTGTCTTTAACACCATCTAAGGAACTGTCAAAACTGTTTTATTTCAATCTAAGGCCAAGGTTGAGATTTGTGGATGCTCTGTAGCTCTTTGATCTGAGCAGTGTGGCAGGAATTACTGCCAAACGTATTGGGAAAATCTAGAGTAATTTGTCACTGATGTTATTATGGGATTGATAATGGGTGTTTACAGAAAGCTGAAAAGGAGTTTCAACTTCAATATGTCTCTCACTGTGAAATATGTATTGAAGAGGACATGATTTGGGATTTTATATATAAACTACTCCAGGGCCACCTTGCAAGCAAGAAAGAAAAGTGGATAGCCTTCAGTCAAGATATGCTGCCAATGGAGCACTTACTTTTGAATTCACAGCTCACTTTCTCTTAAGTTGAATTGGCAGCAGTAAATACTAAAAGAATAAAAACGCTATTGTCTGCTATTTTACTTCATATTTTAATTTCTTTTTACAAAAAAGATTCAATGGCACAGACATTCTTGTAATTATAAGGAAGGCTTTTAAAGTTAGCCTTGAAATACACAGGAAATGACTGTTACATTTCTTTTCAAATTTGCAACTAGTAGAAGGTAAAGGGTTAAATGTTGTCATTTTTTAGGAAAAAAACAAGTGATAGATTTCTACTAACCTTTGCCATTCTCTTCAGTCCTATCTCCTATGCAATTCCTTTTGTTTTGAGAGACCTGATAAAATATGGTAGTCTCCAGACAGCTAAAACAAGCTTCAGACCTGTGGTAAAAGATTGAACTAAATAGTGTTTTGCTTCAGTCGTGTTCCTGAAATGTCTAACAGTTCTGTAGTCTTATTGTCAAAGGTGCCAAGCACATGCAGCTGCCATTGACGTCCATGGGAGATTTTAATGCTCAGCATTTTTGAAAATCAGGTGACAAGATTATAGTAGTATAAGATTAAAATACTGTTCAATCCCATCTGCAGTCCAAGACTAAACTATATTAAGAGAGTCCAAGTACTAAAATGTTGTGTGCCTCAATATTCTAGGAATCAGTAATGATAGGAAATAAAATGTAGTTCAGTGGCAAAAAACTATGCGAACACACATTTAAAGTTGCTTGGTGCTATGTTGTCACAATGTGGAATCCTTAGTGGAGCAAAACTCAAATTTCTGAAAACTAGAAAATGCACAATAAAGGTTTCACATGCAACTTTAATCCTGCCCTCTTTCAGTATATATATTTTTACCAGCCTCACAATTGTTGAAATGTACAAGCTCTTCACCTTCTACAACCCATTCAGTCTCACTTATAGAATTTCATTCAACACTTGTCATCCAACAGTGTTAAAGTATACACATATGCACATTGCACATGCCACTTTCCCTCAGAATTGGCAGTACCACTCGTCACTGGAGTAATTTGCATACATGCAGTCAGTGTGTTAGGTTTTAGTTACACCTACACTAAAGGGTGGAGGAAGTCATTGGACTGCTTGGTAAAGGTGCATTTATCATCTAAAGACATATGTAGATTACTTGGAGCTGTGATTATCATATGATGAGATATGAGGAGCTATCATTACAAACTACATTGTCAGAAGTGAAGTGGAATACAAGAGGATTCTAATGCTTTCATGATGATTAAGTGAACGTGTAGGTTGATATGGTATCCTGGGAGTAAGTGAAAGGGAGTTGTAAAAGGCTGTGAAGTGCTTCTTAAATTGTACGTGTGGTGTTCTTTCAGTGGAGTTGGCTAAATTTATGAGAGTATGCCAGCATCTGGAACCTTCTGAATCTTCTAGGGCCATCCGTCAGTGTGAGTCTGATCATATTGTGGGCATTGCAAGATGAGGGATGAAGGAAGGTGTCTGCAACCTTTTTTTCCCCCCCTTGTCCTTTCATAGTGTTAGATGGAATCATGCGAGTGAGAACACAACTCAGTATTCTGCAAGAGGACAACAGTCAACCAAGCAACCTTAACTCTGTGTTAATGGACTTTCCTAGTTTTTTAAACTGGAAAATGCATGGTTTTGGTCAGAGCTAGCAATTGTGTAGGTAGCTATATATATCATCCCACAATTTGCATATTAAGCCAAATCAGCCTCCAGTCAGCAATCCCCATGCCATAGCATCCTCCTTTTTCTCCCACACATTTCTTCATGAGCCAGGAATTGTCCAAGAGCCACTCATAATACTGACAGTGCACAAATTTCTTTTCCTTCAGAGGTCAAGGTATCTTCACTGTGTGCTCCAAAGCTCCACACCATGTTAATTTGCCCAAAGACCAGGGTAGTAACCAATTACTTTCTCTCCCTCCAGGGGCTAATAAAATACAGATTTTTCTCAAATAATTTACCTATCCAAAGCTTGTCAACCATTTGTCCTCACTGCCCAACTCCTCTACAACTGCAATTCCTTCCCCTGTCTTTGTCCCCCACATTTACACCGCCACCCTCCATACAAAATCTCCTGTCTGCAGCTTTTTCAACCTGATGTAACAAAAATTCAACTGACTGGCTGATTACTGTTCTGCTGTGTTCACAGTAAGCTGCCCCATACAAAAACCCCATGTTTATATTATAACGGAGACAATTGATTGCAAGTAACTTGAGTTATTAAAACTTCATTGCAGAGATTTATGTAGGTTCAGACTACAAATGTTGGAGATAGAGAGTTCATGGGGCAATGGAATGAGCACCTTCCTTTGAACTACCTAGGCAACCAAGAAATGCCTACAAAGATGCCCACTCACTTTTTTAAATTGGTGCATGCACACTGTAATTTTCCAGACTATGAAGAAGTGAATAAATTTTTAAATACTGTTCTTAGGCTGGATCCCCCCAAAAATTTAGTGTATGATCTTGGGAGCTACTGAGACCATATTGATCCAAATCACATCAATAGTTTGAGTTCTAGCTCTGTGCCAAAAACCCCACGCAGAAACTTTTTGAAAAAGACGGCTTATACTTCTGGATCCCTGACTCAAATGACCTCAAATGTGGTTCACAATTACTATCCTACATCTCCTGAGGCATTCCAAATTCTGAAGAAATTGACTAAACATGTTAATTTTAAGGACATAGATTGCTTATCCTTTAAACAGCAGTTGTGATGCAACCTTAACTATAGTGGCTCTACCTCATTATAATCTTCATCATGATTTATGAACATTGCCATAGAGTGCATGTAATAACCAGTGCTAAACTCACAGTTCAGTTTATTTAATTTATTTTATTATACACCAGCGTGTAGAAAAATTGCATCCAGTTTCTCTTTCAGAACAATTTTCTTGAATGTTGGAAATTGTTACCTGCCAGCCAAGATGTTCTCAGCCTGCTCACAAAATTGTTAGACTTCCCCTCATCAAATACGACTAAAAGATAATTGGAAAAAAAGTTAGAAGAGAAATGGGCAAAAATAGATGTTCATTTTTGCAGTTTGAATAATGATGATTTTCAGCCTTCTGTGTGCCTCTAATTAGGTAGGAGGAAGATGAGATTCTTGCAACATCTGTGGTCCACTTTGGAGGCTGGACTGCAGGTGTAGTCCAGCCAGTAAATGAAGCCTCCTCTTTTTTTTTTGGTGGAGCCAAAAGATGTGATGCCAGATGAGCTGGCCAGGAGCAAATCGAGGACCAAACCTGAGAAATATTATAACCTGAGATTCAATAGGCTTTGTACCTTTAAGACCTACAAATTAGGGTGTTGATTCAAAGCAAATTAAAGTAAATTGGGATTCTTTCCCTTAACTTCAGTAGACTTTGGATCAGGCCCTTAAAATAGAAAGAAATAAATGCAAAGCTGGTTGAGAAATAATGAAGTTTTTATGAAAAATTGTTGACATTTTAAAAAAAATTCAACCAGCTCTAAAGTAAATTACAGAAAATAACCAGAGCAAATAAAATAAAACTGGCAAACAAATTTTGAGAATTCTTCTTTTTTTTTTTTTTAACTTCCTCAGTCCCTGGAAAAATACCTTTTCTTGGTAAAGTTTCCTTTTTATACTTTTCCAGTAGCTTTTATCTGAAACAATCTTTGCTGATAAATTCTGAAGTTGCTTCAAGGCTGTTTTGCTTACAAGTTAAGTCTAGTTCTTGTAAAAGGATTCAAGCATGCACTGATTGTTCTTAGCATGATCTTGGTCAAGTGATTTTAAGTCTTTAGCAAAACCCCAGGATAATAGTTCACAATGCACAAGCCTTTATTCTGTTATTGTGTTTTTGGATATAGCTAGTTGAGGCTTGTTGATTCAATTGTTACCACATATCCTGAAGAATGGAGAAGTTAAAAATGTATCTGAGGATACGAAAGAGTATGTAGAAAGACAACACATTTTAAGGTCTCTTTTAAAAAATGTTCTATGCTATTGACACCTAAGAAGATCTTAGTGAGCTAATTAAAATTAAAATTGTTCTTCAGCCATCCATTTATCAAAATATATAATTAACAGTAGAATACTACAGAATTATGATTCAAACTGTATTGTTTTTATTCAATTTTGTACTGTATCTCGTTCCAGGCATAGGAGGAAGATTTTATTTAGCAGAATGGAACAGAAACCAAATGTATTAACTCTTCTGCATATTGTATCTGTTTGCAAGAAAAAAACATTTAACTACTGAATTTTTTAAAATAAAAATTGTTCTTTTAAGTGATAAATGGAAGTATTGCATCAACTAGGAATTTTACATTACTCTGTCTTCAACTTACAATTTTACTTTGTATTTTGATTAAATACAGAAGGTTTATTTACCAATTATAATGTGATGAAATATGAAAATGTGGCCTTTTTCTGTTATAAAAGCTCAGCCATGTTCACTTGTATTGTCATAGTTGAGGATTAGAGTAATGGTAAAGAAAGTTGACCACTGATGCTGCATTTTGAATGCAAGAGGTAACCTGAGTGTCAGCACATTTACGGTAGTAAAAATGAGAGGTAATCAGGGCCTGCACAAAAATGTTGGGTTTGGAGATTACGAGACAAGACGTGATGGTGAGTGAATACGCTTGTGATGTACTCTGAAGTATAATTACAAAATTCACAATGACATAAATGTGTGAATTCTTTGACTTCAAAGATAATCAGAAACCATGGTGATTAACAAGCTTTCTAGACTGTATATCAGGTGAATTTTCTTATTTATGAATTAGCTAATACCAGAAAAATACATATGTGGATAAACTGATATTTAAATGTTAAGCTCTATAATCCTTGATCCAACCATATCAAAGCACTTTAAAAATATTAACAAATTAAATTCTCATCACCAAAACTATGTGGGAAACAATTTTTGCATCCCACAGATATTTTTGAGAGTTTGAATTTTTTGGTTTTGCCATCTTAAATCAGGACAAAAAGTTAGATCTCAAAAATATATGCTGAACCAACCAAAAGTTACATCTCAAAAATATATGCTGAACCTGCTTCACAAATCCTTCCCCCAATTTTGGTGAATTGAAACATTGTTTCCATGGTATTAAAATGTTTTATTTCAGTTTCAACCTTTTTTAGTTTAAATTTCAACACAAAGAGTAATTCTAAACCTGAGTGTTTCCTTTAGAAAATGTCAAAATATTTACTTTTAATAACTTTGAAAACTTTATGTACCTCAATATTGATTTGGGCTGGGAAATTCACCAAATTAGAGCCTTTTTTGTGAAGTTTTTTCTGCACAGTTTCAGTGAAACAAGATTTTTCATTTAAAGAAACAAAAAATTCTTGACCAGTTTTACTCATACCACCTCCTTTCAAGAAGTTATGCTTTATTATCCCCATATTACAGATGGATTGACTAAGGATAGACAAGCTGGCCAAATTCTCAGAACAAATAGCTTCCTTCCTTCCTTATAAATGTTAAACTAAATCATTCAGTAGTAGTAGTTTCTTCATATTTACTCAGGTAGATATGTAGAAGTGTGAAATGGCTGAAATATTGCATGTTAAAAAGCAGATTCAAGTCTTGAAACTTCTAGTTGTAGGATTTTTGTTATACAGTTGATAATATGGCTTTGTGATCTCAAGATGCATGCAATTGTTACCTTCAATTGACATTATGAACCATGCAGTTAGTATGAAACTATATTTGGATGTTGACTCTTGAAATATGCTAACCTTTTTAATAGATATATCTGTGTGAAGAAATACACACTACCTGAGTTAAGAAAACATTTCAATTTCTCTCATTGAGTTTCCAGGTTTTTTCTGCCTTAAATTCATCTCTTGGGGTATGTTTACACCAGTGGTGCCCAACCTTTTTGGCTCAAAGGCCACAAATATAATTTTTATAACCCTGAAATGCCACCAGTCTATTTAATTAAAATTAAATTAAAATTTAATTAATCAAATTTAAATTAGTTTTAAAATAAAATTAGCAAATCCATTAATTAATATTAAATTAAATTTAATTCAAATTTTAATTAATTTTTAAAAGGTTAGTGGGAGAACTGGGAGGGCTGTGTGTGCTGGGACCCAGTGGGAGACCCTCAGCCCAGCTCCTGGCTGTGGGACCTGGCAGGAGACTTGTGCGTGGCTCCCAGATCTGCCCTGGGACCAAGCAGAAGGCTCTTGGAGCTGAGCATGGGCCATTTTAAAAAGCCCCATGGGGCATGGGTTGTGAACCCCTGGCTTACACTGTAATATAAACTTGCAGCTGGCCCATGCCAGTTGGCTCAACCTTACAGGGCTCAGACTAGGGGCTGTTTAATTGTGGGGTAGACATTTGGGCTGGAGTCCAAACACTAAGACACCGTGAGGTGGGATGGTCCCAGAGTTCAGGATGCAGCCTGTGCTCAAAAGCCTATACAGCGCTTAAACAACCCCTTAGCTCGAACTCTGCAAGACTGAGTCAGATGGCATGGGCCAGCCATCGATGTCTAACTGCACTGTAGACGTACCCTTAAGTAAGTCTATACTGCAGGGTAAGTCTAGGGTTACTGGATCTTCAGTCAGTGGCTTATGAATTGGAGAACCCAGGGCTTGAGCATCTACACTGATTCTTAACCTAGCATTGACAATTTTTTAACCTGGGCTCAAATCTAGGGCTCCAGTGTCCATACCACAGTGTGCGGACCTGATTCCAACCAACCATAACCTGGGCTTTCTAGCATCTCTCGAAATGTTACTGCTCTTGCTCTTTGTTTAGGAAAACTTGACTGTCCGCCAAACTTGATTGACAAAGGAAGTTGAAGACAAGAATATTTTGCCTGGACGGATTCTTTTGGTGGATCCAGTGGGGATGTGTGCACACTGTAAAGCAGTAGGGTTTGAACTCTGGGTCCCAGCTTGACTCAGGAACCAACTCAGGCACAGACAGACCCTATACCCCCAAGTTCTGGGACCCTGGGTCTAAGTGCTTCAATTAGTGTAATAGTGAATAGAGAGAAAGGGGATTAGGTGTGAGCCTGTGTTCGAATCCTGGGATTATACAGTAATGTAACATACCCTTAAGGGTAAAGCTTTGACAGGATACATAAAAATGTTGCATCAGAACTTTTATTTAGTGTCAACAGAATTTTTACAGCTAATTTCATTTGCCTCAGATAGCAAATGCACCCCTAATATCTGAGCATGCATTTGTAGCTTAATTATTCTGTAATGTTACATTTTCTGTAACATTTCCTAGGTTTATATCCTTTTAAAAAAGAAGATAATAAGCTGTGTGAGAACCTAATATATAGCACCTGCAGTTAATGGGATCCTCTATCAACACACAACACTTTGTCCTTAGAGAAAATACTTCAGACATTTGTTTAAATTTTATTTTGAGTTCACAAAATCAAAAGCTTACTTGTAAAGCTCACATCTATAGAACTGTAAAAAGTAGACTGTATAGCAAAAACATATTAATCAAGTTGTGGACATATGTTTGGAATGCTGTGACTGGCAAAAAAAAAATTAGAAACATATCTGTTTATATACTGATTCATGACTTAGTGAATTGTACTGGATGTATGATACAAGTTGTCAAATAAGTTATTGCCTTAACCTTTGTAGTAGAACTCTACTCCATATCTGAAACTGTGGAGTACCCCTGTTGTTTATAAATCTATCCAGCTAATTAAACTATATAGTTCCTGCATTTAATCATACTGAAAGAGGTTGTAATCAGTGATCATAGTACCAGCTCTATGAACTCTGCAAACCTCAAAGGTTGACAGCTGCAGCAAGGAACCCAAGAAAGGATTATAAAAATCAAATGACTTTTGGAAGCATGGGGGATACCTGCCAATTCAGAGGCAATATGGAAGCAATTCTACAAAGTCAGAGTGCTCACATACAGTAGCCTTCAGAAAAAGAAGTTTTAAATGTAAACACCTGAGTATGTTAAGTAAGACCATAAAGGTCAATACATGTGAGAGTAGTAGAGCAATACACAGTTCTGCAAATGTGGGGGAGGAATCACTACATCAAAGGGAACCTTTACAGCTCTTTTGTGGTCACTTTATGCTGTTATAAACTGGCTACAGTTCAGAGGTGAATTTTCCCCAGGTATTTACAGTATTTATACAATTTATAAAATACTTGCCTAGTTACCTACAAATAAATAAATACCACTGAACATAAGTGTAAAATGAATAATGTTATTAGAACACTAGTGGAAGATCGAGTTAGAAGAACATTATTATTGGAACTGATGACCTCATGATGCCATCAAGCTCTTTAGCCAAATATGAGACTGTATTGCACAGCTAAGGGAATTTACATTTTAAATGACCCACAGCATGACCTTTATCTCATACTAAGAGGATTTAGAATCCAACTGTTTGTACACACTTTGAGATTACCTACATTAATATATATAAAATATAACATGGTCTTAAAAATGACAATGAAAACCCATGTATAATAAGGCTGACCTACACTGTCCCATGGTTTCAATTGTCAATGAATGTCATGATAAACATTTAACTGATACAGTTCCAGCACTTAAATATACTAATACTATTTAATCTATCATATTGTAAGTCAGAGCTATAAAATTTAATAAGAAACTGTAGTTCTATCTCCTTGACATTTTAGGTATTCGTTCCCCTGAATGTATTTTATAATGAGAATGAATGAAAATGTTACCAAACATTTCCAGTGCTGGGTGCTGAAGTTAGACAGTAAAGGCCCATATCTCAGCTGGTGTAAGTTGGTGTGCACCAACTTCTATCAGCTAAAGAATATAGTCCTTAAAAGTGAAGATTTTCCCTATTTTAATGTTGGTTGATTTTTCAACTATGATTAATATTTGTGGTTAATTTCTTGCTCAGTTTACTTATAGTAACCCCAGTCTCTCTGAACGCTATTTTATTATAGGAACAAGAGGTTCATGGATGTTCTCCAGTGCTTGTATAAGAAAGGGCATGGATCATACCCTGTGGATGATTATGTAGGTGAATCATTAGGCAGTATTTCTGCTTTACAGGTGTCCCATGATGTGGAAAGTACTGACAGGCTTCTACGTGATTTCTACATGCAATAAAACAGAGCTCCACAGTGACAGTCCATGGCAGAAGTGGGGCATGGTGACAAGTTGTGAGTGTTGTCAGTGGTTCAGAACTTAGAATGGGTCTGTTGGGCCAAAACTCTCCATGTGGAAGAGCAGCATAATACATCCACCCCCTTTCCCTATACAATACAGGTAATGGCATCACTGCATGCCAACTACTGTGGGTTGGAACTAAGGATTACCTCCCTCACCTTTGTGCTGTCTGACCATGAGCAAGTCTGTTTTATTCAGCAGGGCTACATGGTCCGACTCCAAAATTTCACCCTTTGGGAATATGTATCATAGTATAGAAGGTTTTTTTGCCATTTCAGCCACGCGCTGAAGCCAGGCTCTGTGGTGGACCTATATGGTAGACCAAGCTCTGTGTTGGACCTGGTACAGAGAGTGCAGATGCGTCAGAATCCCATGGATATGTGAATCCAGTGAATCTCACAGTTAATAATGCGGAGGAGGCTTTACCAGCTCCTGCCCATAGATAGGAGTAATAGTTGTAGGGAAGTCTGCTTTCACCTTGTGCCATGATCCCACTCATAATACCTTCCTGAAACCTGCTTATTCATTTTATATGGATTAAGTGAATTGTATCATACAGAGGTCACCCTTATGCATTTTTCAATTTTCCTTTAGATAACATGACCATGGTCTTTACAATAGGTATATTTTCTATAATAAGGCCTGTTCTATCCCAGGTTAGGACTCTCGAGGCTCTGCTGCATCCCTGCAAGGCCTGCTCTGTCTCATCCCTTGTGACTGTGTTCCTGTTTCACCTATTTACTCCATCACACACTTCTTTCCCCCCCACCACTCCACTTGCTAGAGACTTAAGGAGCCCTCCTGAAGGTAGGAGGTGGCCCTAGCTGAGCAGGGGCTGGTGTGGGTTAATGACCTGGTGCCTCCCCCTGCTCCACAGTAACCAGACTTTTGATTCGGGTGCAAGTTAGGGTTGCCAGGTCTTGAAAATTGGACATCTAGCAACCCTAATTGACAACGGGACACAGAAGCCAAAAAACAGACCATCTAAACCCAGATGGGTGGTAACCCTACCCTATTCCCTTCTTTTCTCCTTGCCCCATCCCATTTCCTCCCCCAACTCCCTTCCCCCTATTCCACTCTTCTATCTCTGTCCCCTTCTTTTTGACGTGCTCCATCACCTCCCTTCTTCTTCTCCCCACCCTTTCCCCTTTTCTTTCCACTCTGTCCCCTGCCCTTATCCCTCTCCCCTGCCCCATTCCCTACCTCTTTCTTTTCCCCCTGCCCAATCCTAGCCCTCTTCCTTCCCCACTGTCTCTTCCCCCATCCCATTCCCATGCTCTGCCCCCCCCCCCCGAGACTCATGGTTGTACAGAAACAGTACCCATCACATGAAGAAGAGGACAATGATGGGCACTAGGACCCAGACTAAGGGGACAGTAGCCCAGAGCTCCCAGTCTCAGTTGGGGGAGGGGCCAACTGAGCCACTGCAGCATGAGAAGGACAGAGCCCCACTCCACTCGATAGGTTGACCAGTGCAAGGCTTACTTGGCACTCACAGAAATTGAAAGTGAGGGTGCTCTTGAGGATGGGGTGAGGGAGGGCCAATTTCTCCCAACCTACACCCATGCCTGGTGCTGGTTCATGGCCCAGCATTTCCCCCTGCCCTCGGTATGGGATAGGGGACAGCACTGATGATCAGACACTGCCTGGTTCCCTTTTTTATTGGAGCTTTTTGGTCAAAACTGGATACCCAGGACCCTGTTCTGAGTTATTTTGCACTGGTGCAGCTGCACAGGTGCAAACCCCTAATAGGCACTAGGGCTATGTCTACACTGGGAAATTTAGGTCGACTTAAATAAGTCAACTTTAATAAGTTGACTATAAGTTGACCTTATTAAGTCGACTTAGAGAGTCCACACTGGACTCCTAAGTAGACTTAAAGGGGGCTTTACTAACTCGACTTAGAGAGTGTACACTAGATTCTCTAAGTCGACTTGTTCGGTCCAGCAAGCCCCTGAGTGGTCCAGGGGAGAAGGGAGCGAGGAGCTCCCTTCTGCCCCGGACCACTAGGCTCCCTTCTGCTCGGGACTTCTCAGTGTCTGAGTGGTCCCGGCGAGATGGGAACCCCGCTCCAGCTGCTGAGCAGCTGGAGCGCGGGTCCCAGCCAGCGCTCCAGCTGCTCAGCAGCCGGTAGCTGGAGCGCCGGTCTCCAGCTCTCCCTCCTCATCAGCTAGGAAGGAGCGTGGGGCAGCTGGAGCGTGGGTCCTGGGGAGAAGGAAGCAGGCCCCGCGGTCCCTTCTTGCCAGGACCTGAGTGGTCCCGGCGAGAAGGGACCCATGCCCTAAGTCGACTAAGTTGACTTAGGGCTACCCGACCTCTACACTGGATTAAGTCGACTTAAATAGTCAGCTTTATACGAGGTGTTATAAAGTTGACTTTGAATTTCCTTAAGTCGCCTTAAGCAGCTGCTTAAGTCGACTTAAGGAAACTGTGGTGTAGATGTGGGGTAAATTAAGTCGACTTAAGCAAGCTTATGTCAACTTAATTTTCCAGTGTAGATGCACCCCATGTATCAGTGCAAAAAGTGAGTTTTTTTCATGGTTTAACTTACCTCTGTTTTGGTGACCAAAATAAAAATCAGATGCACAATGAAGAAGGTCTTCTAACAAAGCTGGAGCATATTTGTACTGGAAATGTGTAGAAGAAGTCTAGAAAAATCATGTGACACCTATGGAAAAGGGTTAATTTAGGTATTCAACAACTTGCAAAAAAGTAAGTGTCCTTCTGTGAGGATCAGTCTTCAGCCCGTGTAAAATTGTTTGATAAAATAATGTTGCTATTTTGTGCATCCTTGGTTGCGTGTTTTCTCAGTCACCGTTCCGCTTGGGGTTTTTTGTGAGTGGCTTGGAGTGATAAATCAGAATTTTCCAACTCCATTTTGTATGAGTAGTTGCATTAGTTGCATTTGTTTAGTAAACTCAGTTATTTAATTGTCCCCGAGCTCTTTAATAATATTACTCCAAATACAATAATCCTGACAGAATTTTCCCCATTTTTCATTAGACATCATAACTCAATAACTGGATGATTTTACCTCACAAATGTGAGCGTTTGTGGCCAAGGCAAAAGATCCACAATTCAAATCTTGTAAACATAACTAGGAGGCAGACTTTAAGGTTTGTTACTTAACACAAATGCCTTCACTTTTTGATGTTGTGTTCAAATAGAGAAAAAAAATAATTTTTTTTTTGTTTTCTTTTTGTAATAGCTGGTTGTAAAAAAACCAAAAAAGCAAAATGAAACAAAAATTTATTATTATTCAGTGAAGCTGAAAGAACCAGTGTAGGTTAGCTCAGATTAGTAAGTTTCACTGAGAATAAGCATGTCTGATATATAGGATCGACCACTCAATCAAGCTGCAGCATTTCAGACACTCCATGAGTAGGTTTATAGCTTTAAAGCCCTCTTTGCCCAGTGGGCTCTTCAGGGCTCTAATAACTCAGACATACTCCTGTTCATCCACCATCTGCAGTCTCCTTTTAGTTCTAATAGAAGCATTCAGTGTAATTATATAGTTATCCTTGATTTAGCCATCCTCATTTTCATAAAACCCAGATCCTGTATCTCAATTTTCTGTATGATTTAGTCTGGCAATGAAAGGTTTATATTTAGCTTCATAACTCAGAAAAGTATTCTGGACTAGATCTGTTCCAAAGCGCTAGCCATGTTAGTCTAGTTCAGCAAAACAGACAAAGAATCCTGTAAAAACAACGAGAGCCCTGTGGCACCTTAAAGCCTAACACATTTCTTCAGGCATCAACTTTCGTGGGTTGCAACGTCAGATGCAATAAATAAATTTGTTAGTCTTTAAAAGTGTCATAGGACTTCCTGTTTGTTTTGCTGAACTAGATCTAGTTTACTGTGAAAGGTACAAAATAATACCACTCATAGGCTGCGTCTACACTGGTAAATTAAGTTGACTTAAGCTTGCTTAAGTCGACTTAATTAAAATTAAGTCAACTTTATAAAACCACCTTCCTAGTAGACCTAAGGCTTAAGTCGGCTCCCTAGAGTCAACTTAAGCCAGTGTAGATGTGGGGTAGCCCTAAGTCAACTTAAGGCTACCCTAGGGCTCCACCAATGCCCTCCTTGACAGGGAGGCACAGGAGAAGCCTAGCATGCCTCCACCTGTCAGGGCAGAGCCCTTCCCACCCTGCCCCTATGCCCTGCCAGGGTCTCTGACCCCATTTGCCCCATTGTACCTATGTACAATGGGGCAAAGGCTGAGCCCCCTGGCATTGGGTGCCCCCCCATTCCCGTGGACCTGCCGTAGGTCCCCCTAAGCCCCTAGAAGTCGACTTAGGCGTCCAGTGTGGACGCTCTAGGTTGACTTCTTAAGTTCCCCTTTAAGTCGACTTTACTTTTAAGTGTAGACACACTAAGTTGACTTAACTAAGTTGACTTTAAGTCGACTTAGTTAAGTTGACTTAGTTAAAGTCGACTTAAATTAACAAGTGTAGATATAGCCTTAGAGCTCAAAACTAGGGTTTCTGTATCCATAGAAAACTCATATAGTGAACCTTGCTGGGAAGATACCAGAAAGAAGGTAAATTTTGCCACTTTTGCTTTTGGTTATCTACAAATTTACTTTGAAAGTCTCCTTGAACTCGGGGGTTGCAGGTGCTTTGGAGGATAAGATTAAAATTATAGAGAATTTTGCAGAAATGGTCTGAAGTAAACAGGATGAAATTCAATAAGGATAAATGCAAAGTACTACATTTAGGAAGGAAAAATCAGTTGCACACATACAAAATGGGAAATGATGGCCTATGAAGGAGTACATTGGAAAGGGATCTAGGGGTCATAGAGTATCATGAGCTAAATATGAGTTGACAGCATACTACTGTTGCAAAAAATGCAAACATTCTGGGATGCATTAATGGGAGTCTTATCTTCAAAGCATCTGACGAAGTGGGACTTTCTTCCATGAAAGCTCATGTGATAAATAAAAGTGCCACACACCTCTGTTTGTTTTAAGACATAAGAAGTAATTCTTCTGCTCTATTTGGCACTGAGCAGACCTCAACTGGAGTATTGTGTCCAGTTCTGGATGCCACATTTTAGGAAAGATGTGGACAAATTGGGGAAAGTCCAGAGAAGAGCAACAAAAATTATTTAAGGTCTAGAAAACATGACCTATGAAGGAAGATTGAAAAAAATTGGGTTTGTTTGGTCTGAAGAAGAAAAGACTGAAGGGGACCATAACAGTTTTTAAGTACAAAGAGGAGGAAGAAAAAATGTTCTTTTTAACTTCTGAGGATAGGACAAGAAGCAACTGGCTTAAACTGAAGCAAGAGTGGGTTGGCTTGGACATTAGGAAAAGCTTCCTAACTATCAGGGTAGTAAAGCACTGAAATAAATTGCCTAGCAAGGTTGAGGAATTTCTATCATTGGAGATTTTTTTAAGAGCAAGTTAGATAAACAATAGGAGAGTCTAGATAATCCTATCTAGAGTGAAGGGGACTGGATTAGACGACTTTGTGAGGTCTCTTCCAGTTCTATGTTTCTATGAGTCTGCTTTGCTGGGTGCATACATTTTCTTTTCTCAGGAACATGTAAATGTAAACACATACAAATAGAAAATATTTACGATACCCAGATTTATTTTAAGATTGCTGTGTTTTAACTAGTTAACTCCACTTGAAGACTAAATTTAGAGTTATGATGTCTTTGTTTTTCTAATCCTAATTGTGTAAACATGCTTGAGAGAGACTATTTGTGCTGCTGGCCATATCTATCAAGTATAATGAAAACACAGCTGAATGATATAATGAGGAAATAAAAAGAAATAAAAACTGACCTATTGTTCACAATTACTCCATATTGGATGTGGGTTAAAAGGTCTTCCACAATTAATTTACTAACTCAAGGGTATTAAAAAAATTGCTTTGGTGTTTGGAAATTGTGTCATATATGCCTTCTTTCTTTTTTTCTTTTTTTTAAAAAGAGACTATTGCAAATATGAATAGTTGGAGTGCCATCTGCTTGAGGGACTTACATTTACAGTACAGTATAGTACAGCCAGTTAACATGGCTTACAATTCTGACAATACTGTATGCCAACAAAAGAGGCCGAGATCGATTTTCTTGGCAGAACATTGACTGTCTGAAATTTATTTTAATTGTCTACTCATACAGAAGTTACAAGATTAAGATTACAAGATTAATCAAGGTTAGTTTGACTACATGCACGTTTTAGGATTGCTGCCAGAAAATTCTGAAAGGAGATTGTTTGTAGAGAGCTGGCCAAACTGCTGAAGAACGGGAGTGGGGGAAGAGAAGCCTCAGTAATTTCTCAAATATAGTAACAGTATGTAATGCTCGCCATCATACCTTTAGCCATGATTCACAGCACAGAGCTTCATTAAAAGATGTGACTATTATGTAATAAACTGTGTTTCAGTAATAAGGGAACTGCTTCTTCAGCTATAGCTTTGGCTCTGAAACTGCACCAGGGGTAAATTTAATAAAAACAGAAATGTCAGGAAAATCACAGTGGAACTGAGATCTAGACATGCTATCTACTAAACAGGACACTAAGCTATTTTTCTATTTGCACTCATACTTTTTACATGTCTCAAGTACATTTTTATATTCTTTACTACTGTGGCATGTCATCATTATGGCTGAGGATTCCAAATTCATGCTTGTAGTCTGCTCCATTAAATTATCTTCTTATCGCTACATGGGATCTATGTTATTAGGAGCTTCTCTCTCAAACACATAGCAGCTATCCTAGGATTACGTAGCTAATCTTTTTTGTAACCTTTCATACACAAATCTCTAGTAATGACATCTGCTCTGCCTGAACCAATATGGAAAAATACATGTAATTTACATATACATAATATGTAAGTAGACTAGAGAGGGAAGGAGCACAGGTACCATAAAAGAAGAAGTCATAGTAGTCCATACAAGAGATAATCAGGGATTTAGCAGTTGGGAAGTTAAGAAGTTTAGAGATATAAAAGAAAAGTGATGGGATTTGTCAGGAAAGGATCAAAAGATGACTGTATTTTTTGGCCTAGATGGCAATGAAATTGGTGGAGTTGTCAATTGTGAATCAATGGATGAGAAGGCAAAGGAAGGGAAATGATTTTGGGAGCACAGATGAGAATTTTAGAGTTTGAGATGTTTGAAATTCAAATAGCAATAGGCCATCTAAGACACAGAAATGCAAAAATGGAGCAAAGTAGAGAGGTCAGTGATGGAGAGGTAGATATCCAAGTTATCAATGTATCATTCATTATTTCTTCGAGATACTACCCAGGAGTCTTAGTTACAGATCAGAACCGTACTGTGCAAACACAGAACTAAAAGTTGGTCCTCCCATAAAGACCTTACAGTCTGTGATGGTAGCTGAAAGTATGGAATGGGTGAGTCTGCCTAGGGAACAAGCTATAGAGGAATAAAAAGAGGGAACTGAGGACAGGACCCTGAAGGTTGTCTATAGAGTGAAGAAAAGAGGAAGAGGTGCTCCTGCAAAGGATAATGGAGGAGCAGTCAATAATTTAGGAAAGCAAGTCAGAATTGTAAAAAATAAGATAGGATATAAAAGGGGATGTTATACAACATTAAAGGCTTCCTTAAGTCCAGTGAGAATGGGGAAGAGACTCATAGGTTCAACTCTCTTTTATTTGGGTAATTTATTCACATCTGTTAAGGGGAGAAAAGGTATAATGGTGAAGAGGGAGTTGAAAGAGGAATTCAAAGCAGCATAAAAAGGCAACACTCTACAAAACCTAAAATTGAAGTGGAAGCTGTTAGAGAGGCTTTACTGTAGAACAAAACTGGCAAATGATTTGCTGCTTCAAAATTATCTTATGGATCAGGGAAACAAAAATGCTGCTAAAACTGATTCTAGGATAGCATTCAAAATTCACAGTTAGAAAAATTTTACTAGCGTTAGGCCAGATTCTGATACCTTATACTGCAAGTACATTGACTGCAATCGGCCTGTTCTTAGAGTAAGTTACAATTTAACAGGAATAAAGATACTAGCAGCCAGCCCATAAGCTTTGATAGGATACTGTCTTTTCCTTCCCCAAAATATGAAACCATCTGGATGCTGTTAAATAGACTAATTCTTGAAGTATGTGCTGAGATGCTCTGGAAGGTGAACCTGAAAATATTTCCTTACTTTGCTCTGACAATAAGCTTCTCTGCAGATGAAACAGCATGATATGCAATCCTCAAAATGCTAGATGTGTTAGGTCCTACACCATTGCATTCATTTGATGACATGTAAGTTAACACTTTTATTAATTTGTACTTTAATTTGTATTAAAAATGTACTCAGTAAGACAGCTTCCTACAGTATGCTCAGGGGAGCAGCAGTCATACTGTTTTATTCTAGCATTATTCAGTGTAAATGAAAACAGTACAATACAGTTCCAAAGAGGTAGCCGTGTTAGTTATTTGCAGAAAAACAAGAGTCCTGTGGCACTTTTAAAGACTAACAGATTTATGTATCGCATGAGCTTTTGTGGGAGAAAATCCCACTTCATCAGATGCTTTCAAAGGGTCTGATGAAGTGGGATTTTCTCCCACAAATGCTCATGCGATAAATAAATCTGTTAATCTTTAAAAGTGCCACAGGACTCTGTTGGTTTTTTTAGTACAATACAGGATGATCACTCTATAATAGCAGATGACAGTGATCAGTGAAACCTTCAGTTTGTTTTCCACTGACTAAGGTAAGACAGCCAAACTCCTTAATAGTAGACAATATGGATTCTTCTTTCAATGGATCTGGTGGTTTCTTGTAGCAGATTACGGCTGCCAACCCCAATAGCCTGCTTCGTACAGTCATTGAGGCGGGGGGGGTGTGGTGAGGGGAAGATGGGGGGAGCAGAGATCTAGGTACTTTAACATTAATGAACTAGGTTGAGTGAAGGGCATGTTGGCTGTTGGTGTTTTTAAAAAAGTTGAATAATGCTGGTGGTAAATCGTGGACACAGGCATAAGGTGTACTAAGCCAGTGATATTGATTTCTCCAGGAGAGGCTTGACCAATTTAGTTAATTGCAGAGATCACAGTGATGGGATGCTACTGCACAATAAATGGATAGTACATGTTTATAAACATTTTCTGAGGGTTAAGGTTTTTCAAACTACACATTTATTTTGCAGTATCTGGGAAACCTGTTTGAGTTCCAGAATTTACAATCCACCCCGGCTAATTTAAACCCTTGTGTTCTTTTAAGGGTGATTCTGCTTTTTTTTAAAAAATGTGTTTCTAGGAAATGAGAACCTCATGCTATTTATTAGGAACAGAAGAAACTTTCCACTCTTCTTCAAAAGATAGGCTGGCACATGAGTGTACCTTGTATTTGTTGTATAAAATCTGGGTCAAGTGCTCTGATAAAATAAAAGCAACTCCCCTGATTTGTTTGGATTTTTTTTTTCTCCATCTGTTCCTTTTTGCACTCTTCCCCGTGGCTGGTTTTCACTTTCTTTGTTCTCGTCTCCTGTTTCCATCTTAGAGGTTTTCTCTCTCCTTTATTTTTCATTCTGCTTAATTCAGTTTCTCCCTTATTTTTGGTGAATTGTTTTTCTCTCTGCTGTCTCCCTGGACTTTTATCACAATCTTTCCTAAGCAGACTGTGTACTCAGTATGATTTATATTGGAATCAGACTTTTGAACCCGTGAGTTTGAACTTAAGCAAAAAGAGTTAGCTTAGCAGTTGCATATCAACTGGTGAATTCTAAGTTCTAATGTCTGATGGTGTGAGGGGTCTTCAGCCTAAACTAGAATTATTCAACCATGAGTTTCAACTTTGGTGAGTTGCATTTCTGATTCTTTATCTCCCAGACTCCTGCTTGGCATTGAAGACTCTATTCCTTAAAAGATTTCAGTTTGAATATGTAAAAGAATGTTATAGCATAACCAGTGCTTTCTTTGTTTAAAAAAAAGGGTGCTGGTACTTGGCCAGACCGATGGCAGTGGCAGGAGAGCTGGGGCCTCATTTCTGTGAAAAAAGTTGCCGGTACTCAGTACCCCTGAATATCATCACAGAAAAAGCCGTGAGCATAACTATGTGCTTGAATCAGACTATTGTTCTTGTTTCTTTGTATATGAGTGATAGGAGAAGAAGGAATACATACTGTTCTTTCTGAGTGCCCAGTTATGAAGAACTTTACTAATATAGCTAATCATTATTGGAACTAATAATATGAGTAAGGCTTGCAGGATCCAGCCCTTAGCAGCCATATAAGTTGTTGATGATTACCCTTCAGTTGATAATACAATAGCATAATTGTCAGCTACCATTTAATATCTATTGATCTGGAGGATGTGCATGTGTGGAGGAGGCACTACCAAGCTATTACTCAGCTTTAGGATCCATTAATTATGACTTAAAATATCTGTGTAACAGCTGCAACTTGTCTTTGTTTTGCAAAATAATATACTGATTGAGTGTTAGTATTAAGTACCAAATATTCATCTTCAGAAGGGGTTAAAAGTGATATTCCCCAAAGATGCATACTAGCACTAATGTAGCTTAATGTGCTTACTAAATTTGAAGGTCTAGGTGAATAAAGTTATGTGGCAAAACTTGAAGTAGACACAAAATTATTTAAATTAGACAAGTCTGAAGAGGTGGTCTTCAGAAACCCCTAACACAAGCAGGCAAATTGCTAATCACAGCTAAAAGATGAGAGCAGAGTACTATATGTTTCAAGGAAGAATTTAAGTCCATGTCTAGACTTGAGAGCTTGCATTGGCCCAGCTACACTGATGCAGCTGTAATAGGGATTGTGTAATCAGAAAGCTCTCCCATTGACATAATAAAATCACCTCAATGTGCAGCAGTAGCTATATCAGGTCCACCACTGACATAGCATTGTGGCACTTTCACTTCTGCTGGCAAAACTTATGTCACTGAGGGATGTGTTATACTCTGAGTGCCATAAAGTTTGCCTCATAATAGATAGTGTAGACCACTGGTTCTCAACTTTTTGAGGGTCGTGACACACTTGGCAGTGTGTTGTGACCCTACAGGACACACCAGTCTATCCACCCCAGGCCAAATCCAGCTATCTCCCCGGCTCTTCGCACAACACTTACCACTGTGTGGTGAGACAGTAATGTGTCCAGACACAGTGGCTGAGAACTGCTGGTGTAGACATGACCTAACAGGCTCAGAGACAGCAATTGCTATTAATTTAACTGAAGCTGCTTAGGAAAAAGACTGATTCATCAGTGTAGAGTCTTCTGTGAAAACAGCAACTTTTTGCTGGACAAATATGCCTTTTCCCTCCCTCAAGGAAAGATGACAGTAGAACAGGATTGTTTGCATCACACAATTATGCACCAAGGAACAGGGAAGCTTTTAGTAATTCATATTTTCTTTGTATTATTATTTATGGAATCACCCCTGCTCTCAGGTTCTGAGTATTTGCCAAGCTCCCTATGGGCAGACAAGATAGATGAGGTAATATATTTTATTGGACCTACTTCCATTGACGGGAGGCACAAGTTTTTGAGCTTTAAGTGGCTTTCCCTAAAGGTTTCTTTATCCAGACTGGAAGAGCTCTATTATCAATAGGCAGAGGTTATGGGACAAGGCAGAAATAGACATTGTATGTAGTTGTATTAAACACATTGTCACTATGTATTTATGAAACATAGAATTGTAAGACTGAAAGGCTGCATCTACACTGGTAAATTAAGTCGACTTAAGCTTGCTTAAGTCGACTTAATTTACCCTGCGTCTACACTACACTTTGCTTATGTCTACTTAAGCAGCTTGCTTAAATCGACTTAATGAAAATAAAGTCGACTTAATGAAAATAAAGTCGACTTTATTAAACCTGCTTTTTACTCGACCTAAGGCTTAATTCGACTTTAACTTGTGTGATTTTATGGAAATGTCTGAGAGAGGCGTCTGTGTCAAACCATTGTCTCCTTAATGTTAAGGAATGTGACAGGTGATATGAGCCCATTGTGTCCTTAATGGCTCATCAGTTTACTCCCTGGGCCCATTGTAGCTGGAAAATTCCTAAACATTAAGGACACAATGGTTTGACACACCCTCCTCTCTCAGACATTTCCATAAAATCACACAAGTTAAAGTATAGATAGAACACCAAATTCCTAACTAAACTAACTTCTAATCCAAATAGAATTCATAGACATAAACTATATAATCATTCCCAGCAAATTACTACCTTTCTATTGATACCAAACATGACATAGTTCCTATGGATTATAGAGCATTTAGGATATATGAATAGAAAATATCATACATGCTTCCCTAAATCCCGACAGCATTACACCTTGCCCACATGCCCTGCCAGGGTCCCTGTCCCCCCTTTGCCCCATTGCACACAAGGGGTGCCCCCCCGCCACCGTGGACCTGCCCAAGGTCCCCTAGCCCCTAGAAGTTGACCTAGAGCATCCAGTGTGGACGCTCTAGGTCGACTTTGTAAGTTCCCCTTTAAGTCGACTTTAATTTTAAGTTAAGACTTAGTTAAAGTCGACTTAAAAGTGCAAGTGTAGACATAGCCAAAGGGACTTTGCAAGATCTTCTAGTTCAGTTCTCTCCACTTAACTTAGAACTAAGCATTATTTAGACCATCCCGGACAAGTGTCTGTGCAACCTGCTCTTAAAGATCTCCAATGATGGAGATTTCACAATTTCCTGAGGAAATTTATTCCAGAGCTTAATTACCCTGACAGATAGAATTTGTTTCTGAATGTCTAACCTAAACTGCCCTTGCTGCAATTTAAGCCAATTGCTATTTGTCCTCTCCATGGCTGCGTCTACAATGGTAAATTAAGTCGACTTAAACTTGCTTAAGTCGACTTAATTTACCCTGTGTCTACACTACAGTTTCCTTAAGTCGACTTAAGCAGCTTGCTTAAGTCGACTTAAGGAAAATAAAGTTGGCTTAATGAAAATTAAGTTGACTTTATAACACCACCTTTCTATTAAACCTAAGGCTTAAGTCGACTCTTTAGAGTCGACTTAAGCCAGTGTAGACATGGGGTAGCCCTAAGTAGCCTTAGGGCTACCCCAGGGCTACACCAATGCCCTCCCTGCCAGGGGGTACAGTGGGAGCCTGGCATACCCCCCCACAGGCAGGGCAGAGCGCTGCCCACCCTGCCCCTATGTCCTGCCAGGGTCCCTGTCCCTCTTTGCCCCTTTGCATCTATGTACAATGGGGCAAAGGCTGAGCCCCCTGACATTGGGCAAGGGGTGCCCCCCTGCCCCTGTGGTCCTCCCCTAGGTCCCCCTAAGCCCCTAGAAGTCGACCTAGGCATCCAGTGTGGATGCTCTAGGTCGACTTTCTAAGTTCCCCTTTAAGTAGACTTTACTTTTAGGTGTAGACACACTAAATCGACTTTAACTAAGTCAACTTAGTTAAAGTCGACTTAAATTAACAAGTGTAGACATAGCCCATATGTCCTCTACATACATGGGGAAGGGTCTGAGAAAAATGGATTTTAGTGAAGTTATGGAAAATATAGATTGGTTTTAGAGGAGGCAACCACTACAGTTGTGGTTTGGTTTTCTTTCAAGATGTTTTTCCTTACCAAGGATACGTAAACAGCTCATTTTGTTGCTACCACAATACCTCTGGGTATTTTTAGTTTTTCTTTCATTCTATTCTCTGGCCTTTAATGAATTACCAGATTGATATTGGTTTGAATAAAATTCCCCTGGAGTCTGTCACACTGCTTATATATGTACTACACTGAGATCCAAGGGTTTTTTCATATTACAGTAAATTGAACTTATCAGGCTGAACTTTCATAAGTATTTTGTTAAAGGACCTAGCAACATTCAGAGATAAATGACTATTTAACCTTTCTCCGATGAAACATTCTTAAACACAGTAGTACTTGAGATAAATAATAACCACTAGATAGTCATGTCCCAATCAGCATCAGCCTATATGATCCAAAAGTAAATAACAGAAACATTTCTGTGGGAAGAGAGGCAGCACAGGCTAGTAGTTAAGACCCTGGCCTAGGAATCTGGAAGTCTGGGCTCTGTTCTCTGCTCTCCCACAGTGCTGAGAGGTGATGATTTGGGGCAAGTCACTTTACTCTCTCTGTCTCTTTTTCCATACTGTCTTTTGTCTGTTTTGATTGTAAGTGCCTCAGAACCAGACATCTCTCTCACTGTGAGTTTGTATAATTCGTAGTACAACCTAAGAGGGGCCTCTGGGTGTTAATGTAAAGCGAAATATGAATTATAACAACAAACGGAGGTGGAAGATCCTTCAGAGAGCATCCAAAAGTTTTAAGTATAAAAATCACTGAAATATCTGAAACCTTGGAGGACCATCCCTCTCCCGAGTCTTCTCTTGTGAGGACTCTTCCCCTTTTTTCTCTTGAAGTGCTGGCTTCAGTCAGTAGTTGGGGCCCTACCACCTTTTTGAGTGAGGAATCTAACCCTCGGTTCCTCCGTTATGGTCCTATCTGGCACGGTTCTCCTCTTCATACAACCCACTATATAGATCTCTGTACAAACAGCACAATTGAATCCTGGGGCTAAATTAGACACTCCTATGATAAATTTGGATTCATCCATTGGCTATAAAACAGGAAAATATGTATACACCCATAAGTAGACTGTATCCATGGAAGATTATTAAATAGAATTACTCATAGAGTTCTCTTATACTACACTACACAAAGAGTCTATATCCCATACCATTATGTAGGTAAAGAAGATGAACATAACTAATCACTCTTAACTGAATACTTTATTGAGAATTTATTTTGGGGAAATTAGTAATCATTTTGGAATTATTCTTCCTTTCTCTCTCATACTCTGTCTCAATATTACAGTGTGCATTCTGCTTCCAATCCTTCTGCAGTCTTTCTGGGAGTTCACCCTTGTGAGTGATAGGCCATTGGCCTCCATTTTGCTCAAGGGGGAACCCCATGACTCTGCAACTCCAAGAATATGTCCCTGGCTTGAGCACCTCTTTTTCTCACTATGGCTTCTGCAGCAGGTCCAAATGAGGTTGGACTCTTGTTGGAGACTTCTCATCTTGTGCTACCAGCAAACATTTATAGTGGTATAAGACAGCCTTTTCAAAGACATTATTTATTAGTCAGTAGAAAAAACAGTATTCGGGGATACGGGATTAAAATGGGAAAGGAAAGTCTAAATGTACAACTCTCCGATATCAAATTCCAAAGGGGTAGCCGTGTTAGTCTATTGTAGAAAAACAACAGAGTCCTGTGGCACTTTTAAAGACTAACCGATTTATTTATCGCATGAGCTTTCGTGGGAGAAAATCCCACTTCATCAGACTCTCGTGCGATAAGTAAATCTGTTAGTCTTTAAAAGTGCCACAGGACTCTGTTGTTTCTCCGATATCAGTCAGTTTTACTTTGCTTGCTTAGGATAAGCCATCTTTGAATTGGCCTGACAGACTGCATGTTTACAGCAAACTTCTTTAGAAAGAGCAAGTTTCTTATATCTGCTCCCGTGACCTCTGTTTCAAATCCAAGTAATGCTGTTTTTATGTATACCTCCCTCTGCTATAGTTCAGAGAGGGGAATGGTTGTGTTCAGCCAGGTAATACCCATAGATATGATAAAGAGTCCCCATGCATGGCAGGCATAAAGAGCTAATGATCCAGTTAGTTTCCATTGTATATCCAAGGTAGCTCTATTAAGGGCTTGTCTATCTTGAAGGCTACAGCAGGATCACTGCCCTTGCAGTGTTATAGCGCTGCAGGGTAAACACTACCTGCATCAACAAGAAGGGTTCTCCTATTCCATAGATAATATTTCCCCAGAGGCAGTAGCCAGATCAAGGGAAAAATTTTCTATCGACCTGCCACTATTTACATGGGGATAAACGTAGGCTTAACAATGCTGCTCAGCTGTATGGATTTTCACACCCCTGACCAACATAATAAAATAGACCTAATTTTCTAACATAAACTGGGCCTCGCATATTGGCACATCATCATAGATCATACTTACTGTAATCCTTTGGACCGCAAAGTAGCACCCTGGAACCCCCATATTCACCACTGTGTTATGATCGATATATTTTGTACAATACCTATTTGTGAGATATTTGAAAAGTCTTGATCTGTTGAACATTAATATGCTGCTGAATTGTATGTATTATCAGTCTAGGTGAAGTTCTGAATTTTTGCTGTGTGTGTTACTGAAATACATTGTGAGGTTGGGAATAGCTAGGCTTTCAATTACACAAAGGAGTAGCCATCATTGCCAGGACTGTGCTGAAAGATCATTACAAGGGATTCCACTCTCCCAACAGGCATCCCAGAGACTTCTCAGAGAGAAGGCATGTAGGGAATGAAGACTGCTTGATCAATGGGAACTGCCTAAACCCATGTCACAGCAAAGATTGTTGTCATAGTTAGGAGAAAGTATAATAGGAGATATAGTATCATCATCCTTTGCTGCCCACCATCCCTTGCCCTGGAAAAACATTTGGAATGCAAAGAGTTTGAACTGAGGAAGGGTGGTTCCTGGCTGGAAGGTAATCCCTGCCTAAGTCCTAAGGAACTATAACCTACTTGTAACCATCTGTCAGGGTCAGACTTGTTTAATTCAACTCTTGCTTAGACTAAAAGTTTAGGATTTAGAATGCATGTTTACTTTTTCTTTTCTTAACATAACTATCTCTGATCTTCTTGCCTCACCACTTACAAGCACTTAAAATCAACTTTCTGTAGTTAATAAATCTTTTTTTTTTTACCTAATGGTGTGGTTTGGTTGAAGTGCTTTGGAAATCTCAGTTCAGGTTAGTAAGGGCTGTTGTGCACTCGCCACCCTTTTGTTGAAATGGTGAACTAGGCCAGTGCAAGATGGCACAGTTCTGAAGTGCAAGTCTGGGAAGCTGGGTGGGAGGGGAATTGTTCGGAGCCTCTGTATTGATGGTTTATGAATGACTGGGAAATCATTTATCTAACTCAGTTTGGTGTGCTCCTTCCTGTGGATGTCTGTGTAAGTGCAAAGCCTATTAGAAGTTTGTAGCTTGACATCATCATTACTCTCAGAGGCAGCTCGAGTTGGTGCATTGAGAGGGCTCAACAGCCACACAATCTAGGGCCTCTGGCAACTCAATCACACATACAAGCCAGATATGCCTGTCATCCACACCCAGTCCATTCAGCACTTATTTCCTGACTCATGGAAGTTAACCTTGAGACCAAGTAGAGAACAGTTCATGGGAATGGTTAAACTGAGTAACAATTCCATAAAAATAATAGAAATATTTGCTCATTCTCTATGGTCTGCCATCCTACTGGTATTACACTTTTCTACATAGCTATTTTTCTCCATAGGCCAATGTGTTATAGTGATCCATCTCAACTCATTTTTATTCTCAAAGGAGAAGTTAACATTTACACCTGTTTGTTCTCTAGGATAGAGGAATAATGACAATGGGGAAAAATAATTTTCTTAGAGCTTTAAGTAAATGTTTAGAGGTAGATCACCTAGTGTGATACTAAGTAACATTTTTGGGACAGAGGAGGTATTACCGTCCAGCAACAGATTGTGAGTGCAAGCAGCAAAGTTAATATTTTTTGATAGCCCGCAAAAGTATATCAGAACAGAACTACTTAATTTTCCTCAGTTTACTAGAATCATTTGCATATCTTATGGAGGTGCTGGTAGTAACTTTATAGTTAAGGTTGTAACTGATCTGTCCTTAAAAATAAAGCAGCCTCTTTCACAGGGTTTCATCACTTCTGGGGAACTCTCTTGTGGCTGGGTGGGGCAGGCAGGGCCGGATTATCATAGGGGCTTCAGGGGCTTAAGCCCTGGCCCCTGGCCAGAAAGGGGGTTCTAGGCTCAAGCCCCATAAAACCCCTGCAATAATCCTTTCCTGCCTGGCTCAGCGCCTGTAGGGCAGGAGCGCTGAGAGTACTCCTGCCTTGCAGGTGCTGGGGAGGGCGAAAGGGGCACCCCGGAGCCAGAGGCCAGTCTCTGTGATCCGCCCCACCCCTGGGCCAAATTACCCACCCCTAGGGGTGGAGCAGGGTGGGACAGCCCCTGTTCACTCCACCTGGGGTTGGGGCCAGCTGGCTTGCAGCCACAGTGAGCCCACCACCTTCCCTTCTCTGGTGTGGCTGCATTGGAGCAGGGACTTGTGCTGTGCGCCAGCCAGCCCCCTCCCCTCCACTCCACCCCTCTGCTGACTGGTCAAAGTGGGGCCAGGGCAAGAGTGCCCTCTGGCCCCAAGGCCCCCCCCAGTGATGGCTCCCCCCCATGGTTGGGAGGAGATGGGAGGGCCACACAATCAGGAGCACCTGAGCTAGTTAATCTGGCCCTAGGGGCAGGGGGTGGGATCTGCTTTTCTTCTCATCTAGCACTCCCTTCCATCACTCACTCACCCAATTACCTCTCTTCCTCTGAGACTCAGGGTGCTCTCTTCTCATGACTGAGCCCTGCTGCCAGGTCACTGTATAGTTTTCTTCTTCCAGGGTAACAAAATGTTACCAAAATATCTCAAGAGTCTTTTGATTCACTACCCAGTGTATGCTATTCTTCTTAAGTCTGTCAGGGGAACCTACTACTCTGAGCTCCAGTCCAGGAACCCTATGTCCACCAATCACAGTCAAGCTCAGACCTTGCTCCTGACCTGCTAAGCTCTTTCCTATCTGTTTTCTGTTCCATCACTGGCACTTCCTCCACTTTCCATAACTACTTCTCCTACTCATCTTATTACCAGAGTCTGGTTAGTAATAAGAAAGGGGAAAGTATGCCCGTGGATCCTACTTTGGACTACAATGTTCTCTGCTTGCTAGAGCTTCCTTGTCTTGCCAACTGCCTCATGTTATAATCCTTCCCCAGCTGGGCTTCTTCTGCAATTGGGAGTTTATCAGTCAAGTCTGACATTTCCACAGATGCCACCTATATGGCTAATTAGGGTCTTCTGAGTTACATTAAATTTCGGGAGAGTATTGGGTGAACACCCTAACACACTCTCACATAGATGTGAGAACAGCTTAACTAGTTAAAATTTGCACAGTGCTTTGCATACATAAAGATCTGTGTAAGTACTGATTATTTTATTTCTATCTGTGCACTTTCTGAACCCATCTGAACCCAAATCAGTCTGCTTAAGTGGACAGTGAAGGTGAAGGAAAGATTTGAATAGGGCAACCCTATGCTGTTGCCTTCTCTCTTGATCTCCCTGAACCAGCTATATTCTTTTAGCACAGCAGTTTCTTTTCTCCAGTCTGTAAAGTGAGGACTTAGAGTGGCTTTCTTTTCCTAAAAAAGCCATTGGTGCTGAAGGTTTTTCTTCATCTTTTCTCCCTGGATTTTTTTCTGCTTTACCATCTTGCATGCAAATAGAGAAGAAGAGCACCATCTGTTCTTGGTATGGAATCAGTTCATTACACCAAATCATAAGTATTTGCAAAACTGGACCTTATCCACAATTGTTACATTGTTAGCACCCTCTTAACAATATCTGTGTTTAAATACTGTTCTCTAGGATAACATACCTTAAAAATTGAGTATATGGGGACTGAAACTTAAACGAAGAATTTTAAGTAAAGTTGCTGCTTTCTTAGTTGTGACTAATCTATTTTATCTGAAACCTGAGCCAGACCCTTTTGGACCTCTCTCTGGCCAATAAAGACTTTCAACAAATTGTTACTAGTAGCCTTGATGTTCCCTTTCAAGCTTTTAGCTGCACTACAAGAAAATAAACCTGAAAAAAAAGGAAAATTATATCATGAAAAAAGTACTTAAGAATTCATCCCATTTTTCTGGTATATATACCTCAGCTGTCCTATGATTCTGCAAGGTATTGTGAGCCTCATTTCAAATCCACATTGTTGCTTGACAGGACAAAAAAGAAATGTAAAAAAGGTATCATTCTAAATGTTTGCATTCCAAATATTCGGATATGGCATGATCAAAATATTAAAGATTGTTCTCAGACTGAGGCTAGTTATGCGACATTTGAGCCTCTCTTGTTTAGTTATGCTGAATGGTTGAAAGGAGAATGTTCTGTGCAAAACCACTATCTTAACCTTCATTATTCACTAGTATCTTGACACTACTGTGCAATTTACAATGCTGAGTAGGAAGAAGCAACTAACTACAGCAGGTCAATAAAATAAAACATTAGCCATTTCTAAATTCATCAAGGAAATACGGCCTTATATATTTCAGATTCTGCCACTTTTATTCACAATGAATGAAAGTTTCTGTTAAGGTGCTGTTATGAGTACCCCATAAAATGGCCGCCACCTCCCTTGTGATATAAACTCATAAGATGCTGTTTACCAGATACTCTCCCCAGGTCACATAGAGACTGTTTACCAGATACTCTCCCCAGGTCACGTAGAAAACTCATGGCTGCTAGGCTTGTGACCATCAACATGCTTTATTCGGACCCTGATTCGCTCTCAGCCAGCTCCCAAAGGGGTGGGCACCCCCCCTCGCCCATCTGAGGGCATCTGGAGGGCAAGTCAATCATGGCTGCTTTGCCCCACCACCCCCAGGGGTGTAGAAGGCTCTGACCCGGAGCCTAGAGAGCTGGTGAAAATTCCTTGGCCCAAACAAGGACAGGAGGAACCGGGCAGCCTTTCGCCCCACTTCCTACTGCAGCAAAATCTGGCCACTCACAGCCCTCGGCAGGAAGCAGTGGCCTAGGCCATAAAAGCTACCATGCCGCATGGAACAGAGAGAGTCTCCTCAAGTTAACTGCTAGGCCTGATCACCCTGCAGTAGGAGTCCTCCCGAGAGTGCCGGCCCGAGTCGATTTCAACCTCCTCCTTAAGACGTCATGCTGTTGCTAATCACCTGCCTGATAGTCATGGTACGTATGTGACCCCGAGTTATCCCCTACGTTTATTCTCATGATTGTTTCCCTTCCCTTTAAATGTATATAGTTGAATATGAATAACTCTTCTATCTCAGTTTTAACCCAAGGTATTACAATTGGTGTAGGTTTGGGGATTATTGTTACGCTTATTGTTTTATGTATTGGATTCTGTCTTTTTATACTTTGTCTCCGGACTATCAAGAGAGTCCAAGAGGAGGGATTATTCTGAAAGTTTTATTCCTGTCTAAATCATTGTATGTTAAACTGTTGGGTAATCATCTGGGGTTATCTTGTTACCTGTGAAGCTGACTTCCGAGTCTAGCTTGGCTAGCAGCACAACTGTTAACCCTTTGTGCCCCAAAGAGGGAGACTAATAAAGTTTATTATTTTGACCACCACTTTAAGTTTCCAGGAGCCTTCCTTCTCCCATCCTTTACCTACTGCGGACAGTTTCCTACTTACAGTCCTAGCCATCACTTATTCTTGAAATGTTAATTTTCAGTGCATGTAACTAATACTTTCTCTGAGCCATTTTCTATTTTAAAGTGTATCTTATGTCTGTCACGTTTCTAATACAAGAAATGTAAAGACATATGGCACATGGCACCAAAAATCCCTCAGTTGGATTCATTAAATTACAATGATTGAAAAATTATGTTAAAGTGTCTTTTCTACTTTTTGTCTAATGCAAGCTGTGAACACTGAATGTTCTTTTACAATGAATTCCAGATCCAAAGGTCAAGAACAATATTGCTTTAAAATGGAAGAAAATTGAGTGACATTTTATTTGTTCGTATGTTTTACATTTGTTTAATTCTAAGGTTTCTTTTTTAATAAAGTGTTTGAATGTGTGTCTATATCAGGAACTTATTCTTTGAAGTTACCATTAAGATCCACTATTGTGACAAATAAAAACATCAACTCTAATGATGTTGCTCTTGAGCATTTTTTAACAGTCTTGTATGAAATGCTTCATATTTTTTACCATATGAAAACGGCAGCCTTACTATGCAGGCTAAGTATGAAGAAATAGTGCAAGGAAAGCTCTAAGGCTATGTCTACACTAGAAAAGTTAAGTCGACTTTGTTAAGTCAACTTAATAAGGTTGACTTTAAGTTGACTTAACAAAATTGACTTAACTTTTCTAGTGTAGACATAGCCCCTTGTTGACCTTATTAAGTTGACTTAACCCTTTAAGTCTACTTAATAAGGTCAATTTAGGTGCTAATCCCCGTCCACGTTGACTTTAAGTCAATTTAAGGAGTCGACTTAAGGCTTAATTCGACCTAAAACCAGGTGTTAATAAGTCGACTTAAGCTTTCCTTAAGTTGATTTAAGGAAATGCTTAAGTCGACTTAATAAAAGCCCAGTGTGGACGTGGTTTTGTTTAGGTTGACTTAAGCCTCCATAAGGCTTAAGTCGACCTAAACAACTCCACATCCATATTGGGCTTTTATTAAGTTGACTTAAGCATTTCCTTAAATCAACTTAAGGAAAGTTTAAGTCGACTTAATAACACCCCATTTTAGGTTGACTTAAGTTGACTTATGTTGACTTAAAGCCAGTGTGGACAGTGATTAGTGCCTAAATTGACCTTATGAAGTCGACTTAATAAGGTCAATAAGGAGCTATGTCTACACTAGAAAAGTTAAGTCGACTTTGTTAAGTCAACTTAATAAGGTCGACTTTAAGTTAACAAAGTCAACTTAACTTTTCTAGTGTAGATATAGCCAAAGGGATTCTGATTCTTCATGCAGTAGGCCATATTTTTACTAACATATAAAGGCAAGAATTAATATTGACTAATCCTATTCTAAATCCCCAATCAATAGACTAAAGCAAATAGTGAAAAACGGGCCCTCAACAAAGCTCATCACCATCACATGCTACTTCATTGACACTGTAAAGTCAATTGTGATCTGAAATGTGTTCTTAAGGTTTAGCTTCTAGATGAGAAGGGACTGTAATGATAGCAATGTAAATATCTAAACACTCAGACACTATGTAGGTGTCAATGCAGAATCACAAGTGGAAGTCCCCAAAGTCTTTATACTGCCAGCAGAACCAACCAGCAGAACCAATGCCTCCAAGGTCAAAGTGACAGTTGTTACACTCCACTTTAAAGGATGTAAAGTGCAAGACTAAACACCTAATGTCTGGTGTGGATAGGCATAAAACTGAATTTTGCCTGATTCCTATGCAGGGCAGAAAAGAGAATAAGCACTGAGTACCCAGTACTCTTGTTAACTTTTTTGGGAACTGCTTAAGGCTCAGTGCTTTGACTTTAGGCTCTCAATCTCAGAAATCTTGGCCCTAAATTCAGTTGCAATAGAAGAACCTCCCCTCCCTATCCCTTGCATGCTTGTGGGGAAAGCTAGTTTTTGTATGTGCAAGAGAAAAAAGGGCCAAGAAGATATTTTTGAAGTGGGATCCTAAAGTTAGTCCACATTTAAGTACATAAATGGATAATTTGATTTTAAAGGTATTGATGAGCCAGGAGCTCCCTCTGAATATAATGGTATTATTCTGCTTGAGTTGGAATTCAGAACTTCTGAAAAGCAGGCGGGCTTAAAAGGTTAAATTTAGACACTCTAATTTTGGTGTAAATCTTACTGGAAATGTGGGAAAGTACTGTACATTACTGACACTGTTTCTTTGTTTTTGTTGATACCATTGGTACCATTTACCCAGATCACTTTTGACTGTAATGATAAGTATCTCTGAAACACTTTGCATGGATGCAGTGTTCTTATTACGTGAAGGTAAATATTTCAGATGATCAGTAAAAAGAATTGGAGTGGAATTGACTGGAAATTTGGAAGAACACAATAAAATGAGGTTCTCTGAACTATTATGTACCACAGCTACTATAAGTATGTTGTTGGTTTACACTATTACAATCTGTAATTGGGAAAACATGCACTGTTCTCTATAGTACACTAATTCTTTATTCTCTTCTGTCTTTCTAATAGTGTCCCAAGTGATATGTGGAAAGAGATAAAAGGTTGCGTCAAACACAGCAATAGACAGGCACTGAAAGAGATTTCAAAGGTGTGATTTTTTTTTTCCATTGATGAAAGGTATTTTGTGAGATAGAAAGCCACAGAAAAGACCTTCAGGAATATTGGCTGTCTGTCCATGAAACAGAGGAAAGAAGATATCTATTAGTCTGATCTAATGATTTAAGCTTTTATACTACACTTATCACCCTGCTACCTGATTGCCTTATCAATTTTAAAAGTAAATACATTTCAAATCTTTAGCTTTCTCTCTACATTTTAAAGAATATTCACTTATTTGTTATATAAAACTTATGTCCAGTAAATGGGTTTGAAAGTAGTTAATCCAGGTTGGAAGTTGATATTCGATAATCATTCTGTCTAACTCCAAACTTTATAAGAGGAGGCACTGCCACCTGGGCAGTTGAAAATGGAAATAGGAATTCTTAGCAGTCATAACTATTTGAGTATTTAGTATTAATAATATATATTACAATACCATCTATATGCCCTAATGTACTGGAAGCTGTACATACACATAGGAATAAAAAGTCCCTACCTCAAAGAGCTTATACACGAAATAGATAAGACAGCCAAAGGGTAAGAGAAAGAGAGCCTCATTAATCTCTTTCTGTTAACGTGGGAAGCAAAGAGAAATCATGTGCTCACTTACATTTGAAAGCTTACACTGATTAAGGTAGGGAGTGAATTTAAAGTGCAGTAGGTATTCCTGAATAACTCCATATGCGATGCACTTTTTCTGGAACAAGAGTGCCTTGTTCTTGTTTGGTTTAATCAAAGCCTCCTCAGTAGCTACTGCTTGTTCTCAGAGTTCCACAGAAGCTGCAGTATTACTTTTTCCCCCCATTTTAGGGACTATGCATCCATAAAACCAAAGAGCATGAGGACTTTGCAAAGGAATTCCCAAACCCATCACACTTCACTCAGTCAAAGCACAACATATGGACAGATCTATGAAAAATAACAGAAAACCTACTTTCAAAACCGTGTAGATTTCTTGCCACATGCAGGGCCCTTTGGAATTTGGTCAGGCCTTTCAGGATCCCAGACCATCTTTTTCTCTGGCCCGGCCCTGTCATCTTGTTCTGGACTCTTCTAAAATGTCTGGGAAGAAAGCCTATCTCGATAAAGTTCTAGTCCCCTCTGTCAGATGGCTCTCTTGGAGGGCTTCAAGCCTCTTAGCAGGTAATCTCCTGCTTAGTTACAAGCCTGCCTGGGAGAACCTGTTCCGCTGTAGGCAGGAAAGCAGCCACAAATTTCCTAAGAAGGGAGTCCAGGGTTTTCCCTGCCCTGGAAAACCATTCCACGTTACTCTGCCACTGCAGCCAGTCCCGAATCATTCTCCTTCTGCTGCTTCCCCATTCTCAGTCCTGAGCACTCTCATGTTGCCTGTGAACCCAGATCTGCACTCTCCCCTTGTAGCCGGCCCTGCAATCTCTCAACCCACACCCAGTCCCATGCTCTTCCTCAGGCATTGCCTCACACCCAGGGATGAGCTCTCCCTCTAAACCCATCCCTGTGATCTTCTCATCCATTCTTTCCCAAACACTTATCAGAGAGGCATTCAGGCTGAAGAACACTATTCTAACCATGAGCCAGGCAATTCTGGGAGCCCCAGACCCCATTCTCTCCTTCTGCATCTGTTTCTCCAGCAATCATCAAAGCCTAGATCCAATCCTTCCCTCTTTCTGGGGACTGGAAGGTTCAAAGTTGATCCCTGTTCTGCTTGTTCTTGGAGTTTTGGGTGCGGGTTGGGGGAGGAGGAAGAGGTTGGTGTCCGTGGGTGCCAGAAGGACTGCAAAGGTGTGAGAAGCCAGGTAGGGGCCTTGGGATTGCAGTGCCACACAAATTTAGCTCAATTGCCCATCTGTCATGGAAGAGAGACAGGCCAAATTTCCAGTTGTGTGGTAATTTCCCCTTTTTGTGCCCCTGTCTATGAGATAGCTATCCCATAGTTATAGGGTGCATCCATTTGAATGGGAGACCCTCCATGTTAATTTGTGATTGCTTTGCATTGTTAGTCATCTGCTAAAATCTCTTGGGATCCCAGTCAAGATGAAGATATGGGAACAGTGAAAGTACAGTGCACTTTATAATCAAAATGGTGTTCACTAAAAAATGGAGTTTCTAGTTTGATATAGGCATACGCTAATATATCATAGCTACATTAGTTTAATAGATTAAATTTACAAATGTATTAGTCTGTTTGACATTGTGAGAGAACCGTGAATTTCTGAGAGAATAACTAGAGTAATTAGGGATGCTTTAGTACTGTAGTATTGAGAGTAGATGTCACCTGAGTAGCTATAGCCAAAAAGGGAACTGTCCATATAATGATTTTTAATAGTATATGAATGCACATTACTTTCCAGCAAACCTCTGACATTTCTGATGGAGCATATTTTACTGGTTGTCTGTTTCTTCTTCTTTTTCTTCTTTTTTTTAAGAAATTGTATATTAAGTGTTTTTATTTTCTTCATAAAGCACATTATCAAGGATATAGGCTCTGCACATTACAGCATATGGTGACACCATGTGCAGATTCATTCTGGGTGAAGAACAAGATGTTCCACACTTAAAAAAAAAAAACATAAATAAAGCCTGTTTGGTAGTGAAATACAATAGTATTCCTCTTTGCAGCGAAGTGTACTTCATTTAGTGCTGAATGAACTATGAAAATGTTTGGATAAACATCTCATATATTTGTATGCTAATCTAAACCAATCTGAATGTCTTTAAACTAAAATTATTCTGCTTATAATAAGTGAGAAATAAGCAAGAAACAACCACAGTATTTCTGGACAAAATGTCTAAAGTAGAGAGGCAACTAAAAATAAAATGAAGTTGAAGACAGTAATATGATTCAGTGGCAAGAACAATGACGTGGGAATTCTCTATTCTTTTACTGGTTGTCACACAGACTTGCAGTGGGTGATGGGGTTTTTTTTTTTGTTTTATTTTGTTGTTTTGAGAAGCATGCAATGCCTCAAGATGTGTATTCATTAATGTTTGTGAGGCAGTTTGAGTACCTCAGATATAATGTGAACTATATGTGCAAATTAGTATTAAAATCTCTTTTTGTTCTTACTTAATAAGTTTCCTCTTGAGTTTTGGGTAAATGGATTTTTGCTGCTCCCATTTTATCTCAAGCAGTTGACCCATCCATAATGTCAGCAATATTAGGTATTGCACTGCAACTTCCTGCAAATCTCCTCTGCTACCTCTATAGTTTCCATTTTAAATTTAAGAAGTTACATAAAACATTTTCTGCTCAATTTCATGGCCTGGGTATGGAGACAGGAAGTGATTCTGAGCAAGGTATACTTTTAGAGCTCTCAGTACATGGTTGTGGTAGTGAATGGTTCAGGTCATCAAACAAATTTGATGTAATATAACAGGAAAGACTGGAAATTTTCCTTTCTGAGCTTGATTAAAAATGATCCCTTTCTTAAGGGGCTTCTGCATCTAAATTACTCAGTACAGTCAAAAGAAGTAGAACATTCTTGGTCTTCATAGTGTGGACAATATTCATTGACTGAGGTGAGTCTTGGCTTCACAATCGAGATTTTTATTTGAATTAACTTTCTTAAGTTCCCAATTATTTATGATGGTTTGGTTGATGATTAATTGAGAAGGTACCCATTACATACAATTATAAATCAGTATTTGGTTCTGTGTGATGTGCCCAGCTACTATCCTGATGGATGCACTAGAAGTTATATCACTATCAGAGCTCTGATTTTCACTCACACTGTCAGTTGGACATACTTGCCAGTTATGGGAACTTCAGGACCAAATACTGACTAAAAGCCTAATCCTGCAGACTCTTAGAACTAAACTATCACATCCCATACCCAGTTGAATAGACCTCTTCTCTGTCCTGCTGAGGTTGTGACCCTGGAGATGGAGGTAGCGCTGATCTACTTGCCTGATAATCCCTTCAGTTCTCAACGGAGCACAAAAAGAATGGACTGAGGAAAGCAAATGGAAGGAACCCTGTTTTTTCCCCTCTTTAATCACTGACCTCAGTAGTGGGCTGCTCGTCTTTTCATTCTGTGTTGATTGAATGACTACTTTAGTGGGGTCCTGGACCATGCTTGGGGATCTCAGGTGTTATGGCAATACAAATAATAAATAAAAATCTTAGGAAACGTGCCGCAGTTTGTTCCTTTGTCTGTTCCTGGCACAGCACTACTGAGCACCACACATTACTCAGGACATATTGTAAAACTACTGGTTAAATCATAATGACTAGATACAGACTACCAATTCGAAGACATGATAATCAAGTGCTTCCATCGACAAGAGTTTAGACAGAAGTTTCAGGACTGGAAAAAATAAATAAATAAAAGTTGCTACGGTAAAACTATTCTTACTCTTTGTTATTTGTATTATGATAGCATCTAGCTGTCCTAGTCATTCAGGATCTCAGTGAGGTAGGTTCTGTACAAAGAACAAAAAGACTACAATCTAAATATAAGGTGAGAGACAACAAATGTATACAGACAGATCGAGAAGTTCAAGCAAACAGTGAGTCAATGGTGGACAACATGACAAGCTGCTGTCTTAGCATACCAGTGGCCAAACCACAGTAAGAAAGCATGAAAGGCTTTTCCTGTGTCTTAGCCAAGAAAAGCAGATAGCAGGAAGTCATGTCATTTATCACTCTCTTACCTTAAGGGCAACAGAGTCCTGTGGCACTTTTAAAGACTAGCAGATTTATTTATCGCATGAGCTTTCGTGGGAGAAAATCCCACTTCGTCAGACGCTTTGAAGATAGGAAAGTTACTTTCCTATCTTCAAAGCGTCTGA
>ML685769.1:837497-938486 GCA_007922175.1 Pelusios castaneus | reverse complement strand
ACTTTCCTATCTTCAAAGCGTCTGACGAAGTGGGATTTTCTCCCACGAAAGCTCATGCGATAAATAAATCTGTTAGTCTTTAAAAGTGCCACAGGACTCTGTTGTCTTTCTACAATAGACTAACACGGCTACCCCCTTTGGAATTTACCTTAAGGGATTTTCCACCCTCAGGCTATTGCTTGTTTACCTGAAGAAGCAGTGGGTGGGGAGGAAGAGACAATAGACTATCTGCTTTTCTTCAAGCAGATTTATAATATATACAGCCAAGAAGACAATATATATGAGGGACGTGCTCTTTAATTAGACTAGTAATTACAGCTACTAAGTGCACTTTTATGTCTGCATACATAAGCAATTCTGGATTGTCATTGAAAAGCTATAAGCAAATGCCTTGATGTCTCGTACCTGCTTTTGTATATTTTTCATAATTAATAATATTTTTTAAATTATATGTTAAATAAAGAAATCTGTTTTTTACCAAAGACCAGGACAACACAGAGAAACAGACTTGTTATAAGAGCTGTCTTTTTAAAGAATGTTTTAATCCTTTTTAAAAAATCTTAAAATATTATTCCACCACCTTTCTTAGGTTTTAATAATTCTTAATCTCTTTCATAAATAAAATCATTGATGCAATTTCTTGCATAGTGTGACCCACTGAATGGGTTGTTACAGAGGGAATGATAATGAAATTATAAGAGCAACTGATTCCTACCACATGCAACTATGATGAAAAATCTGCAGCATTTGCTGCCTTTCCTTGTGATCTATTAGCAAATAGCATATGCTTGCTCTGTGGAATTAAAGTGATTTATTTGGTATTCCCTATTAATCTTTGGACCCATGCTGTATTTTCAGATGTTATCTAAATGCTGTAGTCAACACACAGGTTTTCTACATGAGGCAGAAGCTCCTGAAAAATATTTGCCAGAAGGCAAAGGAAAATTGACTTGTTGAAAAATGCAAAGCTAAAATGCAAATGAGCTGCTGTTCTGGTCTATTGTTTCTTTCTAACTTTCTTCCTATCTTCCATAGGCTTCATCCATGTTATATCAAAGTTAGTGTAGAAAATGAGTATATCTTTGGAGAGGGTCAGATTGGGCTTGATTCAGAGGGAGGACTTAAGCAATGCAAAGATGGGATTTGCCACTTCTAACTTTTACGACTCCTGCTGCATAGTGGAATTCACAGCCCGAGATAATTCACCTAGGCTCCTCATGCAATGCCTGGGGAGATGTAGACACCTAAAAAAGATGCTCAAAAGCCATCTGACTGGACAGGGATTGGGAACTGCCTAAACTCCCCCAGAACATGTCAAGGAAAAGAGTGTGGCCTAACCTACTCTCCAACCTGGATGGATGAAAAAAATATTTTATGCCCTCATCCTAGCCACACAATCTGGGTCAAGGCAGCTATCTCTGCCATGCACCTAGTCAGAATTCACTGAATCTAGTGGCTACTCTTACACTATAAATTAGAATCGCTTCTTGTAGCAGAAAAATAAAGCACATAGGAGTGACTTTTCAGCTCCACAAAAGACTGCAGCCATATCTACACTGTAGAGGGAAGTCAAACTCTTTGAAAATGATTTTCATCCCCCAAATTCTGGGGACGTGTTTAAACTGTGTTTAAGCAGGTTTATGAATTGCAGTAGTTTAGATCAAAGGTAGATAATAGATGGAGCAAAGAGGATTTATTGGTGAGGACACTGTCATACTAACAGCATTAAAAAAAATTGTATTATTCAATGTTCTCTATTTTATATAAGAAGAGTATGCTCTTCCAGATTTCAACAACTAAGCACTATTTAATTTGATTTAAATTAAATTTATACTGATTACATCATCATTTTGCATTTTAACAGCAGAAGGGACTATGTTGTAACTGTATATAAAAGACTATATACATTCTTTAGTTTGATGTGACCTGCAACAGAACCCCACCAGTATCCCCATTTGGGCTTTACTTTTTAGCCCATTGCACCATATGCATTCAAGATCCTTTTTGTTCTGAATGGTCAATAACTCTAAGGCTATGTCTACACTTGTAAATTTAAGTCGACTTTAGCTAAGTAGACTTAACTAAGTCTACTCAAAGTCAAATTAATTAAGTTGACTTAGCTTGTCTACACTTAAATTTAAAGTTGACTTAGGGGGGAACTTACAAAGTCGACCTAGAGCGTCCACACTGGATGCCTAGGTCAACTTCTAGGGGCTAGGGGGACCTTGGGCAGGTCCCCTGGGTGGCAGGGGGGGCACCCCTTGCCCAGTGCCAGGGGGCTCAGCCTTTGCCCCGTTATACCTGGGTACAATGGGGCAAAGGGGGATAGGGTGGGCAGGGCTCTTCCCTGCCCTGTGAGGGGCATGCCAGGCACCCCCTGTGCCACTACCCTGGCAGGGAGGACAGTGGGGGAGTCCTGGAGTAGCCCTAAATCAACTTAGGGCTACTCCAGGTCTACACTGGCTTAAGTCGACTTTAGGAAGTCGACTTAAGCCTAAAGTTGAATTAAAAGCTGGTTTAATAAATTCGATTGAATTTTCATTAAGTCGACTTTATTTTCCTTAAGTCGATTTAAGCAGCTTGCTTAAGTCGATTTAAGGAAATTGCAGTGTAGACATGGATTAAATTAAGTCAACTTAAGCAACCTTAAGTCAACTTAATTTCCAAGTGTAGACGCACCCTAAATTAGTTACTGGTATCTTTAATGTAGAGTGCCCCCCACATTCTTTTACTCCCTACTTTTACCCTTCCTAAATAGGTTAATACCAATGGCTATGTCTACACTTGCAAAATTAGTTCGAATTAGTTAGTTCGAACTAACTAATTCGAACTAATTTTAGTTAGTTCGAATTACCTTAATTCAGACTAGAAAAAGTTATTTCAAACTAAGCAAGTACCATGAATGGCACTTGCTTAGTTCGAACTAGCATTCCCCATTCATTTCAATGGCCGGTTAGTACGAACTAAGACATTAGTTCGAACTAACATGGCCACATTGGTTAATTCGAACTAGTTAGTTCGAATTAAAGCCTTACTTCTGAAGCCCTATTCGAATTTATTAGTTCAAATTAAGGAAGCCCTTAATTCGAACTAACTAAAGCCTAGTTTAGCCATGGCTTTAGTTAGTTTGAATTAAGCCTCTTTAATTCGAACTAACTTGCCAGTGTAGACATAGCCAATGATTTTAGCATTTTAGTCATGTGATCCATTCCACCAATTTTCAGTAATATCAATTATATCAAATGTCTTCTTGTCAATGATTTCATATTCCTTGTGTTTGTTACCTAGATTCCTAGCATAGGTAACAAGCAATTGAAAAATGTCTTCTCTTTTTAGTTGTTGAACCAACGTGACAGTTTTTTTCACAGCCTTCTGAGTTTGTTTTTGCTGTATTTGACTCCTTAGCATCTTCCCACTGTATATCCACATCTATTAATAAACAAACTTCAATTTTTACATACTGTAGTAAATTTTCTGATCATAACTTAATTTTGATGGTAGTTGTTCAGCTTCCAGTCCTTCTTTGTGCACAGAAGTATATGTGCCTACACTATATAACCCTTGAGCACATGCTTGGGTTAAATATGTAAAATGAGCATACCCATGTGTGAAGTGTGGGATCCATGCAGGTTTGTGTATATGCAAGTAAGTTCATATCTAATAATATTATTCAAATTATTTCCTTTACATTTAAGATCATTTGCTTACTTTTTAAAATTAAGGACAGTTACCTACAAAGAGGCAAATAGTAAAATTTAGGTTGCTTTGGTGGGACTTTTACACAATAATTCCCTGGACTATTGAGGTCAGGTAGTTGGTATCATTTTGTTTTAAAGGTGATGAGATATACTTAGGCACACTTTCTGGAATGCTGAAATCTGTATTACTAACTATTTCAAAGCTGAATAGCAGAGCTCCTTAAGAGAATCCCTTTATAGGGATAAAAATGGAAACATCAATATTCTCAGTTCAAACCAGTATATGATAAACACATTTACTGATTGCTTTGGGGATTACAGCAGGGGATCCTGTTACAACCTAATTTCATCTTCCTTCCAGTTCCCTCGAATGTGATCAAGTTATTTTTGAGATCTCTTATACAAGAGCTAATTAAGTTATCAAGCCTTTATCTCTGAATTAAAATATTACTGTGAATCCTTAGTGAGGGAGTTATTTTTTAACTACCATTAATGTTCCATGATGTGTTTGGCAGAGACTTTTCTGAAGTGTGTTTTGTAGTTCAAATTAAATCAAATATACACAACTCATTATATATAGATGATAGCTAGATTGATATGGGGCAGATGTTGGAGAAATTGTAGTTGTGGAACAAGGTAATTTTATGTATTTAGGGTGAACATGCCCAATTGTTAATGAGTACAGGGATGTGATTCGTAACCAAAAATTAGGTTTTGCCCAAAATTTTACACTGAAAAGTTTATCAGAAAATTGGGGTTTTGACATATTTTCCACAGAAAGTGTCTGCTTTCCACTGAAAATTGTTACTTTGGTTGAAAAACACAAAACTGAAAAGGTTTTGGCTGAAAATGTTTTTTGTTTTAATCTCTTCTGTGAGAAAGAGATTTGTTTTTCCCCGTCCATCTCTTCTAAATGTTACAATTGTTAGATATATTACCAAAGAATTCTTTGATAATCCTTCTGGGAAATGAGAGCTCATGGTTATGGCAAAGTTATGTACTAAGTGTGTGCACAGCAAAACCAATAGATGACAAATACACACCTGTGGTGAAATTCTGGCTCTGTTGAAGCCAATGGCAAATTTTTCATTGACTCAGGGGAGCCAGGCTATTAACCTTGGTTACCTCTTATCCAATATTCAAACAGAGCACATTTTTCTGCCAAAAAGAAAAAGAAATTACTGTTTAAGCATATTAGTAACTATAGTAGACTTGCAGTGGTTTCTTAATGACAGATGGAAGTTTTGGCCCTTGACTTTAACAGATCCAGAATTTGATTTTGATTTGTTTTTCAGTTTGGAAAAATCCATGAAGCAGGTGTTCTTTGACATCATGGAACATTGCCCGATAGATAAAGTTGGTTAAATTCTGGCATCATGTCTCCTACTAAAAAAAAAAAAAAAGCGGTAAGTCCATTTTTTCATATGCTAATATTATATTTGTGATACTTGCATGTTAATGATTAGTAAAATTGCTTATACTTAAAAAATGAACAAACAGCTGTAAAATAGGAAATCAGTACTTTGAACATAGCAGAGACAGAATTTCACGTTGCTCTCTAGTAACACGCTCTTATTGAAACATAAAGCAGAACTGACTTCTCTGGAAGTTCTTACTGAGTACTCAGCTGAAGTCAGGTGAGGGCATGTCACCTGTATACATCAAGTTCCTGCCAGTATTTGGTATAGAAACAAAGTGTAAAGTGATAAAAAGATGCCCAGACTCTTCATTTGGTTATGGGGTTAATCCATTTTCTTTTTATCATTCCACTTTTTATATGCATTTTTCACAATCTGTTTGAGCTTTCCCATGAGAAGGATTCAGGAAATGTGGTCTAATGATTCACTGGCACACAATGGCTACTGAATGCATAAAAAATTGTTGGACTAAAATGTCTTTATTTCAACTTTGGTTTCAAAGCCACTGTTAGAGAAGGCTTTAATCAGCAAGGAAAAATACAAAAGAATTGTGGGATAGAATCCAGAACTTGCATTGTCAGGAGGCAGTCTTCCATTGTCTTCCATTTTGATTCTTTGAGTGAATATTTAATTTAGGTCCAGAAAGTCTAGTTAATGCTGTACTATTGTGTTATGTATTAAAAGTATTATAATAGTGCCTATAGGACCCAAACAGAACCCATTGAACTAAGCACTGTACAAATCCAAAGAATTAAGACTCTTTCTGTCCTAAGGGTGCGTCTACTTGCTTAAGTCAACTTAATTTACTCTGTATCTACACTACACTTTCCTTAAGTCGACTTAAGCAGCTCCTTAAGTCGACTTAAGGAAAAATTAAGTCGACTTTATAAAACCTCATTTTAAGTCGACTTTTGGCTTAAGTCGACTTTTTAAAGTCGACTTAAGCCAGTGTAGACCTGGAGTAGCCCTAAGTCAACTCTCAGTCGACTTAGGGTTCTTTAGGACTCCCCCACTGCCCCCCCTGCCAGGGGGGCTGGCACAGGGAGCCTGGCATGCCCCCCCAAAGGGCAGGGTTGAGCCCTGCCCACCCTGCCCCATGCCCTGCCAGGGTCCCTGTCCCCTTTGCCCCATTGTACCCAGGTACAATGGGGAAAGGCTGAACCCCCTGGCACTTGGCAAGGGATGTCCCCTCCTGCCACCGTGGACCTGTCCCAGGTCCAGCTAGCCCCTAGAAGTCAACCTAAGTGTCCAGTGTGGATGCTCTAGGTCGACTTTGTAGGGTTCCCCCAAAGTCGACTTAAAATTTAAGTGTAGTCATGCTAAGTCAACTTAATTTAGCTAAGTCGACCTAAATTAACAAGTGTAGACATAGCCTAAGAGTTTACAGCTTTATCACTGGAGCTAGAGGAGCTGGGTATGCTATTGCACCTCTGGGCTTGACGTAGTAATGACAAACACCAAAGACATCAGCTCCCCCCACTATAAAAATTGTTCCAGTACCTCTGATTTACAGTCTTGAATTATGACAAGAAGACAAAACAAATATATGGAAAGTGAGACTATCTTTAATGGTAAAAATAATTAAGAATTATGATAATTAGTAAGACTGTTAAAATTAGAGGTCTGCATATACTATTAACAAACATTAACAAAGCTTTCCCAGTAGAAAGGGATTGCAACTGTTTACCGAAGGCTAATGCAGGAAACACATTCAATAGTAATTAAAGGGTTCTATTCGTTTGCCAGTGTATATTCGTAACTTATTAACATACAAGAAAATAACATGTTTGCACTTACAGGGTAATAGAATTGGTCATTTAAGGTACTCTCTTTTGTACTTGTTTGAAATAATAGGGGTATAGCTTGGGGTTTTTTTTTTATAGTTTCCTGATTGGCACTGAGACATTTGAAGTCACAACTTTTATAAAACCTTAACTTGAAGTTCATATTGTAGCAAATTATAAACCAATCTTTGTTTTAAAATGTTCAGAAAGAAATGAGACCCAGTAGAGTGCTCCTGTCTTTTGCAAAAAGGGAATGAAAAGACATTGGTTTAGCTCAAAATGGTATTGTAACTGATTCTGTTATTAAATAAGTGAACCTCTTATTTACTGCTCACATTTGAATGCATATCATAATTGCAGCACAGATGCGTTGCGTTCAACAAACCAGAGAAAAGTATTTCAGTAAAGCTGACAAAAGAACAAACCCAATGCCGATTAAACCACATACAATACTTGGAACACTCTATTTTAATGAGTTTATTGTATAGTTCTCATCACTGGCTGTGAGGCAGATGACAGTGATGTATAACTCGCAAAGCACTAGCGTGATAGGATGACGGACTGTTTCTCCTCCACATGCCAGCAGAGCTGCTTTTCATCTCTTCTCCCATTCTCTGTTCATTGTTTATCCTTTGCATCATCAGTCACCAGGCAGTATAGTTTACAAATACTGCTGTGGCAGGTGGAAAAAAATTGTACAGCCAATGATGTGAAATATATCAAGTTCCTGCCAGGCTGTAGCTTGAAATCTCTCTTCAAGCGCCTGTCTGAGTCTGATACATGGTTTAGATAACATTTTACTTACAAAAGATAGATTCTTTTCCTCTCACTAGTTAGTCAGAGCAGGATGGCCTATTCATTCCTTTTTCCTTCTTTGTACAGACAGGGGCTGACCAGCTTCCAAAAACTGTTGAAGACTGAATCAATTATATCCAGGTCTCTCTTTGTTACAGACATTGCATACATGTTCTTACAGCAGGTTAGCATATCAATGCTTTGCACTTAGGTAAACCAAACATGAATAGCACCTGTGATATCTGAACAGCTGAACAATGACTTTGTTGTTGCAAGGAAAAAATGAAAACCTGTTGGGGGAAAAAAATATTGTTCATGGGTGTTCATCGACTCCGTGGAACCTGCATAAAGAACCCTTAACAGTACAACAGTATTACTATATGTGTTTTAGGTATGAGTCACACAGGAAAAAAGGTCGCATACCAATCAAAGCAAATTACTGAATTTCCTCTGGTGGTATAAAATAATTCAAACTGCTGAATTGAGTGTTAGGATTGTTAAGATTTTATTAAATATATAAGAAGGTTCAGGACTAGGTAGTGACATGAACTACAAGCCTGTGCAGGAGCAAGAGACCTCCCTTACATTCTGGTGTGGATCCAGTGGATCCAGGCACATGAACATGAGTGAATGCTGTGTCTCCATTTACCTTGCACCATGGAGTAGCAGGGCAGGGGGAAGTAGGTATAGGCCAGCAGCAAATGATTCTCCTTCCAGAACATGGGGAAAGCAGAGGAGGTAATTTATGCCTCAGAGGCTTATCTCTAAGGGACAGTGCTTCGAGTGCACCATCTCTTGCTCAAGTTTGTGCCTAAAGGAAAAAAAACCCTAAAGCGGTGGTTTTCAAAGATTTTTTCTTGGGACCCAGTTGAAAAAAAATCATTTATGTTCATGACCCAACAGTTACACCTTTGAGAAATGCATTCTTGTCCTTTGGCAGAGGCAGCAGGGGGTACCACAACCCAGTACCTTAGGGTCCATGACCCAGTAATGGGTCCCGACCCTATGTTTGAAAACCACTGCCCTAAAGGAATGCAGCGACTGATTTGTAAAGCAATGCTATAAGACTGAAACATTTACCATTTAATATAAATGATTAGTATGGATGTGGTGCGGGTTTAGAGGCAGAATAATGATGACTGTCTCTAGAATTTGGTGAGTATAAAGATTCATTTCCCTCCTTAAACTTTTGTCCAAAGGGAACTATACTGAAATGAGAATAAGTAAAGGAAATTTAAGAGTGAATATCAGGAAAAACATTTTCTCACAAAGAGGTCTCCTGGACTGGAGTGCAGGTGCCCACAGGAAGGAGTCATTTCTCTGTCCAATCCATTTTTAAATGAGCAATGTGTGGTACTTGTTGTTATAAATGATGAGTATTGTACATTGAAACTAAAGCGGGATATTGGATTAATCCAATAGGATTGCGTCTCTGGGTTCAGTCAGTGGCTTTTATCCCACTGAAAGAGGTTGATTCTAACCTACGGCAATCCTCTGACTAGGCTGGGGCTAAAGTCATTGCAAAGTCATTATCGTCTGAAGCTTGCAAATGACGTAAGAAATCAAATCAATTTTCAGTGTCCTAATCCATCATATCACCTAAATGATCTGGACTTGCTTTGTAGAGCTTACATTTGCAATTATGATGGTGTGGGGTTTGTTTGTTGGTTGGTTGGTTCGTTTGTTAAGGAAGCTAATGAACAGAATACATATTTTTCAAGAATTCTGGGTTTCTCCATGTTATGCCAGAGGCCAGTAACCATGTTTCATCAATTATTAGGAACGAAGCCTTGTCTAAATCAAAAATAGTAGATAGTCAGATTTAGTTTTTCTTACACATGAAATCTTTAGTGATTGTACAAGAGTGACCTACTCTTCACAAATTTAAAAACAGGATCCACTCACCTTGCTGTGATTATTCCCAGATGGGCAAATTCTATGGAGGGATATATAAGGAACCACACGTGTGTGTTTAGTTTTTTACATCCTGCTGAACCAATCACTTGAGAAAGTAGAACTTATCAGGAATTCCCACCTTCAGAACTGAAAGAGCTAACAAGAAAAAAGCATTTTTTGTGGTTAGCTATATCTCAGTTTTGTAATGTGGAGTGTCTTTCAAGTAACAAAGGAGAGAGGTTTGTTACAGTCTGTGATTGTTGGTGGATTCAATTAAGCTCAGTTTGATATTTCTCTCACCCCTTTCCCTCTTAATCACCTGACTGTCAAAACTGACAGATCTCGATGTCAAGCTATCAAAGTATTTGCTTTCTAATGAATGAATTTCTATCTTGGTAGCTTCCTCAGACAGTTAGATTGGTGGCTTTGAAATTGCTCCTGAGATTCTTATAGCCTATTTACAACCACTCATACATAAGTCACCCTTTATCTTCTTGCATGCTTGTTTGTTTGTTTGTTTTGTTTTTTTCTGGGGGGGGGGGACGGCGCGGGGGGAAAGGGATTCATCTTCAAGTAATGGGTGTAGCTCCTTTTAGTTTTCTGTGCATAAGGCCCAATAACAGCCCTACTCAGATTTCCCCTATTTCAATCTCCTCTTTATTGAAATAGAAGTAATAGAATGATAAAATTCTGTCTGAAACTAGAGAAGATTAAGCCCTTTGATTTGTGACTTTGCAGATAAATCCCTGTACACTTCTTGAGCCCACTTTAAATGCATTCTTCCTACCACTTTACTATCTTAGGAGATAGTATAAGTTGGCTGTTAGAGCTAAGGCCTAGGACTTATGAGACCTGACTTCTGCATATATTAGGAACAAAATGTAGAATTCTCAATAATAATAATGCAGAAGACAAAGACATGTTCAATAAATATTTCTGGCTTCTATTTGGCAAGGAAAAGCCAAATGATGTACTCATCATATGGTGATGACGAAATGTTTTCTATTCCAACAGTAACCAAGGAGAATTTTGAAGGAGAACGTTAAACAGCAGCTACTGAATTTAGACATTTTGAAAGCCACCGGTTCAGATAACTTGCACCCAATAGTTTTAAAAGATTGAATGAGGAGCTTGTTGGACAGTTAGTGTTAATTTTTAATAAGACTCAGGGAAGGTGCAGACAATTGGGGGAAAGTAACTGTTGAACCAATATTTACCAATATTATTGGCTTAAAAGAGATGACCCAAGAAATTATAGGTCTATTAACCCAATGCTGTTCTCAGCTGAGAATGGCTGACATGTCACTCAATTAAAAAAGAATTTAAGGAATGGGTGTCATTCCAGAGTGCAATCTAGACCACTGAGTTTGCTGTGCAACTTTGAGTGTGCCATGCTGTGTTCTTATTGCTCTCAACTTGAGTCTCTCATCATCAGTCTGCCAGCAGGCAAGTCACACCTTGAGTAGTTGTGTATAGCCACAGTCATGACCCGGCAACCCTGATCCTAGAAGCCTTTCAGAACTCTCCAGTCACCCTCTGGCTTCCAGCAGCCTTAGTTGTTACTTACAATGTGACCCCAACACACTTGCAGCCCCAATATTTCCCCCAAACATGTGATCAGTACAGGTCAGATATTATAGGTCCATTTCCATACAACAGGTCAAAATGCAGGAGTTTGCCACTTTAAATGGAATTATCAAATAGTTTAAATACAACGCTAGTTTAGCTTTGATTAAAAATAAGCAAGGTTTAGCTACAAAGAGATTTTAAGTGAGTAGAAGAATAAGGTATTAAAGTTAGAAGAGGTTACAGGAGAAATTAAGAAAACAACTAGACTTGGGGCAAAGTGAAATTTTTGCCACATGTTCCCAGCAACAGGGCTGACCAAATTCTTGGATCACAATCACTCCTAAAGACCAAAGGCTGGTTCATTTGTTTTCTTAGGTGAAAGAAAGAGAAAGGGGGAGAAAAGAAAAAAAGATTGGGGTGCTTTAGGCTCTCATTTTTATAATCCAGACACACTCTGAAACATATTTTCTTAAGGGTTACCCTTAGATAAATTTCCTTCTCACTGTGGGGAGGGAGACATGGAATGTTGTGATGAAAGAGGTTCCAAATTGTTGTTTGTTAAAAGGCAGATCAACATTGCCCCTCTCTATTGCTAAAGAATGGCCACTTGACTGCTGATTGACAATCAATTTTAATGGCATCTAGCTAAAGGCATCAGATATTTTGTCTTTGAGAAACAGTGTTATCCCTCTCCCTAGAGAGGTCTTGTAAAAGCATTTCAACCATCATTTCAGCTTATATTCATAACTTTACACAATGTTGCTACATACATTTCACCATTAAATTATTTACCAGTGAGTTATTAGTTTTCAAATGATAACTCAGAAGGTAGTGAATAGGGTGTGAATAGAGGGATGTATTTAATCTCAAAAGTTATATAAATAATGACAATCAATATGAATCCATGGAAATAGATCTTACATCATCAAAACTGACACAGTTATTTTGACAAGTTTGGCTCCCCATTTTTATGGCACCACACAGCACCCCCACCCTCCTTCTGCGTGGGGAGAAAGGTGGGGGTTGGCTGCAGTCCTAAAACTTGTTCAATGCTGTGGAGAGGTGGGGTGGGGCCAGAGGCCAGCCTCCACTGCATTCTTGGCCAGTGTTCTGGCCCACCCCACCCTGACCCCGGGTGGCTGGTCCACCCCAGGGTGGGGTGGCCTGGCCCTGAGGAACAAAGGCCACACACTGGCCCACCCTGCCCCCTGGGGTGGATCAGCTGGCTGGGGATGGGGTGAGGTGGGTTAGAATGTTGGGCCAAGAGCTCAGCAGAGACTGGAAGGCTGGCCTCTGACCTTTGCCCCCCCCCCCCACAACTTAAAACGCCCCCCCAGCACCGGGGGCTGCAGCCATCCCCCAGCATTCTGTCCCCACACAGGGGGAGGGCAAGGGCACCAGGTGGTGCCCCAAAAGTGGGAGCCCATCTGGCACCCCTTTAATCCAGCCTTTGCAGGGTTGGCCTGGTACCCCCCCCCTGCAGCCTGGGGGCTTGGGTCCACACTGTGTCCCCTCACTAAGCTGCTACCACAGACACAGAACTGCAACCAGTCAATGCCTGAGTCCATGTTCTTGTATTGAAAAAATCTTGCACCCCAGAGCTTAGTTTCTTCCCAGACCTTGCCATGATAGTCCATGACTTGGGCAGTGGCTTCAGCTATCACTGAATAAACAGTATTTAATTGTGCCCTTGTTGTAGCTCTATGATGGGTGTTCAGGACACTCATCAGCTTTTACCAGTTTTGTGACTGATGGCTGCCATTAACATTTTGAAGCATAATGGTACCTAGACTTTTATAAGGTGTTTTGCTTAGTTCCACAGAACATTTTGCTGAAGAAAGTAGAACAATACTAAATCAACATGGCATACATTAAATGGATACAGAACTAGATAAATGCTAGGGCTCAAAATGTATTTATAAACAGGTAAGCACAGAATCTTAGAAATGTGGCACTGGAAGGGACCTCAAGAGAAAGGGAAGTCAGGGTAAGTATGGAAAGTAGGGAAGACTGGGTCTGACTAGGCAAAAAGAATGGGAACAGAACAAGGATCCAAGGATGAGGAAGGGAAAGGATTAGGATAGAGACAAGCTGGAGAGGGATCAAGCATGCTGGGAGAAAAACAGGCAGAAAACTCTGCTCACTAGTGCTTGCACCATTCCAGATCCTGGAAGTATCCCAAGACTCCTTAGTGTCACTATTCCTCTGCTATCAGCAATTTTTATAGGAAACCTAACAGCAAAATGTTTTTGACTCATCCCTATCTAGTGCTGGTCAACATACATGATGACACACTACTATTGCTATCATTTACTATGTTAATTCAAGTGGCAGAGGTCTCTACAGTAGATCTAAATGTTCCATCTTTGCAAGTGAATTGTCTGAGTGTGAATAAGAATTGTGGGGAGGATTTTTTTGTTTGCTTTTTGAAAAACTTTGGAAATTACACATGAAAGCTATGCTGAACATTACTAATGTTGCAAAAACAAGCACTCCAAATTATAAAATGCCAGAATTAAGATTGTTACCCTCTTTAATTACATGATTGCCTACTATTTTTTTCACAAGACTCCTTCTCATTGAGTGCACAATGTTCTGGGGATGAGTGAAGGTAGTGTAATAAAGGAGGCTGTTGTCTATTGGATCCTTAACTCATTTGTTGCAGAAGTCAGAATGTGTATACTGACTGATCCCTGGTCTATACTGCAGTGCAATTTTGGCGACAATTGAAGGGAGATACGCAAAGTACTTAAAATACCTTGCGTATCATTGCCTACCACCTACTTACCGCAGTGTTTTCAGTAGCCTGAGGCGGAGGGAAACCCCTTCACTCCAAGTCAGTGCTACTCTTTATGCAGGGGTGGTTTTACTGGGTGGGTTTCCTGATTGAATGAATGGGACTTCACAGACTCGCTCAGTCAATCACGTAGATCTGACAGCGGTGAATTTGTCATCATCAGTAAAGACAAACCCTGAGTTAGAGGTTTCAGGAAAAGAATGGAGGCTTTCATGGTGAAAACAGATGAATGCTGCCCAGGAGAACTGGACTGTAGTCCTGCTTCTGCAACAGAGTTCCTTTGTGATGTTGGGCAACTTACCTTAAACAAACTTTTCAGATAACAAACCATGGACACTAACTGTGTGTTTCTCATGGGCCTGGTGCTTGACTATGTAAACTGTTTCTATAATGCTATGTATGCTGAAAGATCAGGTCCCAGGCATCTCAAATTGGGCATCCCAAATTAGTAATACTTTAACCTTAATCTCTCTGTATCTCAAATGCCCACCTGATAGTACCACCCAGTGCTTAATTTATAATGTAAGAGGTGCAAGGGCTCAAGGAATCAAGTGCTGGGGCTCAAGCAATTTTTTTACTTTCATAATGGACATGAAAAGCTTAAAGGTGCCAGGGATATGAATTGCCAAGTGAAGAGGTGCCAGAGCTCCGCCTTGGCAAACTGTGGCACAAATTAATCACTAATATCATCCCCTCCCCTCACTGAGGTTTTTCTGAAGCACTAGAATACTATATTGATGAAAGCCACAAGAAAGCCTATGAGGAAATTAATAAATCTGTCTTCAAAGCAGAGTTTAAATAGTGGTGTAATAAATAAGACCCATAGCCATGCACTGAACAGAGAATACAATAGTATAGTGAATAGCTGCTCATTAATTGAGCACCACCCATCTACTGCACTGTATAGGGTGGGGTCCAATGGAAAAATAATATAATTGTGTAATTAAAGACTGCTTCATAATGTAGATGCATAAGGGGGCTGATGGTGTTAGATCCTTATCTTCAAAGCCTTCCAGGGGCTGGGCAGGGTATCTAAAAGAAGATCTAAGGCTTGACAGTGAAGACTGTTGTTGGCTATTGGGTTCAACCTCAAAGACAGAAAATTATTGGTATGGCTTGCTCTAGAAATCCTTTTGCTCACAGATCATGTAATGTATAATAAATACTTTTTTTTATTACTGTATGTGTTCTGGAAACATAGCTAAATAGCTAACAAACTAATGCCTATATGGTACCACTTAGGCACCTACTTAATTTGATCTAAATCTTAGTTTCTAGAGCAAATCTCTACTCTTTACTTTGCAATTGATATATTCTGTGGTTCAGTATGTTTTCCTAATAATTCGGAACCCCTATGTTTTGTTGCCCTAAACTTGTGTTTAAAGTTCACTCATTTCTCCTTTTGATCCTGCCTGTATTGGAATTTAGTTTTTATTAAAAATGAACTAATACTAAAAAACTCACTCAAATCTAGGAAATTCCATAAACTACAGCATTGTGAGAAAAAAAATGGTATTTTATAATGCCAGTATATTTTGTGAGAATATGTCATTAAAGAGTGAGGCCAAATTGTCAAATAAAGATGCCTAAATTATGTTCCTTATGCTGCATTATCAGGGAACTAAAGAGAAGTGGCTTGATTTTTAGAGGTGCTGAGGAGTTTGCAAATCCTATTCCAGTCCACGGGAGCTGTGGATTACTCAAGGACTCTGGAAACAAACAAAAAAACAAACAAAACTGCCAAAACTGGGCCATTTTTAATTAGAAATTAAGTATGTATTTAGGAGTGTAACTTTAGGCAACTCTGCGTGGAAAAATTTGGCTTACCTTATAATTCATTATCACAAAAGGAAACAATTAATGTTGTGGAAGTCTTCCTTGCCTTTTAAGCATGTGGCTGACTTAATCAACCTTAATTTATTTTAACATAGGGTTGGAACTTTTTCTTTAAAGGAATGCAGTTCCAAAGTTTAACAGAGCATAAAACTGAATCCAAGGATTTTACACACAAGAGATTTTTTTCCTCAGCAAATTCTGAAAGCGTTGTTCATTTACTGCTCATGCCCACGTTTGTTTGGATTTTAATTACTGTGTCCTTCTATTATCCTTCTCTTTTGTTGAAATGCTGCACTTTTGTCTGAGTTTGCTGATGTGCACTGCTGCAGCAGAAGCTAACAAAGGAGCCTTCTTACCATGTCTGCTTTAATGCTTTCCTTCATTTGTTCTAAACATAACCTTTAATGTGGACTTTTGTTAACCTCATTCCCCAGAATCACCTATTGACCAGGCAGAAGTTTAAATTTAAAAAAGGATAGTTATTTTACACTATACATGACACACTGTGTTGGGATTAAAAATGTAGCTTATCTTAAAATAATGAGAAAGTAGCTTATTGTTTTTCCTATCTGCGAGGTAAGTACGTCGGCAGCTAACATAAAAGCTGTGAACAGCAAAGATAAACACTTCAGTGTTTATCTTTTCATTACCTTCTCTGAACAGGGAAATGAGTTAGATTATGCCATTACTACATCTACTAAGTATTTGGCTGATTCTTTACTCACCGCTTGATCCCTTAGACTCTTCCTCATTAACAATTCTTGTATCCATATGGCAATGCCCAGATGGGGTCACATGTAAGTAGAGTTCCTTCATCAAATCTGTGCAGGCTCCATTAACACAGCAAAGTCAACTTTTGCTGCAGAGAAGCTAACACTCATTCTAGAATGAGCCTCATAAATCCTTCAGTCAGCTGGCTGGCACTGTACTTAATAAGTCTACTCCATATGCCATTTATTAGATGTCCCCTAATACAATGGTTCCCAATATTTTCAAGTGAGAGCACCTTTAGTTAACAGTAGGTAAAATATGCCCTGCCACCCTGCCCCACATAAACACATAAAACCCTTATGAACACATAATAACTATTAATTAATTAAATAATAATAATGTTAAATTACATCATAATAAATTACTCTTATGTGTGTAAGAAACTAAGCTTTCCTTGGTGCAGCTGCCACCACATGCTCTATGTGGCCCTGTTTCTTTACATCCCTCATGAACTGAGGGTAATGGATGTGGGCTCTGATGGGTTGGGTTGGGTTGGCTTGGCTTGCTCCAGGCTCCCATTGGCACAGAGCTGCTCCTCTCCAGCTGGGTGCCTGGCCAGTGCATAACTGGGGTGAGGGGGCTGCTCCTCTGCTTCTGCCTGAGTGGAGCTCTGGGTTGCTGCTCCCTTGGGGGGCCTGCTACTCTGATCAGGCAGGCACAGAAGTCAAGACTGCTGCACATAGCAGGAGCTCAGGGGCTAAATAACCTCAATATTATTGAAGGCTCATGAACCCCTGGAATCTTGGGGTCCCTCCAAGGGAATACCACCCTGTAAGTTAGAAACTGCTGTCATAATAAACGACCACCAAGCTAAATCTGAAAAAAATTATCTTTCAGTGTAATTTGGATTTCCTGTCATTATTGAGTAATTGATCCCATGAAGATCACAATCACCAATTTAGGTTTGTTTGTTTGTTTTTTTGTTTTATTTGGCTGGCAATACCTGTCCTTGGTTAACAAGGTGCTTCTTGCATGGCCTGCCAAATTAATTTTTTTTCTTTAACAAAATTCTTCTCTGACTCATGACATCCAATTATTTATTCTAAGGAGGTTGGAAGACAGAAACAAGTCTTCCTGAAAATTGAACAGTTTCTTTTTTAATTTGCTACCCTCCCCAGCATGGAGCTAGGTTAATTTATACCATGTGAGGATCTTTCCCCTAATCTCTCCTCCTGACTCAGAGTTAACTCAGATGTTGGTGAACACTTAATAGCTTCCCTGTTTTGAACTGTTCCAATACCTATTGAAATCACTAGGAGTCCTTCCACTGATTTCCAGGAACTTTGGATCAGGTTTTGTCCATGTCATTTTTATGAGGTTATCTTTTGTGTGACTTATACAAACAAGATTTTAGGAGCTGATAGGCAAAATCTGCTCTCAGTTACATGGTTCTATATGTGAACTTCAATAGGGTTAGTCCAGATGTACTCTGCTGCAACAGAATATGTCCTGCTAAGGACATACGAGGTTTCAGCTCAAATGGGGCTTTGTTTTGTACTTTAAAACTTGTTTAAATTGTATTTTTTTAATTAAAGAAACTGCCTGATTGTATTGCAGTCTTCCAAAGTTATTTTATAGCTGACACGATAGCTATTTCTTCTTATTTCCATCCTTCCCTACCTTTCTGTTGCATCAAAACAGGAATAATATTATTTTCCTCTTAATTTCCCCAAGCATCTTCCCTCTTTTAAAAACAAAACAAACAAAACCAACCCCTCCCAACCCCCCCAAACAAAACAAAACCCCAAAACCTCCTCTAGGGCTACAGTAAAGTTCTAAGAACAATGGATGTGATCAAACTTTCTGGTTGTTTTCTCCTTTTCTCCTATAATACTGACTGACTTTCTCCCACTTATTTTCAGTTATAGGTTTAATTTCATAACTTCAGTGAGATCACTGGAAATATATAATGGGATTATATATTACATTTCTTGAGCAGTTAAAAATCACTCAGCCCTCAACTCTAAAGGCAATTGAATATTTTATAACAACTTCCAAGGCATTCAGTAATCCAGTGAGGCTACTCAGGAGCTGAATGCTAACCAAGTGTATGATAAGTGGTTGCAGAACTGTGGCCCTACACTTCAGTTGTGTTAAGGAAAACCTGGAATAGCATTGCCACTATGGCATTCCATTTTTAACAACAAGAAACAAATAAACATTCTTTAAAATGCATTTAATCGGGTAGATTGTGGTGTACTTAAGGAACAAATAATGTGGAGGATGCATAATGTGGAGTATGCATAGCTCTTTGGTTTTAGTTCTGGAGGACTCCATGCCTACAGACTGTCCAGAATCAGGCTGGGTGAGTTGGCTGGATGGGTCACAGTCATCAAGAAATTGGGTGTGGTGGATACTAGATATACTTATTAACTGTTTGAAGAGCAAGCAGCCTGGTAGAACACATTCGGAGTCAGTATCTGAGGGTGGAACCAAGAGGAACTTAAAGGGAGGGGGCGAAGTTAATAAATAGGAGTGGGAGCCAGGTGGAAGAACTCAGTAAGAGAGCAGCACTAGGATCAGAAAACTCTCTTGTAATGATTGTTTTCATGGGATTTGGATTTGGATTTAGATTGCTAGCTTCCTGACCTCACTGGAGAAAGGAGGGAAAAAAAGAAGAATTTGATACAGTCGGTGCTAATTGCAGAGACTCAAAAAGAAGGAAAACTGTTGTTTAGACATCATTCCTTAACAACTCAAATGGTAAGTCCGCCCAAAGAGCAGCTCAAGTGAATGTGTATTAGTATATTTTTCATTTGTACTAAAGGTAAGATGGGAAGTCCTCTGAAATTGTTTTTTTAAGACTTCTTGACAATATTCACAATTGTTTCAAGGGTTATAAATACACTGGGCCAGGCTCAATTCAATATTTTCATTAATGACTTGGATAATGGAGTGGAGATCATGCATATAAAATTGGCAGAAGACACCAAACTGGGAAGGGTTGCAAGTACTTGCAGATCAGGCTTAGAATTCAAAATTGAAGAATAAAGGATCTTGGGGTTATAGTGAATCACAAATAGAACATGAGTTAGCAATGTGAGAGAGTGGTGAAAAGGGCTAATATTCTGTGATGTATAAATAAGAGTGTCATATGTAAGATCCGGGAGATAGTTGTTGCACTCTGCTCAGCACTGATTAGGCCTCAGCTGGAGTATTACAATTAGTTTTGGGTGCCCCACTTTAAGACAGGTGTGGATAAATTGCTCCTTTTATGCCCAATATCTTAACAGATAAGGTAATCACTCAGGATCTGGGCGACCCAGGTTAAAGTCCCTGTACTGTAGCAGGGACTTTCATCTGGGATAGGAGACACCCAGGTGAGAGTGTCCTAACTATTTCGGTATAGAATCATTCTCTTGCTCTGGCCCACAGAATATTTATTTTTATACAAATTAGAACAGCAGCAACATAGTAGGAGATACCCACTCCAGAATAGCCTATAGCCTGGTGGCTACTGCACTTACTTGAGGTAGGTAGACTATGGTTTGAATCCCTTATCCAAAGCAGGAATTTGAACCTAGATCTCTCGCATCCCGTGACTGCCCTTGGCTATTGGGTCTAGGAGAGTACCAGCTGCATAACCTCTTCCATAGTTTTGTATATATGTCTAAGCACCCTTGTGAATCTGTCATGAAAAACCCGAAATACTTTTTAAAAAAATGTTGAACTAAGCCATTTTGACATTTCAGTTACTGATTTTCCATCAAACAACTGGCTGAAATTGACCCAAATCTATATTTTTGGCAGGAAAATGTTTGGGCTATAAAAGTTAATTCAACTTTAGCCTTTACTCATTCAAGAAGGTTAAGATTACTAGCATGAATAAGGGTTGTAGAATCATGCTTTTGTTGTATAGGTTGAGTTGGAAGAAAATTACTAGTTAAAGAGAAGCCTATCATCAGATTATCCAATAAATTCCTGGAATGCATTGAAGACAATTTTTTATTTGAAAAAGTAGAGAAAGCTTCTAGGGGAGAGGCTATTCTCAATTTGGTTTTAACAAACAGAGAGAAGGTGGTTGAGAACTTGAAAGTGGAAGGTAACTTAGGTGGAAGTGATCATGAAATAATAGAGTTCATGATTCTTAGAAATTTTAGGAGAAACAATACCAAAACAAAAATAATGGATTTTAGGAAGGCAGACTTTAGCACACTCAGGGAGTTGATGGGAAGGATACCATGGGAAGAATGTATAAGAGGAAAAATGACTAAAGACAGTTGGCAGTTTTTCAAAGAGACATTATTAAGAGCACAAGCGCTAACCATTCTACTGCTTAGCAAGGATAAGAAGTATGGCAAGAGGCCACCTTGGCTTAACCAGGAGACCTTCAATAATTTTTTAAAAAAGAGAGAGTCGTACAAAAAGTGGAAGCTAGGTCAAATTACAAAGGAGGACTATAAACAAATAACACAATTATGTAGAAAAGAAATCTGAAAGGCCAAGGCACAAACAGAGATCAAACAAGCTAAGGCATAAAGGATAACAAAAAGCCATTCTTCAAATACATCAGAAACAAGAGGTAAACCAAGGACAGTGTACGACCCTTACTCAACAAAGAGGGTAAAACTATAAATGAAAATGTGTAAATGGCAGAAGAACTAAATAATTTCTTTGTTTCGATCTTCACTGAGAAGATTGGTGGAGATTAGATGTCTGATGTAGACGAGGGGAATAGAAATGATAGGGTCAGAAACCAAAATAGGGAAAGAGCAAGTTAAAAGTTACTTGGACAAGTTAAACATCTTCAAGTCACTGGGGCCTGGTGATATGCACCCTAGGGTACTCAAGGAGTTGACTCAGGAGATAACTAAGCCATTAGCTATTATTTTTGAAAAATCACGGAAGACGGGTGAGGTCCCAGAGGACTGGAGAAGGGCAAATATAGTGCCCATCTACAAAAAGGGAAATAAGAGCAATCCAGAGAATTATAGACCAGTCAGTTTAACCTCTGTTCAGGGAAAAATAATGGAACAGATAATTAAGGAATCGATTTGCAAATACCTAGAAGAGAATAAGGTGCATAAGGCTAGTCAGCATGGATTTGTCAAAACAAATCATGTCAAGCCAACTTGATAGCTTTCTATGATGGGGTAACGAGCCTTGTGGATAGAGGGGAAGTGGTAGATGCTTTAGTAAGGCATTTGACACAGTCTCACATCCCATTCTCATTAATAAACTGGGGAGTTGCGAACTAGATGGAGCTACTATAAGATGGGTGAAAAACTGGTTGGATAACCGCTCCCAGAGAGTAGTTGTCAATGGTTCACATTCAGGCTGGAAGGACATAACGAGTGGGGTGCCGCAAGGATCTGTCCTCGGTTCGGTTTTGTTCAACATTTTTTTCAGTGACTTAGATGATGGCATTGAGCACAAACTTATAAAGTTTGCAGATGATACCAAGCGAGGAGGGGTTATGAGTGCTTTGAAGGATAGGATCACAATTCAAAATGATTTGGACAAACTGGTGAAATGTTCTGAGATAAATAGAATGAAATTCAATAAAGGTAAGTGCCAAGTACTCCACTTAGGGTTGAACAACCCATTGCACATATACAAAATGGGCAATGACTGCCTAGGAAGGAGTACTGCAGAAAGGGATCTGGGTGTAATAGTGGGCCACAAGCTAAATATGAGTCAACAGTGTAATACTGTTGCAAAAAAACCAAACGCCATTCTGGGGTGTATCAACAGGAGTATTGTGAGTAAGACATGAGACGTGATTCTTCCACTCTACACTGCACTGATTACTCCTCAACTTGAGTACTGTGTCCAATTTTGGGTGCCTCCTTTCAAAAAGGATGTGGAAAAATTGGAGAAAGTCCAGAGAAGGGCAACAAAAATGATTAGAGAGCTGGAACATTTGACCTATGAGGGAAGATTGAAAGAGTTGGGTTTGTTTAGTTTAGAAAAAAGGAGATTCAGAGAGGATGGGATAAGTCTTCAAATATCTAAAAGGTTGTTACGAGGAAGAAGGAGAAAAATTGTTTTCCTTAATCACAGATGTTAGGACAAGAAGCAACAGGCTTAAATTACAGCAAGGAAGATTCAGCCTAGACATTAGGAAAAAACTCCTAACTGTCAGGGTGATTAAACACTGGAATAAGTTCCCCCAGCAGGTTGTGGAATCTCCTACATTGAAGGTTTTTAAGAGCAGGTTAGACAAATACCTGTCAAGGATGGTTTAATGGGGGTTCTTGGTCCTGCCATGAGTGCAGGGAACTGGACTCAATGACCTGTCAAGGTCCTTTCCAGTTTCTTTGATTCTATGATTCTCTCAGTGTAAAGTTAGGCTTTTATATTTGTCTCTTCCTTTCTCAGTTAAAGTAGGTAGATATAAGAGTTCAGCTATATAAACTTTTACTTTGTGATGCATTTAAATCCACTCTTAAGACTCTTGTGCATCACATTGACAGCTAAGGATTTCTTTGAGGGCAGCAGAAAAATTGTAGTGAACACTTTCTGAGCTTATTCCCTACTTAGCAACCAGTGGAAATACTGGTTGTAAGTTTTTTACTTTCATTTAAATGTCAGCTCAGAGTCAAAAGAAAACAAACAAAAGTACAAACAACAACACTTTAGCTTTCGTCAGGTCACACTGATGTGAACTCACATTTCATTGTGTAGTGTCCTGCCATGTCCCCTTAGACACAATTTAAAAGGATTTGACATGTTGTCTTTTAATGTTCATTATGGTTTAAACAGATGCATTTCTAGCTAAGCAAAAGTGGAGAGGTTCCGGGGAAACTTTTTGGAGATAATAAATAACTGAGAAAGGACTTGGGGTAAATCAGGATTCCTCCTTGGATACTTTTTGAAGGGCAGGGTCAATTTTATACACCTCAGAGGTATTTGAAATATTTCAAAGTAAGCAAAGCTTTATTCCAAAAAGGTAAGAATCTTCAATAACTTAACAAGTTAGATTCTTTGTAAAGATCAATGCAAATGCATCAGGCTCAACAGAACTCCAAGGCCTAAAATTCCAGCCTTTCTGAAATTTCCCAGACAACAAAGTTAGAATCAGACGGTGTATAAAATAGCATATTAAAAACATTAGATCAAGTCAAAGCAGATTTGATAGATATCCACCAATCTCAGAGCAAAGGCAGTCAGAAAATGCATGTAGTTTTAGTGGCGGTTCTGCATTCTATAGGTGTGCAGTATAATGATCAATGGTCTCATCTTCCAAGGAGTGGTGCTCATAAGTTAACAGCTTGGTCTAGCAGTTTGCAATCACTTTCATGCTCCCAACAGAGACAGCAGCAAGGTGAGTACCTTGCTGTGAGACTAGCCTTGAAGACCAGCCTTTGTTATAGTGTTCAAATATACTAGTAATCTTATTGTAGTTGCTTGGAAAGGAAAAGTTAACAAGCCTCCAATAGTGCTGCTAGTCAGTGCTGCAGTATAGTGAGAGAGAGAAAAGAATCAATCTCTCTCTCTCTCTTTTTTTTAATTCTAAAAAAAGTTATTTCCTCCCTACCCAGTCTGCAGTTTTGAAGGGTCATTCTGCTTCTTGTGGTGTGTTCCAATTGACAGGTTGAATTTGACAGGTTTGGGACATGAAAAGACAGTCATTTTGAGGCGTGGAGGTTAACAGTTCCACCCAGGACTCTAATTAACCTGCACTTCTGCTCTTCTTTAGTCCTATGGAAATAGAACTCACCTAGTGGGAATGAATGATAGCACTGAAATACCAGTTATGAGAGCCACTGTGATGCAGCCAAACAGAGAAAGAAGAGTCAAAGAAAGAGACAGTGATATGTAAGGACCTATTATATAAACTGGGGATAATTTGGACAGCTAGGAAGAGATATGAGAGCTTTTTCTGATCGTCTCTTTATAGCTGTCTGACCTGTCCCTGTCCCTTTCCATTAGCCTCTTCGATACCACTGTTTTTACCTCTTTGTCATCCTGAATGTCAGCATGCCTCTTTTTTCCAGTTTCTTTGCATTTTGCTAAATGAGCAAACTCATATGTTAAAGAAAAAGCCTGCCCTGACTTGTCTCCCAGCTCCTGAAACTTTACTCGTTCCTGGAGCCAGTGCTGAGCTGAATTTTCCTCTAAAAATCTGGTTCCCAGAATTTTGTTCCCATCATTTTTTATTTGTGTGCTTCTCCGAATCTATGAATTTTGGCAATGATTGGAAACAGAAATAAAGTCCCGCAGTAAAGATCATTCTTGCTGTATTACCACCATAAGGCAGAAATACTGTGCAAAGTACCATATGTCTGCTTTTGCAAGATTGGTAGCTATAGTGGGATGGTTGCCCCAATTTGGTACTGAAGGGGTTAAAAGCCCAGAGAAGGGAGTAACCAATAGGGGCAGGAGGCTGCAGGGCCAATCAGGGACCAGGAGTCTATAGAAAGACAAGTCTGCAGCCCCCACTCTGTACAGTTTCCCCTGACGTGAGAAGAGGAACGGTGTGCTGTTGGCTGGACTGTAGGAGACGAGAACCATGGACAGCTCACCTGGATGCAGCCAGGGTTCAGCAAGACCACAGCTCTGATACAAAGGTGACAGGTACCTGGGGAGGTGTGGATATGACCCAGGGGACCTGGTGAGATACATACTGAACTAGAGTGAGGGTTGAGATGGTGCTCAGGCAAAGTGCATAGGTTCTCTGGTCCAGGGCCTGGAGAAGTGCATGGGTATGGGTCCCATCTGCCTCCCTCAGGCCGCCAGTGGGCTGAAAGGCTGCTGGTGAGTGGTGAATAGACGGGTGGTGGCCACTCATTCAAAGTGGGCCAGCCAGAACTGGACTTTACACCAGAAGGGGAGACCAGAAAGGACTCAGCCAGGGGGCTGAGGTCCTGTGAGGACAAGACAGATTGTGTGAGAGGTGAAGTACAAATCATTGGATGGGGAAGCCACTTGAGCAATTCCCCAGTTTGATCACGAGGAGGTGCCTGTCTGGTGGGTTACCTGCTGAGAACCATTACAGGAGTCAAATTTTGTGCAATGAATGGTTTGGACAGCATGGACCTTTTGGGTGATTATCCAAATGTTGAACCTTTTAGAGTGGCCCATTACTTGTGGGATTCATAGTATGTATGACAAACTATAACCGTCACTTAGCACTTAAGAAGGACACTAATTTTCTATGTACTGTCAGCCTGGGAAACTTTTGATTTCATGTAATTGTTATCACTAGGACTCCAATTCTTGGCTCTGGCCACTTTGTTTGGGTCTAGTGCAATGCAGCCTTGACATTTCAGCAACCAACCACATGACTCTCCAATTTATTGCATCATTGTTGGAAACTTTTGCTACTCATTCCCATCTTGTTTCGTACCATGGGCAAGTTCAGTCAGATACAAAGAAAATATTAAGGTAAACATTTTTTCCATGTAAGCAACTTTTTATAGTCCTAGCTCATTGCAAACAAAACAAGTCTGGCAAAACTCCTTCTCCTCACTGGGCCATTCTCATCAAGTTGAGCTAAACTTGAAAATCATCTGTATGCAGCATGCCAAGGAACTGGAAGATGTTTTAGGCTACGCTGACATGCTACTGGTTTCAATTCAGCACTTTTGTTTCTGGTATAGAAATGAGTAAGGGACACTGGGAAACAGGGTGTACTTTTTTCTTAATTATTGTTTCACTAATACAGAGAATATTCCATTTTTAGAAGACCACTTAATCCTCAAGTCTTGAGGAAAAGGGAAGGGGGCTACTTTTATCACTGCACAATAAAGCTATGGTGCATAATAAATACAGCAAGAACAACAACAAAAATTAAAAGTCTGTCAGTTACATATTTGCTTGATCTGTTGATATCTGCAAATACGTCCGGTGATGCCAGGGGTGGAGGAGGAGAATGTGATCTTCTTTTCCCATATTCAACTGAATGTTTTGCTTTTATTATTTTTAGCACATTTCTATGTGTGTTGTTTCATTCGAGACCTAATGCACAAAGGTGTTTAATTTTTAAATATATTTCTAAATTAATTTTTAATACAACTGCACTCGGTGAGTGAGAAATTATTAGCAGTGAAATCAGAGTTTGATGGATAGACTACTAGTTAAATGCTGAATGAGTATTGTTTGTATATTTTTAAATGCAACCCTCATTGAATTTCACATGTTCTTTTGGTGTGTTAGATCAGGTAATATTTGATGTTCATTGTGTTTCTGTGCAAAGTTGTAATGCTATGGTTACCAAAATCAGTATTTTAACAATTTCTCTCATGAGATGTACATATCTGATCTACAAAACATGGAAGGATCTTCAGACTTCAGCAATTTGTTCTACTCATTACATGCATGTAAATCCCTTTGATACTTAGAATGTTGTATACCGGCATAGAATAAATAGACCACTGAAGCTTGTAAATTATGAGGGTCTCAAACCTCAAAGCTGCATATTCTTCAGAATGAAACTGTAAGTGAGGGGAGTTGAGGGCAATCACTACACCTGAGGAGGTGTTCTGCAACTAATGTGCCGTGCCATAAGCTACTGCCTCAGTGGAACATTTTCTTTTAATTAAACAAATAGATGCGTGAACCTGGATTTTTCATATTCTAGTCCAAAGCTCTAACCACTGGACCAACCTTCTTCTTGCATACAACTATTTCCAATGTAAGATATTCAATGATATCCACCACAACACAATGCATCTGAAACACTGCACTGATTTCCTATATACCTTGGGTTCTCTAGCTATCTATTCCTGTACAATATTATAGTGGATCTGTCATCAGTGCTCATACATAAAGTTTCAAAATTCTTTTCATTATAACACCCTCTTTTTTAGTGGCTTATGACTTTGTCAACTTTAACCAATTAGACTGAATGTTTACTGGTTGTCTATCTCTAGCTGAATTTTTCTACAAAGAGTCAGCAAAAATGGCTCAGCTAGTCCTGAGAACAAAGCTGAGGCAAAATGTTATTTATCTACTGTTAATTTCTTTTTATTACTAATGTTGTAGTGAAGCTCTAGAACCTTTTGTGGTCTGGGGAAGTGATTTGGAATATTGCAGAGGAGGCTGGGGAAAGGGAATTGTTGCCCTAGTTTGAGGGATGAAAGCTGGGCAATACCCATCCAGCCAAATGTGGTGGAGGTGAAAGCCTCTGAAAATTGCAGTTTGTACATGCTCATTAGAAAGTCCAATGGGTGGGGAAGAAGCAGCTAAAGCATGGACTGTTGTACAAGTGGGGAGGGAATAAATAGGGCCCAGCCAGGGCACCGTCTCCCCCTCGGAACTCCTTAAACAAAGAACTGTGCAGCTACAGGTGATGTCTCTCCTCTGCCCTGCTATGTGGGCTTGGGAGAAAAGCACAGCCAGCCAGAGACTTCAACTATTAGGGGCAGAATCTGCCAAACCAAGGGTCTTTGAATCTCTGGACACCTGGGCTATGTCTACACTAGAAAAGTTAAGTCGACTTTGTTAAGTCAACTTAATAAGGTCAACTTAAAATCGACCTTATTAAGTCAACTTAACAAAATCACCTTAACTTTTCTAGTGTAGACATAGCCCCTTGTCAACCTTATTAAGTTGACTTAACACTTAATAAGGTTGATTTAGGTGCTAATCCCCATCCACACTGTCTTTAAATTGACTTAAGGAGTTGACTTAAGGCTTAAGTCGACCTAAAACGAGGTTTAATTAAGGAAATGCTTAAGTCAACTTAATAAAAGCTCAGTGTGGACGTGGCTTTGTTTAGGTCGACTTAAGCCTCCTTAAGCTGACCTAAATTGCCAGTGTAGATGCACCCTTGGAGAACTTTTACAGGACTTTTCCTGCCCTGTGTTGATTGCCTTTTTCTATTAACCCTCCTGCTTCCTCCTAGTTTGTTCATCTCAGCTTCACTTACAACTGCCCCTCTTCTTCTCTGCCCTATCTCCCTCAGCCCTTATCTTTAGATGATCCCTTCCTAGCCCCTTTCCTCTCTGTCCTCCCAAGCTGAGCTGTGGAACTAATATATTTGTTGCCATGACATTGTCCACTCTGCTTGTGTGTTGTGTGTGGTGGTGTGTGTCTTATTAATTTAGATTTAAGCGGTTTGAGGTAGACACCTTCTATTCCCCTGTATTTCTAAAGTATACATAATGGGGTCCCATTTTTGCTTGGTCTTAGACACTACCGTAATAACTACTGACAATTAATAATAAGAAACTTGATAGAATTTGGCAGCTAAATCCTTCAAATCCTTTTCACTGGGTATGCTGCAACCTTGGGTGGCAGGTCCTGAGCAGGACTGTCCGTGCAAGCGCTCATCCCACTTAGTGGGCCTTGCTGTGGTGCTAGGCACCAAGAACAATGAGCAGGGAAGAGCTCTTGCATTTTCGGAGCTCTTCCTATTTGTGTCCAGGCAGCTGGAAGGAAAAGGAGGAAGCAACTTGAATTGAATGGTGCAGGTTGTTCATCCACAGACTTTGAGGGGAAAAAGCAAAGGGAGATTCAAGGAGACTGGAATAGAACAGGCCAGGCTGGAGGAGGACATATTATGGGCAAGGTTGGGAGGGACAGGGACTGGAAGTATGTAATTATAATAATTAAAGCAAAAACCTCTCTATAACCAGAAATAGAACACAGGATTTCTGAGTCTTAATAATCCTATGAATCCCACTGAAAAAAACATGTTTTTTTTCCCCTCCAGTAACTGATCCACACAGGATATGTTTATGCTGCAGCTAGAAGCAGGCATCCTAGCCCAAGCAGAGAGACGTATGCTAGTGGGCCTTGAGCTAGAACGTTGGTAATATCAGTGTGGATGTTGCCGCTCAAGGTCTCAGGCCCACCTAGCCACTAGGTTTCACATTAAACCTTGTTTTTCTGGGTCCCAGTCCAGTGTCTGAAGTACAAGATCATTTGTTAGTAGTATTGAACTACAGCTGAAGAAGACGGAGTGCAAATGTAGCTTTAAATTACCCTTGTGTTTCCCTCATTGTGGAGTTAATCTCTGCCGGACAGATCACTCCAAAGTGCCATTATAGCAAATGGAGATTGCTCCACTCAGGAACTCTGGCTATATCCTTTTTACCCTGGCTATACTTGTAATAGCCAGAGAAAGAGGAAAGTGTTTAGCTACTACAGTTCTGTTTCACTCAGGAATTCACCTACAGCTGAGAGATCTTTTGGGATACCAATAAAATGACCTTGCGACAGGCAGCTTGTTTCTGCAGCTAGTCTAGAATAAAGCTGTCCTGTCACAGGAGAGGTTCTACCCTTCACCTCCTACAGCATTGTGGATCTGCAGCCCCTTCATTTTTTTAACCTATTTTCCTTTAGAACTATCAATTTTTTTTTTTGCAGACTATTTCTTGAGGGTTTTTTTATTTTTATTTTTCCAGATTATTTGTTGAGTTTTCAATGTTTCCAGTTTAATTGTAACAGAAAGTAAATACTCCTTCGCCAAATTTTTCTGGTAGAGATTTTGCGAGTGCTTTAATGAAGCTTACCTGGTCTTGTATTTCTTATTCCTTACACAATGAAACTGGCTGGTGGGTTTTCAGTCTTGTTGATTTTTTTACTTATGGATTTTTAAAAAATTTCCTCTCAAAATTTCTCTCTTTGTCAAATGTAGAAATCAGTGGATTACAACAAAACTAAGGTCAAAGTATAAGATACAAACATATCAAATATTGAAAATCAAGGAAGACCTTGTCTGTTTATTTCCCATGATAACATTTTTTGTCAGATAGGAAATTCCTTGTTAGAGCTAATATCCCTGAGTCTACTCACCCTGGGCCCCTTCACTTAGCTATGCTGGGAATTAGCTTTATCCAGAGTTCACACCCCCTTCCTTCATTTACTCTCACCACAACCTCTCTTGCTATTTGGGATTCAGAACACTCCCCTTTCATGCCTTGTCTTTCCAGATAGGTCACTATACCCCCTTCTGGGGTAGCAAAGTCTCTCCATACCAACTGTCTAGCTGTTTTAGGTAAAGGGACTCAGGTCCAACCATTATTTCAGGTTTCAGCACTGGGACTAGCAACCACAGTCTGCTTACTCCCAGACCACCTTGCTATTTCCCTGTGCACCCCTTTCTACCTTCCTTTTCTTTTTCAATGTTTTAACACACCCATGGGGGTCTAACTCAAACTTTCAACTCCCAGGAAGTTGCAACCTATTTCCCTTGTAGCCTCTTCTGGTCTCAGCTTCCTAGCGTTTTACAGCCAACTAGGTTAATGTGTCCCTTCCAAACCATGTTGATCCATACAAACATGGTATGGAATGAACACTCTGTCACAGCATCCCCCACATTCCTTCTAATGGATTCTATAATAATTTACATTCAAAATTTAGGATCTGTGTCTTTTTAAAAATAAAACCTTTACTACATATAAAAGTAATAAATGTGTTCTGGTTAACTCATAAAGGCATTTTTTTGCAAATAAATAAACATTCCTTTGCTGTGTCATAAATCCAGACACAACACTGTTGCCAGGATAAGTCCTGGAAAGAGAAACTAACCATGCTGAATCAGATTCAATAAAAAAAAACCCAAAATGGTGAAAACCCACGCACAAGCGCACGCACAACCTTGTGGGTTGAAGAGTAACTAAATGAGTAAGGGTAATGATAGACGTGGACAGAATTCAAGGTTAGAGAGTAGTGTCAGTTTATGCCAGGGCTGTATTTGATCCTTTGTCTCTTCCTCTAAGTTAACAAGAACTAAATGAACATCATACATCCTACTCCTTTTCACTAAGAAGTGCCTGTATCACAAAGCCACTTTCACAGTTGGTCTTTTTTTGCCAGTTTTATCACCGACTGGGCCAGAAAACTAAATAGCTCTCTCTCATCCCAGAGACAATGCCTACAGTCCAGTTTTGTAGGTAAGGCACATTGACTGGGCAGCATAGGAAAAATTGCTGCCTGTGCCAGCTCTATTCAGAAAGAGAAAACATTGGTTTTTAGTGCTGCTAGTACACAAGAATTACTATCACTTTCTTTAAAAAAAAACAAAAAAACAAAAAACGCAAGATCTCTGTTTTGTTTAATGTTTTCTTTTTTTTTAAAATTCGCTGCAGACCTTTTCTTATCTACATTTGACATTTCTCATTTAATCTACTTTCTGCTGTTTACTACATATATATTTGAATTCATTTTCCTTGTCTTCTCTTTTTGACAGAAAAAGTCACACTTTATTTTCTATTAAAAATAATCTCTATTCCATTTGTACTCAAAATAATGATTACATCTGTTTGGCCCATATGAACACAAGCTGGAACTTCCATCAATCACTGATGACTTCTTTCACTGGCCCATTTTGTACATGTACATGTATATAGTTTAGATTAATCATATTTGTCACAGAAAGATACAGTGTCCTAGGAAATTGACAAAGAGGAAGATAAAATTAAAAGGGAAGATATGTATCCTGTCATTCACACCACAGTTCATTATTCTAGCACTACTAATCTTGGTTAGTTATGCCCATTTAAGGCCCATGATGTAACTCAGCTGAACTGGAGTTCAGTGCAATGCAGTGCCAAGTCCTCAGACTCTGGGGAACTATAACACCTGTTAGATCTGGTGTTCTCCCATTACCTTACACTTTCCCAGATCCCCCCAATCACTGGATTGAGGAGATATTCACCTGAGAACACTACAAACTAGGATTAATACCTAAAACTAGACGCCTGCAGCCAATTGCTCAGTTGGTAAAATCATGAAACAGAGGAGAAAAAGAAAACAGCCTGAAACTCCTACTGCTGAATGTGGGGCCAGTTGTCAACAAAAAACCATCACCAACCATGATCTCATTTGAGATGAATCTCCTGGCCATCTTTGCATCAGTGAGATGTGGTTCAATGCAATTTATAATACAACCTCACCCTTATGTAGCCATTCCCTATAGGATATTCTATATGTCATAAGCCAAGATATTCCAGAAAAAAAGAAAAGAGGAGGTGCAGTAGCATCCCTGTTCTCCTCCAGCCTCAGATGCAGAAGACTTTCTGTCACAGACAAGATCATCTGAATGAGTACATATGGTCTATGAGATGAAGGGCAAGACAAATCTAACACTCCTAGGCTATGTGTACACTTACTAAAGTTGGTTTGAATTAGTTAATTCAAACTAACTAATTCGAACTAATTTTAATTAGTTCGAATTAACTTAATTCAAACTAGAAAAATTTAGTTTGAACTAAGCAAATGCTATTCATGGCACTTGCTTAGTTCGAATTAGTGAATTGCATTGAGTTCAATGGGCTGGTTAGTTTGAACTAAGCAATTAGTTCGAACTAACATGGCCACGCTGGTTAATTCAAATTAACTAGTTCGAATTAACCCTTAGTTTGAATAGCATATTCGAATTTATTAGTTCGAATTAAGGAAGCCCTTAATTTGAACTAATTAAAGCCTAGTGTAGCCATGGCTTTAGTTAGTTTGAATTAAGCTTCCTTCATTCGAACTAACTTGCCAGTATAGACAGAGCCCTAGTGGTGTAGAGGCCTCTGATGGAAATCGTGTCATCTTCCAGGAGCAACTTACAAAGCTGCTGCCTTACATGGTGCTGGAATCCCTCACATTTCTTGACCTCAGTGATCTTCAGCCTTCACAGATGTCAGCAAGATCTAAACGGACTGTCTCCTCCAGGTCTGGTATTTGCATGAGTACATAAGCATGATTGGACTCTTTTGCCCAAATGATCCCTTTTGGCTAGTGTTGGGTTACAAATCACTTTAATGTTCAATGGATGGGTAATGAAATGAAGCCCCTCTTATTGTCTGAGCAAAGGGCAGCAGAACTGTGCTTACCATGTTCTGATTGAAGGATCACTATCATCTGAAGTGAGCTGGTGAAGCAAGGAGCTCAGATGCCAGAGCCATGTGAAGGTTGACAGGGGTTGGGAACAGATATTCCTGCTTGGAAGTGAGGGTGCTGCCTAAGAGCCCCAAGCATGGTTTAACCTTCCCTTCACACTATTAAAAGATAGAGCTAGTTAAGCTTAACTAGCTTATTTTGAGGGTTTTTTGTTTTGTTAAGTGTTTGCTAGAGCTGAATTTATCCACTGTGGGACAGCACTCCAGCCCAGCTTGAGCACTGAGACTCACCCAACAAGACCTGACCATCTCTAAGAGCTGAAATCACTGAGAGCTGACAATCAAAGAGTTGGGTAGACCTTCAAGAGACCAACCCCCTGAGGTCATAGTAGAGAAGCAGGTGGTGGCAGAATATGATGGTGTGCAACAGAGTGGCTAGCAGAGCAGCCTGCAGAGCAATGAGTGACCAGTATGGTGGCTGGCAGATCAGCTAGTGGAGTGACTGGCATGGCAGCTAGCAGACAACTGCCAGAGTGGCCTGCAGAGCAGTGAGCAGCTAACAGGGTGGCTGGCAGGACAGCTTGAATGTAGTGGCTAGTTGGCAGAATGAGCAAGGTGCCATCTTTCCCTCTGCCCCTACCCAGGATGGCAGGTGATCTCTGCTGCTTCTCCTCTAGACTCTGGGTCTGCCCTGACTAAGAAAAACACCTATGAGTGAGGTGCTGTGAAGGGAGGGACACATTAAAGAAATTTTTTATTGCTGAACTTAAGAACCTGATGCAAAAGGAAACTGCCCAGAGTGCTCTGGGGTGTGTGTTTTATTAACGGCTTTATGCATGTGAATCCTGCTTGTGGCATTTTCCCAAATGAATGGTGGGTTACCTTCTTCTTTCTATTGAAATCTCTTTTCTTCACTCAGTCTTGGAAAGAAGGGAAAAGTTGCCTAAAGAGGTGCCCAAGGAGTGGTGTGTAATTGTCCTAGATTATTGCATGGGGGATCAAGGTGGTTTGTGTTGTATTGTTGAAAGGAATCGCTAGATAATGAACCTGGCCCTTGTTGCTGCTGACTCTGACTCGCAGAAGGGTTACCCATAAATTTAGTAGTAACTAATTTCCTGACCCACATGAAAACCATGGGAGTCTCCCAGGCACAAGCAGCTGGACATATGTTGTTGGATCCTACCTTCAGATTAGGATTGGATATCGAAGAAGTCACTGATTTACCACTCTCCTGGTTTGATTACCCATCCTTCCCAATGGGATAGCAAGCAACCAAACCTGCTCTGCGCCTGAAAATTCCTGAACTCTCTAGATTTTCAGTTTGAACTAGGAGAACAAGCCACATAGACACAAGCCAGTGTACTAATGAGTTAGTATACAGTACAGTCATCTAATGTTCACTCTCATTAATGCCCAAGCTGTCCACCTTCCCACACTAACCAGGACTGCTAAACTTCACAGATGAAATATGGCAGATGAAGTGCGTTGGCAGGGGATCAAAATATTTAGAACCCTTTAGCAGCAGCACAAAGAACACTTGAAAGATGACACTACTGCAGTAATGGAGGCAAAAGAAGTCTTCTACTCCACTGGATTTATCATGACAGAATCATGGCCAGTGGAATATCTCAGATAGAGGGTTGGCTACCTAAAGCCAGACATCAGACCCAAACATAAACTGCTGTGAAGAGAGGTCAATATACTTCACTGGTAAGATCAGCCAAATATATATGGTGCTAATGGAAAGGAAAATTCCATCCTAGCCAGATTTTATGATTTGCCCCCATTATCCCTGAATTTGGCCCCATCAAACATGCCAAGGTTCAAGAAGCCCTGAAAAATATTAGAGCAATGATCTGGCCACAGCAATTCATGCACTTGTCCGCTCCAGGTTGGGTGATTGTAATTTGCTGAACATGGAACTGAAAGTGAAAATGATGCACAGGCTCAAGCTCTAACTGAATGTGGCTGCCCATCTTCTCCATGGCTCAGGCCACTGTGAGAACATCAGGCCCATGTTCAGGTCCTTCCAGTTGTTCACAGTCACCTTCTGATCCCACTTTTAGTCTGTGATCCTAATTTTCAAAACAATTAATTAATCAAGTTCTAGCTACATCAAAGACAAAATCTTGAGCTATGAATCTGTGTGCCAACTGTGCTCCTGTGAGACAGCACAGATCTCAAAGTCAGGATGAAGCACATGAGAGTTGGGGACAAATAATTTTCTGTTGATATGATCTGGCTATGGAACAGTCTGACCATCTTTTAACAATGTTGCAAAACTGTCCTCTTAAAGGAAGCCTTTCTGCCACAAGTGATTCTCATAATTGAAAGATCCATTCTATTCCCAGAGACTTTCCAGCACTTATTCTGAAAAGACCGTACCCAAAGCAGAGTGTAGATCCTAAAAAATGGAGACATGTCAGAAAGTCCATGAAAACCATTAGGGACTGCAATATTGCTGTTAATTTTACAGGAAAGGTGCTCAGGTGCTATGGAGATTGACAGCAGTGTAAAATCCTAAAATAGACCTATAAATAGTTATTATAATTATCCCCAATTTCTGTGTTCATCTGCTTGAGAAGAATATGTTGTATCACATGTGTTTTTAAAATGCTTAATGAACACTGAGTCATGATTGAGTGTCACAGCCAGGAAAATGCTTTCAAAACATGGCTGTAAAATATATTATGTCAATGATCTACATGCAAATGGCTGTTAGTATACTATATTCATTCCTTCTTTTAGATTTCTATGTTAAAGTCATTTTTTCTATGACTTAAATAATAATGTCTCACTATCTGCTGCTAAAATTGCAATGAACTGCTTCTAAATCAACAGTTTCTGTTTTCCTTTCCATAGAGCTTAGACTCTTGAGTACTTCGATGGCCTTCAAAGGTTGGAAAAATTCACAGACTATTAAGTTTCAGTGTTTCTGAAGAAAATCACAAGTGCCTATTATCCTAAATCTAATCATAGTGAGGGAGTAAACAAACCTCTCCAAATTTCTGTTGCAATCTTTATTGATGAACATCACAACACTTGGACTAAAGATTTAAATGAATTATTGCACATATGGTATTCTTCATGAAAGGTGCTGGGCATTCCAGAAATATTTAGCCTTCAGGTCACCTATGTTCACCTCATGATTGATTTAGAAGATCTCTTAGAAGGAAAAATAAAAAGAAGGAAAATAACATCACATTGAAAGAGAAGGTAATGCTATGAGGTATAATGGTATTTCAGATAGAACTTTAAAATAAGCTTAAGAAAATAACTTCATGATAATTACACAACATTGAACACCTATATTAAAACTGATGATAAAAGGGAAAATATACAAAAAATTAATTAATTTGTGTGAAGCACTATGTATACTGGATCAAAGAGAATAATAAAGCAGATTTCCTCTGAAAACAAGTAAATCTCAGACTTTACTGTTACTGAAATATAGACTATTATTTTTTAACTTTTAGCCAATTTAGACTTGAGATAAGTTTGGAGCTGAATCATATCTAGAAAGAGTATGAGAAGTAGTATTTGCTTGATTTCCAAAGGCCAACCATCCAACACAGAGAATCTTATAGCAACCAATAATGGGACAGAATAAATATTGAATAGAAGAATATATCCTAAACAAAAATCATCTAAGTGGAGTAACCCTCTAAAGTTGATAGGTCAGAAGTGACAATTGGAATGGGAACCAAACCCCAATTCTTCTGTATTCTTCCTAGAAAAATTACTAAATCTCAAACAGTTTTACATTTTGGTATTTAGCTACTGGTCCAACTATGGAGCAGTGCACCTCCACTTTGGAGCTATGTCTACACTTGGAAATTTAAGTTGTCTTTAGCTAAGTCGACTTAACTAAATTAACTTTAAGTCGACAGAGTTAAGTTGACTTAGTGTGTCCACACTGAAAATTAGTCGACTTAAAGGGGAACTTAGAAAGTCGACCTAGAGCATTCACACCGGACACCTAGGTCGACTTCTAGAGGCTAGGGGGACTTAGGGCAGGTCCACGGGGGTGGGGTGGCACCCCTTGCCCAGTACTAGGGGGCTCAGCCTTTGCCCCATTGTACATAGGTACAATGGGGCAAAGGGGGACAGGGACCCTGGCAGGGCATAGGGGAAGGGTGGGCAGGGCTCTGCCCTGCCCTGTGGTGGGGCATGCCAGGCTCCCCCTGTGCCCCCCCCCCAGCAGGGAGGGCATTGGTGCAGTCCTGGGGTAGCCTTAAGTCAAATTAGGACTATCCCACGTCTACACTGGCTTAAGTCGACTCTGGGGAGTCGACTTAGGCCTTAAGTTGAATTAAATATAGGTTTAACAAAGTCGACTTAATTTTCATTGTCGACTTTATTTTCCTTAAGTCGACTTAAGCAAGTTGCTTAAGTCAACTTAGGAAAACTGTAGTGTAGAGGCAGGGTAAATTAAGTCGACTTAAGCAAGCTTAAGTCGACTTAATTTACAAGTGTAGATGCACCCTGGGTGCTTAGGCACAGTGTAGACAGTCACAGTCTTCTCCTGACTGGCCCCAGAGGCAAGGGGACTATGTAGGTGATAACACTGTGCTTCTGATTCCTTTGCTGCAGCTTTTCTCAGTCTCACCTGTTGATTCATCCCACAACCCTGCTTCAACACACCCACTCAACAAAAAAGCGATTTACATGACTTGGTCTTCACCAAGCACTGCTCTCTTTCTTTAATCTCTGCATGGATGCCAACACTGCATCTGGGAGGTGTGATTCCCAGAACAGATAAACTCAGACTCCCTGTTTGAGATAACATGCTAAGAACAACAGTGTTTGTTACAACACTGGCTATAACTTGGGCCCACCTGACCCCTTAGGTCCAAGGTCACATGACTAACCTGAGCATCCGCCCATACAGCAATACATTGCTATGTTTAGTTTCCTAACTTGAGCAGAGGTAGTGTGTCTGTCTACCCACACTGGGAATCACACCTCCCAGATGCACTACTATGTACCCTCCATTACTGAGTTCCCACTCTCTGACTCTCAGCTGGTCTCTCTCATCATTATCCATCAGCTCTCTTCCTCATACTCTTTTGCTCAGTCTTTCCGTGACCTCATCCAACATCCCTGATGACTTTTTGTTTGCTCTCAATCCTCTCTGGCTTGTCTTCTCTTCCTTTTCTACTGTTGATATGATTGTTGAGTCTTTCCAATCCTTCACTCTACTGTACTCTTGAATATTTTTTCTCTCTGTCCCATGGTAAGGTTCATCACTACACTCCCTCCCCAACCCACCCCACCCTAACCCTCGCAGACCTGGCTCACTCCCAACATCTGCTGCTTCTTCCCTTGCACTGACTCTTCAGAGCTTCACTGGAGGAAATTGCTTAACCAGGCTGAGTTCCTTTGCTACAGTTTTATTCATCTCTCTTTCAATTATGCCATATGCCAAGCTAAAGAAATCTACTTCTCAAACTCAGTTGAATCTCATGCCTGCAATGCCCGCTGTCTTTTTATCATCTTTGACTCACTCTTTCAACCTTCCTCTCTATTTGCCTCCACTTCTCTATCTGCACAGGATCTCACCTCATTTCTTCCAAGAGAAAATTGACACAACATAAAGTGACCTACCACTTCCCCTTGACACACCTTCACCTTTTCCTGCCCCTGCTCCTCCTACAGCTTTCCCTTCCTTCCCCTCAGTCACAGGTGCTTGTTAACCGTAGAGCCTTGGGCGGATACAGAAATGTGGATCTGCATCTGATCGGTGTCAGCCTGTATCTGATCCAGGAACACATGCCAGGTTTTATGTCTATCTGCACTGCACCCACCCTGCAGTGGCTCCTGCTCTGAGTATAGGAGCAGAGGATCTGTCTGACTGCCACAGTGGGGAGGAGGAGTTGTCAGCAGCTCCAGATGCAGTTCAGAGCCTCCCCTGGCCCTGATCTGAACAACTTTTATGCCACCTGAGCTGTGAAGGAAAGCCGGAGCTGCTGAGATCACTCAGTTGTTCAGTGGCAGGTGCCAGTCATCTGATTGGTTGGTCAATAGTGGGGAAAGGGGTGGGGGTAGCTTCCCATTACTAGTTCCTGGGGTATGTCTACAGTAGCACCCCTTAAGTCAACCTAAATTACTCCCTGTCTACACCAGACTTTCATTAAGTCATCTTAAGAAATTCCTTAAGTCAACTTAATGAAAGCTTAAGTAGACCTAATAAGGACCGCCCATTAGGTCGACTTAAGGACAGTGTGGACGGGGAGTAACCCTTAAGTCGACTTTATTAAGTTGACTTAAGGGTGGTTAGGTCGACTTAACAAAGTGGCCTAAGTCAACTTAACTTTAAGTCGACTTAGTCCACTTTAAGTCGATTTAATAAGGTCGGCTTTAAGTCAACTTAAAGTCGACTTAACTTTTTCTGGTGTAGCCATAGCCCTAGAATCAGAGGTGGAGCTAGCTGGTAAGCTGAGTTCCCATTGCTGTTCAGAGCCCCTGATGTGCTGTTTAACATTTGAAATAGTGCTCTCTACAACTGCGGCAGAGGCAGCAGCAACTAATTCACCCTGGGCAGATAAAAATAGAATCCACATCCAAGCTACAATCTGTAACAATGAATCTGTGGATATCCGCAGATATGGATACCTGTGGATTTGCACAGCTCTACTTATCTGTTCTCCTCCTATAACCCATCTGTTTTCTGCTGTGAACTCCATAGCAACATATATTTAAGTCTTTGAAAATCTGGTCCACAGTGCAAAACCAACCTGAATAAAAGTTCTACAACATGAGGGTCGAAACAACATGAGAACTAAAGCATTTAATTGGCTGGGATCTTTGATTGAGATTTCTAGTCTCACTTTGTTTCACTTGCCACATGTAACTGATACATGAAGAGGAAGGTATATTCTGATACATCAGCAGTTAAGAAAATAATAGGTTTTTTTTTTTATTAGCAGCTAGCTATCTTTTCATACTATATATCATTCATTCTGAATTATTATCATGCAGACTTCCTGGGAGCCTGCACATCCTGATGCCATTCAGCTTGACAATAAATTTTAAATTTATAATGCTGTGCATGATAGAAATAGCAGCATTGCATAAATTAATGTAAAAAGGCTCCCCAGGGGCTATGCTTGGAAGAGTTTTCCTTGTATGTCCTCCACGTTTAGAAGGTAAACATAAGCAATAATCTATGATGAACTGTTATTGCTATGAGCAATTATATTGGACACATAGATTGCTCAGTTGTCTTAAAAACTTGCTAAATGGAGGTATATTGTATAACTATGCTGCTTGAAGTGTGCTAATGCTATAGAGATATATGTCACATTCTCTCCCTTCTGGCTGAATTGCTTTAGTGCATCATGGAAGTTCCATGACCACAGTGCTTCATGGGAGATGGTGTCCCGTTAGAAAGCTAGCTCATCAAGGAGCATGTCTCACTGGGCACTGCACAGATTAATATTGAACTGATCTGAAATAAAACACTGTGATTTGGTTCAACAAAATAAACCCAGCCTACAGCACAATATTTTGTTTTGATTTTCCCATGGAAATTTTTTATTTTTGCGAGTGTATTTTCCATGGAAAGAATGTATTGACAGAATATTCTCAGCCAGCCCAGAAAATAGAAGATTTTTTAAAAAAATAACTATTACATCCTTCTTTTAATAATGCCCTTTTAAACCCATTACCTTAGATCTTACCTTAAACCTTAGTTCCTCTTGTTCAGATGACACATTGCCCATTGACTATGGATGCCAATTGACTATGATTGCTTGATAGTAATGTTACTTCTTCTCTGGGGATGCTAATGCATTCAATAGCCTCTGTCTTCTGCCAGTTCTTTTCTGGACTTCTTTGCTTTTCTTTCTTCTAATAGATACATCATTCAATGTTTGCTTAGCATGTCTCAAATCTTCCATATGACATAAATTTTACAATTACCCAAGTTTTTTTTGCTTATGATGTTTTTTAACATGTCCTGCTCTGTCACCTCTTACTCCCACTTTTGTTATTTTTAATTTCCATTAAATATGCAACATCTTCAGTCATCTATGATGGGCAGCCTCCAATTTCTTTTTGCTAGCCATTCTCATTAACCAATCTCTGCTCAATATGATTGCATGATATAATCTGACATTTAATTTAGTGTGGAAACCTCAGTTTGACTGGATTGTTGTTCATACTTCCCCAAAAGATATGTTATCACAAAAATCTTTTTGCTCTAGCAATAGGCTAGGTGATGAAGTGGGCAATAAAAGGCTTTGTGGATGATGTAAAATGGATTAGCAGAGACAAGTTATATGACTTTTACTTTGCATTACTAAGTATGGTGTGGAATGGAATTATTGCCCTTCCATCAGAGATAGAACAGAAGGAACGAAAAGTGGACTGAAAGTAAATGCAGAGAAAATAGGATTATGAAGTTAGGAAACCAGACAACCGATGCTAAGGTATACATGAATGGAAAAGATATCAAACAGGTAGCAGAGTTCTGCTGTCTGGGGAGTGTGATGACATTTGAAGGTGACTTCAATAAAGATATTCATAGAGAATTAGTTTCATATTGGGAAAATAATTCTCTTTCTATAATTGTGAAGATAATGAATGGCTGCCTGAAATCCCTTTTTGTTTGCTTTTGCCTTTTCACGTAGGTAATTTTTTATTACCTGAAGGCCCATGGGAGTTTATTTTAGTCCCGTTGGGCTGTCAGATCCACAAAAGCAGTTTCTAATTGGCATTGATTTCAGGAAAGATACCTGTCTGTTCAATGATGAGGTGTAGATCAAGTCAGGCTCTGTAAGTAGTATACGATGTGAACAGGAAGGTATTCACTTGACAGCTCCTTGCCTAAAGGAAAATTTTCTATAGTTGTCGTGATCTATAAAGATATTGGAGGATTTGGGACTTTCTCCCTTTCCCTTTTAATTAGCATCTTTTGCCAGAATTTGTTCCAATGCCTGATAGAAAGTTTTAATCAAGAGGGCAGAGAGGACTTGGACACATACAGTTTTCAACACATAACTCAATCACATCTGGAGATCATGGTAAAGTGTCCTATGTTGTTGGCGGCCCATCTCTACAAGGACTAAGATTCCGTGTGTAATATCTCCTTCCACCTGACCCAAATTCCCTCTGTGATAATTGGGGAGGGAGGCATGTTTAGTTCCATGGGGACTGAGGTAAGGAGAATAAGTAACGTGTAAATTATATGTGGATTCTTGTGAGCTAGGGGAAATGTAGATGAAAAGATTCTATTCAATGGGACATGGGCATATATGTGCTCCTGGCTCCGAGCATTAATAAAGGAGAGGTCTGGATTCCAAACTGGATTGTAAAGTTATGTCGACCTTGTTAAGTCAATTTAACAGAGTGGCTACACTTTAAGTCGACTTAAGTCGACCTTGTTAAGTTGACTTAACAGTAGACACTGGCTTTAAGTCAACTTAATAAGGTCGACTTAGCACTATACCCCGTCCACACTCGCTTTAAGTCAACTTAAGAAGTCAACTTAAGGCTTCAGTTGACCTTCAACGGTGGTGTTATTAAATTGACTTAAGCTGTTATTAAGTCAACTTAAGGAAACGCTTAAGTTGACTTAATAAAAGCCCAGTGTGGATGCAGCTTTGTGTAGGTCGACTTAAGCATCCTTAAGTCGCCCTAAGTTGCCAGTGTAGACGCACCCTCTGAATTTCTCTAAAATAGAGTTAGTAATACTTCCTTTCTCTTCCCCTTGTGATCTGTCTTGTCTATGTAGACTGTAAACTCTTTTAGACAGACAAAGACTTTATCTTACTATGTTTTGCTAAGCACCTAAAAAAATGGGATACTCATACTAGCTAGGATCATTATGCAATACCATAATGGAAGTAATAAAATGCTTCATCCTTCATATGTGGCACTGAAACATGAGCTGTAAATATACTGCTAACATTGCTGAAACTCCTGATCATCCAGGGAGCCTCTGTGGCTATGGGTGTTACATCATTTTCTGCAGTGACACTATCTTCACAAATGTGATTTAGAGAAAGTAGAATACTGAAATTATGAAAATCCTTAATCCAAATCGTGGCTTGAAAAGTACTCCAAGTACATCATGCTTCACATACTCTACATAACACATTAAGTGGCAGTATTATTGATTAGGTATGTATGTAGAAAATACTGTAGTAAATTGATCTCTGATCTAACTCTACCCAAATTAGAAAGAAACCAGAGGGAAATGAGTTAGTAAAGCTGAACAACAAATTGGAAAGGGATGAACATTCCAGTATATGTTGTTAAACTAAGGTTGAATTTGACCCAGTAGATATAGGGTGAAATATTGGATTCATTTAATTGATTTGGCTAGCTTGCATGCATGCTATTTGGATCAAAAGGAACTCAAATCCCCCAGTATTTCCTTTATCCCTTTTGGAATCTTCTGACTGGTGATTATAGCTGGGTAAGCAGGCAGGGTGTTTCACCAAGCAGAACAGCAAACGTACAAAGAAAAAATCAAACTCTTCAAGACTGGCTAGGTTTTGCTTTAAAGCTTTTATTGCTCAATCTGTTGAGAAGGCAATATTTACAACTGACAAACCAAATGACTCTACCTTGCCATAAAACAAAATAGAAAAACTGCACTCCAGGCCATGACCTCAAGCCTGTGGTGACTAGGGATAAAGTCCCCCTTATTCCATTCCCAGTCTCACCACACTGCTCCTGTATCCTCCTCCACCTGGGGTTTATGGCCACAGAAGGCATGTCTCTCTTGCTGTGGGAACATTCCATTGCTCCAGTAGCAGATTTTGCTGCCTAGCTGCCATGGGAGCTGTTTGCTCAGAAACAGCTGAGACTATTGCTCTCCTGTCAGACTGCTCTGACTGAGAGCTCGTGCTGATTGTTTTTGCCCCATGGAAGGGTATGTATGTAACCTCTTAAAAAGGAAAAGTGTATCTCTTCCTGATTTTCTGTCCCTCCACTACCACTATAACCTTCTGTCTAATTTAGAGAAGGTATGTGGGGGGGGGGGGAGGCAAGTTGTACCGTGCACAAGACCCCAGATTTGTTTAATCTGGCTCTATACACTTGGCTTGGCTCCTTCCTAGATATGAGGTGTAACAGTGTCTACAAAGTCCATACCGAGCACAGATAGAGGGGGGAGGAAGGGTTCTCCTGTTTACAAGCAAGCTGCTTGATCACACCACCACAAAGCTCCAAGCACGGCCAATCATGCAGGCAAGAATGTACAGCTACAACAAATGGAGAAATTCGGTCTTACTACAAAGAAGAGAGCATAGAGAAGGAAAGGGAAGGCAGAAAGGCCTGTAACAGAAAAGAGGCTATTGCCCTGCAAAAGGTTGTCTATAAGAAAACAGCTGGGGGACTGAAGGGCTGATAGACTTCACTGGATGTGAGAGTCCAGGAACTGAGCTGACTGAGAACAAGATAAGGATGGTTCTCTGAGGGTATGTCTACACTATAAAAATGTGTTGACTTGGAGCCACCACTATAATTGCACTGGTGACTGATATCCACACTGGTATCCTGTCCCTGCCAGAACCACTTCCAACAATCTAAGGGGCGGGGGAGCTGAGAGACCAATCTCTCAACTCCTAGCAGGGAGCCCCCTACACTACAGATCCCAGCCTGGGCACAGGGACTTCCCCACTCCTAGGAGAGAGCTGCCTGAAGCTCCCTGCAACTTGCCTGGTCCCAGGTCCAGCTGCTGAAGCCCTGCCTACCAGCAGGCCTGCAGTTGCCCGGGTCCAGGCTGCCAGTGGAGCAGCAGTCACTCACCTGCAAGCCCAGGTGTGGGCAACTGCAGTCCCAATGATCCTGGGGACTCCAGCAAGCTTGGGCAGCTGCAGCCCCACTGCTGTCCCAGGAAGACAGCAAGCCCCAGAGCAGATACAGCCCCAGGATGCAGCAAGCCCTGGGATGCTGGCAAGCCCCAGGGCAGATGCAGCCCCACTGCCACCCTGGAATGCGAGAATGCCCCAGACAGTCATAGCCCCGGGAGGCCAGCAAGCCCTGGCAGCTACAATGCCAGAAAGCCCCAGGGCAGCTGCAGCCCCAGAAAGCTGGGAAGCCCTGGAGTGGCTGTAGCCCACTGCCACCCCAGGATGTCTTCAAGCGCCAGGCAGCTGCAGTCATGGGGCACTAGCAAGCCTCGAAGGAGCTGTAGTCCCATTGCTGCCCTGCGGAGCTGGCAACCAGTAACCAGGTTGAAGAAAGAATGGAATTAGCCACCTAGAAATCAAGGAGAAAGGAAGTCAGAGAGCAGGCCTGGTACTTCATAATCACCAGAGGTGGAAAGTCATGGTGGCTTTCTCCATGGCTAGAGACTGAGAGGATGAGCAGGCCATGTCCATCACAGAAAAGAGATCCAGGAGAAATTCCACACAGAAGTTTCAAATCAAAATCAGGTCCTCAACAAGGAAACTTTCGAAGATACCACTGAATATCCATCAGGTCCAAGGGAATGGAGAGATGTACAGGACACACATGAAGATGGCTGCATGGGCCTATCACTGGCTATGTCTACACTTGTAATTTTAAGTCAACTTTAACTAAATCGAATTAACTAAGTCGACTTTAAGTCGACTTAGTTAAGTCAACTTAGTGAGTCTACACTTAAAATTAAAGTCGAGTTTGGTGGGAACTTTTAAAGTCAACCTAGAGCATCCATACTGGATGCCTAGGTTGACTTTCTGGGGCTAGGGGGACCTAGGGTAAGTCTACGGGGAGCTAGGGGGACACCTCGTGCCCACTGCCAGGGGGCTCAGCCTTTGCCCCATTGTACTTGGGTACCAGGCTCCCCCTGTTCCCCCCCCCCCCCGGCAGGGAGGGGATTGGTGTAGTCCTAAGGTAGCCCTAAGTCAACTTAGGGCTACCCCACGCCTACACTGGCTTAAGTCGACTCTAGGAAGTTGACTTAAGCACTAAGTCAAATTTAAAGAAGGTTTAATAAAGTCAATTTAATTTTAATTAAGTCGACTTTATTTTCCTTAAGTTGACTTAAGCAAGCTGCTTAAGTCGACTTAAGGAAACTGTAGTGTAGACGCAGGGTAAATTAAGTCGACTTAAGCAAGCTTAAATTGACTTAATTTACAAGTGTAGATGCAGCAACAGTGTCTGGAGTGACTCACAACTCTGAGTTCATATTTCAGGGCAGACTAATTAGGTTCTCTAACTAGGTTTCATCAAGCCAGTAATGAATGTGATTCCTGGATCACTTTACCAGTCTCACCATGAAAAACAAACTAAGGGTGCATCTACACTTGTAAATTAAGTTGATTTAAGCTTGTTTAAGTCAACTTAATTTACTCTGAGTCTACACTACACTTTCCTTAAGTTGACTTTCTTAAACCTCATTTTAAGTCAACTTTGCTGGCTAAGTCGAATTTAGAAAGTTGACTTCACCAGTGTAGACGTGGAGTAGCCCTAAGTCGACTTTAAGTCGATTTAGGGGGCTCCAGGGCTTCCCCACTGCCCTCCTTGCCAGGGGGGTGGCACAGCCACAGCCTGGCATGCCCCCCCCCAAAGGGCAGGGCAGAGCCAGGCTCCCTGTCCCCCTTTGCCCCACTGTACTAAGGTACAATGGGGCAAAGGCTGAGCCCCCTGGCACTTGGCAAGGGGTGCCCCCCCTCCATGGCGGACCTGTTGCAGGTCCACCTATCCCCTAGAAGTGGACCTAAGCATCCAGTGTGGATGCTCTAGGTCAATTTTGTAGGGTGCCCTCTAAGTCGACTTAAAATTTGAGTGTGGACATGCTAAGTCAACTTAAATTAACAAGTGTAGACATAGCCAAAGAGTCCTGTGGCACTTTTAAAGACTAACAAATGTGTTTATTGTATCAGTTTTTTTGCGGGCATAATCCCACTTTTTCATATGCATGAAATGGAAACTGTGGTATAATAGATATATATACACATGCAGAGAAGGGTGGGTCACAAGGTCAATTCAAACAGTTCCAGAGGGGTGATCTATTCATCTATTTCAACAAAGCAAACAAGTTGTTTTGATTCAAATAGTGTAGAAGTAGACCCTGAAATAGCAATAAATGAAAAGGTAAGAATGTTAAAAGAGGGGTAATTACCATTTGTAATGAGTTAGCCACTCTAAGTCCCTATTCAGACCTAATCATCAGTTAATTCTTGCTTAAATTATATTATCATTAATAATAATAATAATAATCATAATAATTAATTGGCATTTATATAGCTCTTTACATGTCAAAAGCACTGAACACATATTCTTAAAATGTGAACTTCAGTATTGCTGTCATGTTGTCTTATTTGTTTTTCTGCAAATACAGAAATACTATTTGATCCAAAGCCCAATGAAGTGAAAGGGAGGCCATCCACTAATTTCAAAGACCTTCAGATCAGACACTTAAGAGACTATGATCTTCTAATTTATCTCACAGTTGGACTGTCATTTTTGTATGATACACTAGTATCTAAGATTGTTAACTGTGCTAAGGAAATTATTCCAATGCACATCACTAATTATTGATGGAAGCTCCATTTACTGTCTCATCACCTTATTTGTATGTTATTTCATTCTTTTCCTATACAAGTGTTGATACTATGCACTAGAATGAAAAGATTTGAGACTGGATCTTCAGGTAGTATAAATTAGCATAGTACCCTAGAAATCAATGGAGTTTATACCAGTTTAGGATCTGACCCATTGTCTTCTCTTGTTAATGTATTGAATTTTTTATCAGAATTTCTGAATACCATTATATGAACCGATCCAGCTATAATCCAGCTATATATATATATATATATATATATATATATATATATAATCCAGCTATATATGAACCGATCCAGCTATAATAACTGTGTCAGAGGACAGGAAGAAAGTGATGGCAAATAAATTTAAAAAATTAGCTTCTTTTTTTTTTCCACTCCTAGTCCTTTCAACAAATTTGTAAAATAACATTTTCTATTTTGTTATAGCTAAAAGGTTGCTGTTTAATTTTCTGTCTCCCTGGCAAAATCAAAATGGGATCATTAATGAGGGATGTGGCTGGGAGACATGGGAAAGGGAAACCTCCTGATTTTTATTTCACTTTGAAGCCAGACCAGTGAACTTGGGAAAAGTTTTGTGGGTAGTAAGATTGATTTTTTTTTTAAAAAAAAGCCAGAATTTACCAAGCTCAGTTTGTCTTGAGAATACAATGTATATGTATGGAGAATTTTAATGTTAAGGGTAGGGGCAGGTGTCTGGGCGATTAAGAAAATTAAGAGCCATTTAAAATCATAAAAGTAAATTAGTTGAAAGCTGCCTTTTAGATACTGCTACGAGCTACGAGTTTTACATTATGCAAAAGATGGCTATTTCAGGAATAGGGAATAAATGTGAGAAGCTATTATATTCTATGCCCTGTGACTGTGATATTTTGACATCCAGAAGTAAGAGATTTACTTGCAGGAGCACAGAGGAGACTGAATATTAAAGAAAAAAATATTTATATTAACCGCTATGTAGTGCGACAGGAAAGTAAAATCAATGCATTAAGAGGAAAAGAGAGAAGCTCTAGTCCCTAAAGTGGCTAACAGCTTGTGAGTATGAGTCATAACACTTAGGGGAGCAGAAATCTAGATGCACCTCCTCTTTATCTTTTTTTTTTTTAAAAAAAGATGAAATACAGAATATAGATTATTTTGCAGAGGTAAAAAGATGCCAGCACTGATAGGAATGTATAGATGGCTTAGAGAGGATAGCACACTGTCAAAATAACTACCACTCACTGGAGTTCTTTCTGTCATTATGCCATTTTATAAAAATAGGAGAGAAAGTAGTATAAATCTGGGAAATTTGATATAAAAATATTATCAAGATTAAAAGTTGGTGTTAACTTCATTGTACTGTTCTGCTTCATATCTATCTATCGATCTATCAATCTATCTACCTATCTATCTATTGTGACAAAGTCCCTCCTCTACCTTGGTGGGTCCCAACACTTCACTCTAGCATGTGTCTGTTTCCCTCAGGCCTCCAGGCTCGGGAAAGGTCCTTGTTCCCCCTTTGGGCAGGGTTTTTTCTTCCCTCCCCGCCCTCAACCAGTCTTCATACCTGTGGGGTTCTTCCTGACCAGCATTCTGCTCCTTCTCCAAATCTATTCATATTCCACCCACACCCTTTCTCTGGAGGGAAGGTTTTTTAACAAGTCCTGGGCGGGGCCTTGATTAGCTCCAGGTGTGTCAATTAGTCTGCATAAGCACTGCTTAGCTACCAAGGGAAAAGGGACTTCCTGAGCCTGAGGCTAATATATTGGTTTTCTAGAACTCTCTGGAAACCCTCCAGTCTGATCCTGTCACACTATCTATCTATCAATCATCTTCTTTACTGTGTTCATCTGAGATCTCACAAATATGTGCCTATCTAAGTAAAACTCCTGGTTATGTCTAATTACCTCCCTTGTTCCCTGAAGAGATCCAGGTAGCATGTTTAATTTGTTTAATTTTAAATTTTAATTTGTTTACATTTTCCTTTTAATTATAATATTTTCATGGCCTTCTTACTTCCTCCTTTTTCTTCTTTCAACTCTGTTGCTCAAAGTTATCTAATCATGGGGTCTGCCTTTGAGACTGCTTGTGTAGATATGGTGAAACCAAGTAGAAAAGAAACGTACTTCCACTACACCAGTGTACTGTTGTTTGCATAGTTTGACCTTGATCCTGCAGAGACATTCACACAAAGCTTGTTTTTTAAAAGTATAGCGTTAATCATGCATGATTCTTAGCTGGACCAAGCTCTTTATGGCTGTGCCTACACTTGTAAAGTTAAGTTGACTTTGTTAAGTCAATTTAACAAGGTCGACTTTAAGTCGACTTAAAGTCGAGCTTGTTAAGTCAACTTAACAGAGTGGCTACACTTTAAGTCTACCTTGTTAGGTCAAATTAACAGTAGACATAGCTGTCCACACTGGCTTTAAGTCAACTTAAGAAGTCGACTTAAGGCTTAAGTCAACCTTCAGAGTTGGTGTTATTAAATCAACTTAAGCTATTATTAAGTCAACTTAAGGAAGCGCTTAAGTCGACTTAATAAAAGCCCAGTGTGGATGCGGCTTTGCGTAGATCGACTTAAGCATCCTTAAGTTGAACTAAGTTGCCAGTGTAGATGCACCCTATGAAATCTGCAGAAAGCAGTTGGGGAAAGTAAGACACTGTGGAGCTCACCAGTTAGACGTAAGACATCTGTGGGAAACTGCGAGTTGACAAGCCCCATTGAACACCTAATCTCCACAAGGTACTGAGGACTTGTGTACACTTCAGATACAACAGCGGAACAACTAGAGGGTTTTTTTCCATCACTGTAGTTAACCCCCTCCTCAAGAGGTAGTAGCTACATCAATGGAAGAGTTTTTTCTTGCTCTACAGGTCGAACTAAGTGTTTAGGTGTAGAAGACCCTAGGCCTGAGTGTAAGAAAATATGTAGGAAGGAAACCTGACAATCCTGCCTATGTGATGATTCACTCTGATGATCTATAGAATGGCAGAGAGGGAAAGTTCTCATTTCCTTTCCAGATGTTTTTTTTTACAGTCACTAAATGAGGCTGCTTTCAGTGGTCATAATGCTATACTTCTATTAAATGAAAATCCTGAAGCCATTATTATGTAATTTTTTTTTTAACATTTTCAAATGATCTCTATGAGCTTCTGAGGTAGGAGCAGCAGAGACGTGAAATTCATCATCAATTTCCCTCTATCTCCCTGATGTTCCATTGTGCCATTAGGGAGACTTGAAGAACTATAGTCAGAGAAAGTCGAATGAATATTAAGGGTAACCTAACTGTTACTACTGACATCAATGGGTGTTTCACCATTGATCTCAGTAGGAGAAGTGTGTGATCAAGGTTGAGGGCTTTTGAAAATACACTGCCATCAGTAGGAGAACCACAAGACACTTTCTTCTTTATCATCCCCAGGCCTATTAGTTTTCACACACCTAAGAGGAACTTATTCCTTGACTCCCTGCCCAACACAGTGTGGATTTCAAATGACAAAATAAGGTCTTGAACCTGCAGGCTCTTACACACCTAAGTAATTTTCTGCACACTGAAGTCTTATAGGACTGCTCGTGGAATTAGAGTTATTCATGTGATTCCAAGATCAAAACTAGAGCTGGTTTGAATGTTTTTTTCTGTCAGAGAATGCTTATTCACTGAAATTGAAATGTTCCAAAGAGACAGTTTGATTTCCATGGAAGCCCAATGAAAAAAACAGGCAGGATTCAAAATGTGCCTGTTAGGCTGTTTGGCTTCCTGACACCTCATTTGCCTAGCTTCTCGGCACCTTGACTGGAGTGCTGGTAGGGAGCCAAAGCCTGGAACCCCTAGGAATGTCAGGTCTAAAGTTTGTGGCCCTTAAGCCTGGCCTCCAAGGGTTCTGGAATAGCTGGGAACTCTTAGCTTCCAGGATCTGAGACTCTGGGGCAGCCAGCCAGGGAGACTGTCCCCAAGTCACGTACCCCTGCATTTTCCTTTTGAGAGAATTTCAAAATTGTTAGTTTTCATTCCAAATCAGAATGAAACAATGTTTTAAAATATCAAAATGCTCCACAAAACAGAATTACCTTTCTCTGCAGAGCTAGAATCAAAATTCAAGTATGTGTACGGTCAGGGCCTTATGTCTGACCTAGAATGGAGAAAACTAATTAGTTTCATTTTGTACACAAATCAGCTAGTATTCTCATAGTTTATAGACCCTAAGGTCAGAAGGGACCAGTATGATCATCTGGTCTAATGGCCACAATGCAGTCCACAAAATATCACCCACCCACTCCTGCAATAAGCCTCTAGCCAATGACTGAGTAATTAAAATCCTCAAATCATGATTTAAAGACTTTGATACAATGCTTTACCATATACCTAATCACGTTTCTGTGTAATATGTGAGAGAAAATGTATATCAATTGGGGCGTATGGGGTATTGCAACAAAATTCTTATATAACTGGACTAAAGGGCTTATTTTGAGTTTCAAAGTAGATATATCTGTTTTGTATACTGATTAATGGTAAATGATCTTAACCTTGAGTGACAGAACAGGACTACTTTCATACATCAGATGTGATCAGGGCATCAAGCAGATGAAAATAAAGAGCCTTGTAGTGATCTGTTAGCTGAATGTTCTAGCGGAATGAAAATATGTGCATCGTGGATTGGAAATGACAGTGAAATATCTTCATGGACATTCTTGTATAAAAAGGAACAAAGAGAAGGAGTTTGTGAAAATGTTAACTAGAGGAAGGGAAAAGATGTTATGAAACTAATAAAATACCAACATCTTTTCTGAAGAGGAAAATCTTGACTAAGGCAAACCTTGGTATTCACCAAATCATAAAGTAAATATGTGCCTGGGTATATACATTCTAAATGTTTCCATAAGAAATATCTGGAAATATCTATGTAAAGCCACACATTTCTTAAAAAATGAACTGTTTAAAAATATTTATTTAAAAATAATCAGGCAAAAACTAATATTTTAATTCAGGAAGAATGGGTCATAAATGTCCATGGCTATGTCTACACTGGCAAGTTAGTTAGAATTAAGGGCTTTCTTAATTTGAACTAATAAGTTTGAATAGGGCTTCACAAGTAAGGCTTTAGTTTGAATTAGCCAATGTGGCCATGTTAATTCGAACTAATTTCTTAGTTTGAACTAACTGGCCATTGAAATGAATGGGGATCGCTAATTCGAACTAAGCATGAATGGCACTTGCTTAGTTCGAACTAACTTTTTCTAGTTCGAATTAAACTAATTCGAACTAACTAAAATTAGTTTAAATTAGTTAGTTTGAACTAACTAATTCGAACTAATTTTAGCAAGTGTAGACATAGCCATGCATGAGTCTTTTTTTTCCCCTCAAAGGGAAATGTCTATGTTTTTGTGTGTCTGTTTTTCAATGAAAAGCTGAATGCCCTAAGCATTTCAGAGAAAATTGATGATGAAAACAAAATATTTTGCCAGATTTTTGTACAATAATACATTTCAAAGCATCTAAATTTTCAAAGGCAGAAAATCCCTTTAATTTTGTCATCTCTTGTCTTTTGAGTGTTAAACCATGCAACCTTATCATTCTCTTATTGGCTTCACTATAGGTAATGCATAATATTTATGGAAATAGAAAGAGATAGCATCAAGAAAGCCACCAAAATTGTCTCAGCGTTGGAAAGATACCCTTGCAGTGAGAGAAGGGGAATGTTGACACTGCAGTCAGAGATGTGATTGCAGTTCTGGTAGCAGGTATACTCACGTTAACTTTAATTTAGTTTACATGGGTATCAATAGCAGTGGTGAGATGTTGATGTAGACTTCAGCAATTGCTGCAAGCCAGAGAAAATTCAAATTAGAAAGAAGGCATACATTTTTAACTGTACAGGTGATAAACCTTTGGAAAAAAATTCCAGGAAAGTAGTGGATTCTCTATCTCCAAATGTCTTCAAATCAGACTGGATGCCATTTAGGAACATATGCTTTAGTAAAAGCAATAGTTATTGACCTCACTACCAAGGCAACTGTTTGTAATTCTATGACCTGTGCTAACAAGGGCTATGTCTACACTAGAAAAGTTAAGTAAACTTTATTAAGTCAACTTAACAAAAGTCGATTTAACTTTTCTAATGTAGACATAGCCCCTTTTCAACCTTATTAAGTTGACTTACCACTGCAAGTCGACTTAATAAGGTTGATTTAGGCACTAATCCCCATCCACACTGTTTTAAATTGGACCTAAAATGAGGTGTTATTAAGTCGACTTAACTTTTTCTTAAGTTATTAGTTATATAAGTCAACTTAAGGAAAGCCCAGGAAAGCAGAGTAGTTTAAGTTGACTTAAGCCTCCATAAATTGACCAAACTTGGAAGTGTAGACGCACCCAAGGAGGCCAGACTAGGTAATCTAATTCTCCCTTCTACCCTTAACTTCTGTGAATCTGGATATAAACATGGAACATGAGTATATTATATTGCTTGAGGAATAACAAACATTACTACATCTGAAAATGGTATTAAAACTGCACACTTTATTTCCTTGCTGTATTTCCCTTGATGGCCCCTGTTCTATTAGGTTAGGTAATAGTGTGTGCATTTCTTCTGTTTGATTCAATAAGTGTTCAGTTTTGGCATGGTTTTATCACTGAGTCTTTCTTTCAGGTGTATATTTCAGTTCTTGATCTCTCCTTATTACATTCCTCTCCTCAGTGTCTATGTTTACTACTTGATCTCTACATCCCCATATCTCTCTTTCTCTTAAGTTGTGTTTGGGACTTGATCTCTTTAACTAGTTTATCTGTCTCCCTCTTGAATGGCTATATTTAGCAATTGATCTCTTTTTTATTAGTGCATCTCCCCCCAGGGTGGCATCTCAGTGGGTGGACTATTATCTTTGATGAACCTGAGCATTTATTTTTAGATGTGAAAGGGTCAGACCATTTAGGAGTCAAGCTATGCTGTACCATTACTATGTCTTTTAATTACCATTTTCTCCCACGAAAGCTCATGCGATTAATAAATCTGTTAGTCTTTAAAAGTGCCACAAGACTCTGTTGTCTTTCTACAATAGACTAACACGGCGACCCCTTTGGAATTTGACTGCAATAGAGAGCTATTTAGTTACAAAGTGATGAGTAATGTTTTCTCTTTTTCAATATTGACTGATAAGTGACATTCCTATTAATTATACACATATGTATAACTCTTCTGCTTATGGTTCTAGTGAGTATCTGAAATTCAGTATTTATTTATGTAGAAACCTTTTATACTTTTCATTAAGTATACAAATTCTGTAATTGGTCCTTTTAAAATATTTGTTTATATTTAAAAGTAGATATAACATAGACAGAAAAAGTAAATTATTTAGTTATTAGAATGAATTTTAAAATCAACATATTGTCCTTTTGTTCATATTGCTGTTAAACAGACTACATGGCTGCCCAGTCCCTGGGACAGCCCTGCTAGAAACTGAATAAAAAAGTTGTGCCATTTTGAAAACGGAGAGGCAGAATATGAACTAAGGGATATAAAACAAAAGGAATTCTGGATTGTGGTGGAAATGTTTCATTTCAGTGCATCAAGATCACAGTTTACCTGCATCAAAGAGAAACCCATCCTTCATTCCATAGATTAATGAGTTACTTCATCTAGAGTAAATTGTCATAGCTCTGTTGTACTCAATAGAGATATGATAATTTAACATCAGTTGAGAGTCTGCCGCTTATGAGTTTCAGTGCAAAGTTTTCACTACAGAGGAAGTTCCAAAGGAGCTCAAGGTTCTTTATTAAAAGGGCTGGGAACAAGTACTGACCTCATTTTGCAGTTGCATACTCATGTCAAGTTTCCTGGAAGCTTATAGCCATTCTAGACCCATTTTATGGTCAAAAAAGCCTACACCTGAATTCGGTTTCAGAGATGAACTACTAATCATCTACTACTAAAAATAACTGCATGTCTGAGCCACTGTAAATCAAACTCTGATTTCTTTGCAGAGTTTCCATCAGTAGTATTGCAGTGATCTGTTCATTTATTACCGGTATGTACTTTAACTTTAGTTCCACAACACTGCAACATGCAAGCTGCCTGCCTAGGTAATAAGGTACCTCCATTCCCTCCTGCACCCAGTGGTGGTGTTGGGCATTGGATTGTGGCCCCAGCCTGCTCTGCTCCCCTTCTGTCGCCACGCCAACACTGCCCTCTCCCAAGCAGTCCCCAGAAAGGGGCCAGGGCAAGATGGGGAGTGGGAGTGAAGTGGTGTGGAGCTGACATTTGGGGGAGGGGCAGTGTCATGGGGTACTGCGGTAGGTGGTGGCACACATGCTGGAGCAGCAGTAAGGTGGACTCTTTCAGGGCCAGAGGATGGGACAGCCAGCCCAGGAGTGGGGTAGGCTGGCACTGTAGTGCAGTGTGGGCTAATGTCTTGGCAGAGCTCCTCAGGACTAGATTTATTTTAGTGGGCGGTGAGGCCCCCCCTTAGCCCAGGACCCTGGACTGTAGCCCCTAAAGTCCCAAGCTAAGGGGGAGCCTGCTTGCCCAAAATATCACAGGTCCATACTATGCTACAGCACCACTCCACACTGTCCTCAGGATGAGCTGGACCTAGCTCCTAGCCCAGAGCCAGACTTACTCTTCCGCTGGAGCTTATGGAGTGCATGGCCCCACAATACTGGCCTGCCCGCAAGCATGAGCCCCACCCCCTGCTGAGGATGGAGTGGCTAGCCCTGCCCTCCAGTCCTTCCCACCCTGCCACACTGCTGGGGATTGTGCCCTGAATCTTTGTTTTAAGCAATAATGCCCCTGCTCACTCTTGCAAAATGTGGAACTTTTTAGTATTGTTTTCTGTGAAAGCCTTATTATATAAGCTCTATATAATACAAGCAGGGCTGTATGCATTGCATACTTCCTAATCCATGTTCTTCTGGTGAAATTTGTCTCTAGTTGTAGAAATTAACTTGTCAGTCAGATAATATAGAAGTTCTTCCCCTGTACTGAAGCTATGCATAGTTGTCAAAATATGCTGACTGGAAAGTGAATCAGGTTTGCCAAAAATCACCTTATGTGTGAGGGAAGAAAACATATAATCTCTCTCTTCCCCAAGGAACAGCAGTGAGAGAAGAATCTTAACAGGTATGAGAGCTCCCCGACAGAGATGGGGAAGGAGTGAAGTAATAGATGAAACTTTCCAAACCCTCTCCATGAAACAAGGTGCACCACCAAAAGTGGAGTCTAGTCACTGATTTCTCTCCCAGCTGTCAAACAGTCTGCAGTGACAAAAGCCTTTCCATCTTTCTGCTGATTGCTAAATCTTCCACTTCCCCTTCCTTTCAATGACTTCTGCAAAGGCTAATGTGTCACTGTAATGTATATGGTTAAAAAAAAATCAACTTTCTTTGTTTTGATATTTTATGGAATAAAATTATCTACTTAGGAATTTTTTCCAACGTTTTGTAGCTGTAGAATTTTATAGCTGTCATGTGGCAGGAATGAAGGGGTTTTATTGCAGAATTTCCACTTCTGGTGCCACAAAAAATGTGAGGCTCTGGCTATAAGTAACAATGAGATTGCCCCTGGTTTTTTTCTCTGTCAAATAACACCAACTGGCTTACAGAGATAGAAGATTTTAAATAGCTAGAACTTTCTCTACCTTTTCCCTTTTTTATTTGCTAGTAGATGTGATCCAAAAGACTGTGATTTACTACCCTTGAATGATTTCAAGGGCTCACTAGACATCACTGGTGTCTAGCGACACACTTGTGTCTGATGGTGAGGTGCCATGCTCTTAGGCCAGAACAGGTTCATGGGTCAGCTACTAAAAAATCATGGACATAATAAGGACAAGACCAAATATCTTCATCTTCAGTCCCTATTATATTGGGGGGGAAATGGGAATTCTATTATAACACTCAGGAATTGTACTTTCCTGTTTGGCCTCTGAATGATTCATTGTCTCCAAGTTGTTTTAAGGTAGACAAGGAAGCAGTTAATAATGAAAAGCAGCTCTTAAATTTATACTGTGGGTTGAGAAGTTAAATTCTATAGCTAGAGACAAATTTCACCAGAATGTACATGGGTTAGGAAATTTGCAATCATATGGCACTGCGTGTATTATATAGAGCTTATGGGGCTGCGAACCTAAAACAGATTTTCACATGTTGGTCTCCACATTTGTAGGTGTAAATCCTAAGTCAGAATCAGAGGCTATGTCTACACTAGAAAAAGTTAGGGTCCACTTTGTTAAGTCAACTTAATAAGGTGGACTTAAAGTCGACCTTATTAAGTCATCTTAACAAAGTGGTTACCCTGAACATGGACTTAGTAAGTTGACCTAACTGCCCTTAAGTTGACTTAATAAAGTCAATTTAAGGGTTAATCCATGTCCACACTGTGCTTAAATTGAGCTAAGGAGTCCATTTAAGGGTTAGGTCGACCTAACCGGAGGTTCTTACTAAGTTGACTTAAGCTTTCATTAAGTCGACTTAAGGAATTTCTTAAGTCGAGTTAATGAAAGCCCAATGTGGATGGGGAGTAATTTAGGTCGATTTAGGTTCCTTAAGTCGACCTAAATTGCTGGTGTAGACAAACCCAGAGTGTCTAATCTGTTAACAATGTTCAACACCCCCTTGTTGCACCTAGGGAAGGATATAAATAGAATGTGGAATTAAGTGTGTTCAAATTCACAATATGAGCAACCTGAAAAAAAATCTGTAATCTCAGGTATAGTAGATTTAGGGTTTATCTGTAACTAGAGTAGATATCACATTTTTTAAGATAAAAATGTGATTTTCAGGTTGATGGTATCCCTTTAAGATATTTTGGTAAAACTTACAATTTGTTCAGATACAAATTATATCTGAATGACGATTCACTTTAACAGAAAAAACATTAAAAACCCAATTCTATGCTGTGCATGTGAGCTCAGAATAAACTCTTCAACCAAATGATACCTTATAGATGAGTTTCTTTAGCTTTTTTTTTTTTTTTTTTTTTTTAAATCCTTTTGGGATTTTGTGTAACTGTTTTAATATGTCTCTTTCTTTTAAAAAAAAGACTTCAAATCAGTATCATGCAGCACTGTGACTTGCCTTGAACTGTCCTCAGTAAAAGCATCATAGAACATATTTATTAATGTATCCTAGTAGGATTTCACCTACTGATTGCTGCAAAGATTACTTTTATCTGGAAAGTTACAAAGGGGTAGACATGTTAGTCTATTGCAGAGAAACAAACAGAGTCCCACGGCACTTTTAAAGCATCTGATTTTCTCCTATGAAAGCTCATGCGATAAATAAATCTGTTAGTCTTTAAAAGTGCCACAGGGCTCTGGTTGTTTTATCTGGAAGTGTGTTTATACAATGTTTTAATAGACACTGAGATTTTCAAAGGAGCCTGAGAAAATTAGGCACCCAACTCCCATTGAAATTCAAATGAAGTTGGTTGCCTAATTGCCTTGAGCACTTTGAACATCCCAGTCAAAATGCACAGTTGATTTTATATTGGAAGGTACTGCAAATACCAATGGAGACAGAAAAAGAATACAATGGGACAGAGGGAGGTTAGGAACATGAATGAAAAATAATAGAGATCTACAATGATATTCAACATGAAAAAAGGAAGCTTATTTAGTACCTCTGAAGAAAAAAACCTCTGAAATCCAGATATTCAGTGGGAGTGAGAAAAATGGAGAAAAAATATACTGAAGACAACACAGGGGTGATACACGTCTAATTTGCTCTGCCCTGTGTGCAATGTGATATGGACACTAAAAAGGCATTGCATCACAGAGAGGATATGTAGTAGCACTTTTCTATATAGCACAGGTGCAGCTGTACCTGGGATAGTGAATTTGCACCTTTGTTTTAATAGAAAAATATTGGCAAATTGCAGGAAGTACTGAGAAAATCACTAAAAATGGCTGCCTGTGATAACAAACCAGTAACGTCTGAAATAACAGGCATGCTGCCTTGATCAAGGCTGCAGATGAAACTTCATTAACTTGTTTTGCTCAGACTACCAACATCATCTCAGTCTCATCTGCAGCAATCAGTAGGTGAAATCCTGGCCCCACTGATGTCAATAGCAGATTTTACCCCATAACTTTAATGATGACTGTTAATGATTCTAAATAATGACATTCTAAGGTCTCTTTCTTTTTTCAGTGAAACATAATGTGCTGCTTTTGCAGATGATCTGGCATTTGAGCCAGGATGACGGCCATGAAATTTTGGAGCCAAAATGAATTTTACATTAATCATACAACTTCTCCAACAAACAGCATTCATGATTTTCTGCAGAAATACTTAATTTTACCCTCAACCAACAACACACTGTATTCATGTTGAAGAAAAATCTTGATGACTACCACCAGGTGCAGGGACAGATGGGCCCTGGGAAGGCAGAATTATATGACTCTTATTGTAATTTTTTTCTTTTCATGTTGAATTGTGAATTGACCCATGTAGTTAGTGACAGATCTGAATTCATGTAGTAGTGGAGGAAGCAGCAATAATTTAATAATGGTGTCACATCGCACTCCCCATCCTTAATATAGAGGACAATAAAGAAAAGTTTAAATTATGTGCATGTTTCTTAGGCCCAGAAGATTTTCAAAGACAAAAATGACAGGTAGACACCTAATTTTTATTGAAAGTACATGAGATTTTATTACCTACCAAGCCATTTCTGTCTTTGAAAATTCTCCTTCAATTTATATAATGGCTCAAAGATACATACCTCTGAATTAAATAAAGAACCACGAATCCGATCTTAAAGAATTATTTAAAGTAGAGAAATTAATCCCACAGCACCTTGAGTTCTTGCATAAATAATTTCTGTCCCTCATTTTAGAGTCTTTGTCACACACAGTTCCACATTTATAACACATGAGTGATGGTGATGAGCTACATGGGCCTATTTGAATGCTGGATAGTGGGTGGGCACAAGCTCACCCACTGCTAAAGCCCTCCCCCAGCCTAAAGGAAGAAGCACTGGGCCCAGATTCAATTGAGTGTGGGGGATGGGTGTGGGGGTGAGCTACATGGAGGCTGATCTACAGCTGATCTACAGCTTCTGTAAGGATTTGCTGTATATTGTCATACTTAATCTATGTAAATGGGAGAAGCCTTGAGATTTGAACAGTTTCATTTCTATTGTGAACCTTAATAATGTTCTACTATATTGAGTCTCCTCTGATGGGATATCTGGTGACAAGATGGATGCCTTAGATTTTGTACTTACCTAGTATTTTCAGTAATTGCCAATTGATCATTTATATTCAGTTATACTGAACTTGCCCATTCCAATCCAAGTGGTGTTGCTCAGTAAATAAATTAGCAAGGGAATGCTTTAGGAATTCATTCTCTCTGCACATCAATTCTGTATAAAAGTATGAGTGCATAATAATTATATAAGGGTCAATAAAGAGCCAGTATTATGATAGTATAGGATAAACAATACAAACTAACCAGAAAAATGTCATTGAAAACAATAAATTTGGGTGGTAAGTGTTCTACTATTGAGGAAATGTAGGTTGTTAAATACGTTGAACAAAAAGAGTGTTCCTCCTCCTCCTCCTCACAATCCAACTGAGAACATTATTAAAGCTTTTGAAGTGGGCAGTTTCCCACATGGCACATTACATGAAAGGAGTGGATAGTACAGACTAGATACTGCAATCATACAATGTCAGAAGAAAGATAATGGCCCAGAATAAGAAACTTAGGTTATATACAATCAAGATCATTATTCACAAGGTATTACCCTCTGTATAAATAAATATTATGTACATTTAAGTACATTTATTTCACCTTGGTTTTGATGAACTTGTAAATATGAATAATCTAATTCTTGTTATTTCTATTGCTTGTAGGAAAGCCTATTTGTAATGCCCTCAACACTATATTTTATCAGTACTTTAAAACATATTTCATTTTTATATTTCACATAAGCATAAATTGAGGTGTTGTAAATATTCCTGTTGAGTGCTTTTTGCTTGGAATTATCTGCTCATATTATCACAGAACAATTAGACCTGAATTCTACTAAGTAGAATATGGGCTACTTCAATCTATGTATAGTGTGTCACAGATAAAACACTGTTACGAGTGTTGTCAATGTGAATTGTCTCCAAAATACCTTCAGCACAGGAATTGGCAAGTAATCTCAGAAGCAAAGGGGTTAATGACAATATTCGTAACTCCTGAAGTACAAAATCAGATTGCCATCCAAACTCAGTCAACCATGACCTACAGTGTACTGTGAAACAGGTAGTCAGAACCTCCTGAGCTGATAGTAACTGAAATTGGGTTTCAATTGAAAAAAATATTATATGGTACTCAAAAAGACAATGTATGGCCTTCAATGTACAAGTATCCATAAGATCCTGTCCATTTAAAACAAAAGGTATTTTCTTTCACAGCTTTTACTGCTTCTTTTCTAACTGCAGAAGTGCAATTAACCTTGTGAGATCTGTTATTTGGCATTGCTGAAGACAGGCCAGGAAGTATTTTGCTTTTAGTTTACTGGGAACATATGGTACCACTAAGAGGTTTTTCTACAATCCTCAATACTGTAACATCTAACTTTTAAAGAACTAGATGTGTTTTGAATTTGGTGTTTATGTGAATGCAAAACTAAAGGCATTCTAAATACTCCATCCCAAAGTCCTTAATCTGTGTTTACCAAACTGTGCTTTGTGGTCCAATGAATAGTTGCTGATGATTAGCCCATGATTGGTAGGTAACATGCCTCTGGCGTTCCTACTTAGCCACCCAGAACAGGTGGTAGCAGGTGAAGAAATGAATAAGAAAAGTAGACAGCTTGATACATTTCTTCAAAGAGGACAAAAAAGGCGCAGAGCCACAAAGGTATTTTGGTGTCTAAGTCTGGAATTTAGGCTCCACTTCAATCCACAGAGGGCACCCGACCTAAATTTATTCAGCCCCTAAGTTTCCAACTTTCAGTATCTGCACTGCTGAATTCCTTTTGTGATCCAGACACCCATCTCCCACCTAATTCCAGAGTGAGCCACAAACTAGGGGAAGATAGGCATTCATCCAGCTAACTCACATGCGGGGCCTAATCCAACTACTGTATGCAGAGACTGTCTATTTGGTTGGGTCCCTTTCATTGCATGCGATATTTTGATGCAGGAATCCCTCAATCTTTTTTATTGAAGTGATTCCACTGTAATCAGTAGGATAGATAAAGAAAGAGAGAGGATGTAAGAGGGGTATTTGGTTTTAATTGAAGTCTAAACAACATATCCCTCAAGAAATGGAATAGTATATTCACCTGTATATTCCAAAACCCTCTGCCACAGTTTCATCAATTATCCTAGAAGAAGCAGAAATGGAAATTAACCAGTAAACTGAGACTTAAATTATCAAAAGTTACTAGTGATTTTGCTTGCCTTCCTTGTTTGTTGGTGTCTGAGTTGGGACACCTCATTTTCAGTAAGAGCTGATCACCCAGCAATGGAAGATTAGGTCATTTTTAAGTGTCTCAAAATGGACACCCCAAAAATGGGAGCACTCAAAATCACATGCTCCTTTTGAAAATTTAGGCTTTATGCTAGGAAATTCTATTATTCAGTAGAAAACCAAAACAAAGAGATATCTCTGAAATCACTCTTTAAAATAGTCACACTTAATCTTAGATCTGCATCTGGTAGACACAAATTCCATAGAAGAAGCCCTGCCATTGAGAGTGCCCTATTTCTATCCATAGACAGAATGATGGTGATTACTTATATTTACTTTTATTCTCATTGTTCAGTGCATGGCCTTAGTCCATGTTTACTGAACATTATTTAAACCCTGGTCTGAAGACAGAATTAATTTCCTCATGGGCTTTTCTAATGGGCTTATTACAATAGTTCCTAAGTGCTTCACAAACATTAATTTATTTTTATGATATCTCTGTGAGATGAGGTGCTATGAGTATCTCCATTTTACAAGCGGGGAACGAGGGTATAACCAACAAGCTTTGTAACTGTAGCATTTTAATTACTTAAGTCCAAAGAAAGGGAGAAAAGCAATGCAGAAAATACATGAATTTTAGTTTGGAGTATTCTCTCTCTGCAGACAAGCAAGGTGCAGAACAGGTCAACTCAACTGAAAGATCCAAAGACATTCAGTCATAGGGTGGGTTGGTTACTGAACATGTTCAGTATCTGTTTTCGAAGCCAGATAGGAAGGTTTCATTAGGAGAAAGCTGCCTGGGAGATTCCACCCATTCACCGTTGTAGCTGAGCCAATCAGACCACCTGAGGTAGGACATGATTATAAATACAGATGTTAATGACAGCTCTGTACATTCAGTGTCTAGTTGATTGATAGAGAATCAGGTGATGGGGCTGCTGAAAGGGCTGGGCAATATTTGTACCACTTTGGATACAGGTCAGTGCTAGTCCAGCTTTACTTACTTTAAGGAAATTTCTAATAGGGTAATGTTTGGTCCACTGAAGTCTGTTTTATGGATTTACATAGCAATTATCACCTCCAGGGGCTACGCAGTCTATGGAATTTATATTTCACTATCAGCTAACACCTTTATCCTGGTATTCTGTCTCAGATAAAGAGAAAATGGGGCAGAGCTGAGTGAGGTATGGGTTTATGTATTGCTTTATTGACTTAACTGGCTTATGAGGAGAAACTAGTGCCACACACACGAGAGAGAGAGAGAGAGCCTTCTAGAAATCCAGAAAACAGATCATTTTGTATGCTGATCCTAATTCCTGTACCACTTGAATACAAACTATAGATTTCTGTTTCACTAGCAACTAAGGGGATCATTCAGCTGTGAACCCAAAGGCTGAAATGCTACTACATGTAAAGATCCCAAGACTTAGATTTTGTTGACAGGGCTATCAAGTGTTTAGAAAAGAACTGAGATGCTGCTATACTTTTCAAGTTCAGATGGATCTAGGTGACACACACTATATAATATGGCCCTGTATCAGAAACTGAAAAATCATCTCTAAAACAGTGCCAGGGGGGTGGGGAGGGGGATGTGTATATATGTGTCAGCCCCACATTGCTGATATCTGATCCTGTGTTGCAACTCCAGAGATGAAAGAGTAATTGCCCATCGTAATCCTTTGACAGAGAGGAAGGATTGGAGTCATCTCAGTGAGTGTCAGAGATGGGATGTGGTACATGTGTGTGTTAAGTATAGAAGTGCAAATGTTATTTTTAAACCTTGTATTTAAATGTACATAACAAGAGCAAAAGTGTATGTATGTATAAGGACCAGTACTATCTACTAGCTTTTGTTTCAGTTAGTCATAACTATGCCAAATAATAATAGTAATGTTTTTGTTAGTATTTAAAAGTGCCACAGGACTCCTTGTTTGTTTTGCTGAACTAGACTAACACGGCTACCCTTTTGGAACTTGCAATGTTTTTGTGTGACTTAAATGGTTGTTGGCTTATGCTAACTCTCCACATGGTTTTGACAACATAGCTATGTCAGTTAGGAGTGTAAAAACAAACAAACAAACAACCCCCAAGCCCCTCGTAACAGACAGAGCTATTCTGGCAACACCCTTGCACCTCTCCTGGGGTAGATACATCTGCTACCTGGAAGGGAGTATGGCTGGTTATAGCTTATGTTGTTCAGGGAAGTGGTTTAACTATACCAGAAAAGTACTCTGTTGGGGACAGACCCTTTTGCCACTTAACCCCTTCTATTCTGAACCTTCCAACCTGTGTCTTTCTTACCCCATCTCCTTGTGCCAATATCATTCTCTCACTGAGCCAGGGTCCCAGTTTCTGGCTTCTTATCCCAACCCCAGTCTCCTTGACCAGCCATTCTCATTTTCTTCTTCATTAGGTGTTCCTTGTTGGATTTGTCTCTCCTCCCTGCTGCTTCCAGCTGCCCCTTCCTGCCTATGTTTCCTGGGCTTCTCATCCATTATCAGTCTCCCTCACTCTCTCCTGCAGTCTTTGCAATAGTCTCTTTGACTTGCTAATTTCAGTTCTCCCCAGTACCTCAGCTGCTCATCAGATATATTGCCCTCCACCCCACCAGTCTCCAATCCCATACTCCTTCCCCAGTTTCCTCATCTGATATAATTTCCCCTACCCACCCATTGGTTCACAGTTTCCTCTCATTTTCTTCTCTGGCTCCCATACCAGAGTCCTTGGCCAGCCAGCACCTGGCTCCCCACAACTCCCAGTTCTGTTCTTCCCCTGCAAACTCCTTATCCCAATCTACTCCCTCCACCCTACTCCTCCAGTCATGCTCTTGTTCCTGCTGAATTTTAATCAGACAGCTTCCTCCTTCCCATTGCCTGTGCCCAGCAAGGGTGGAGGACATTGAAAGTTCAAGAAAAGAAGGTTCCTCATTCAGTTTCAGGACAGCCCAAAGCTGCAATTGCAGGGAATATCTTGGTTAGACTCAGTCAGACCCAGATGAAGCCTGATATCTTCAGTTCGAAATCTGAATATTCCTCCTTCCAAGTGAGCACTCAGCCAGGGCTATCAGGATCCACTTGGTCTGGGAAGACATATTTTAAGGCAGTCTGTATTTGTCTTTACTTCTATATAAAAGGGCCTAAGTGGAAATTTATAGAAGTAGCTGCACTACCGGCTACTCTACAAACTCTTTCTGAGAGGTGTCATTAGTTGCACCATGACTGCTTAATAACTATTTGTAGCTGTTCTCTTTATCTGCAGCACTTTCCCTTCTACCACTGGAAGGCTTGCCTCATGGGAGTTGGTTGCTCCTTCACGTGATAGTGTTGGTCACGATGTACTCACCCTAAATGGCTTTGACCTAAATTGCATAGAAGATCCTCTCTCCATCTCTGCTCAGCACACTGTGAATGGTCAGCCTGGAATGCTCAAGACAACAGTCCCAAAGATGACGTGTGTAGGAGTTAGAGGCAGGGTATACTCAGTAGCAGGCCTTCTCTTCTGTCAGATATTACACCTATGACTAGCTTTAGGAATCTATGGAACATATTGCAAAATCTGTCTGTCTGCTCAGATTTTCTACTGACTATGGAAGGCAGGGTACATTGCTAAATGGCTAGGTTTGTCTCTACTGTCATTTAAAGCTGTGGACTTGAGAGGAGGCATGGCATATTTGCTCCTTTTTATCTGATTGAACAAAGACAGAATAAGACTGGCTGTATTTCAGGGAAATATGCTTGAGTCAGACACAAGTTACTGGGCTCTCAATACAAGGATGCTTAAGTGAAATTGTATTGTTTGTATAACGTGGAAGTTCAGACTAGAGGATCTGGTGCTCCCTTTCACCCTTAAAACAAAATCTATGGATTTAGAAAAAAAAATCTCAATTTTAATTATGTAAAATCCATTCAGTTATTAGATATAAAGCATCTGATGAAGTGGGAGTTTCTCTCACGAAAGCTCATGCGATAAATAAATCTGTTAGTCTTTAAAAGTGCCACAGGACTCTGTTTGTTTTTCTGCAATAGACTAACATGGCTACCCCTTTGGAACTTGGTACAATAACAGTTATAAGATGTAAATCACATTAGGGCCACATAGGACCTTATCCTATGAAGTGAGTGCCTTCAACGCTCATTCAACCTGCAATAAGAATTAATGGCACTCAGTCCCTTACAGGTTCAAGTCTTCAATGATATTAAAAACTTAAGAGCATTATTACTCCTGCTGGTGTATACAATAATAGAATTATTAGTAATAATAACAATGGCTATGTCTACACTTGTTAATTTAAGTTGACTTAGCATGTCCACATTCAAAAATTAAGTCGACTTACAGGGGACCCTGTCAAATTGACCTAGAGCGTCCACACTGGATGCCCAGGTCGACTTGTAGGGGCTAGGTGGACCTGGGACAGGTCCATGGTGGCAGGGGGGCACCCCTTGCCAAGTGCCAGGGGGCTCAGCTTTTGCCCCATTGTACCTTGGTACAATGGGGCCTGAGGGGAACAGGAACCCTGGCAGGGCATAGGAGCAGGGTGGGCAGGGCTTTGCCCTGCCCTGTGGGGCAGAGGGCACGCCAGGCTGTGGCTGTGCCAGCCACCCTGGCAGGGAGGGCAGTGGGGGAACCCTAAAGCCCCCTAAGTCAACTTAAAGTCGACTTAGGGCTACTCCACGTCCACACTGGCTAAGTTGACTTTCTAAAGTCGATTTAGCCAGAAAAGTCGACTTAAAAGGAGGTTTAAGAAAGTCAACTTTAATTTTCCTTAAGTCGACTTAAGGAAAATGTAGTGTGGACACAGATTAAATTAAGTTGACTTAAGCAAGCTTAAGTCTATTTAATTTCTAAGTGTAGATGAACCCAATAATAGTATTATTGGTGACATATAAACATTGTTACCCACAAATTCTGCAGCACTACCAACAGTTCTCAAACTCTGAAGAGGTTTACTAGTAGTACTTACATCTCCTAGATAAAATGTCAATAAAATAGTCTACAATTGTGAGATGCAAAGAGCAATATTTAGGTGAAAGGATCTTGGTGCAGCTTCTGCTCATTTGGACAGAGATTACAAGGATGCTGGCTTGAACATACTCAAGATAAATCCAGCCACTTTATTGGGGTGTATAACTAAAAATTCTGGCATGTTTTAGAAAGTCACATGATGACAGTGCTTTGTGTGTTTCCTCTTGTAAAAGCAGGGAGACACTCAGCTAAATCCTGCTTCCATTTTTTAATAATGTAAACCTGTAGAGCATAAATTATAGCAGTTCCTGTAAATTAACACTTTTAATGAATATCTAAATTAAGCCTAGCTCATTGAGGAGAATAAATATATTTTCCTTTAAGAATGTACATTAGAATTGAAGAAAGAGCCAGAATATTTTGAGATTAATCCCCTACATATACAAAGAGACATAAATTTGCTAGCCTGAAGGGCACATAAGTCATTATTCAAAGAATATAAGATCACTGCCCAATCCATTAGTGCCCTGTGTGCTTTTCCATTCTAAATACATAAATTGACAATCTAGGTCTGTATATTTTATTTGCTCCAGAATAAAAAGATCAAGTGCTTTTGCCATATCCTATTTCATAACTTCAGCACATTTTGGAAGCTATTAAACTGTTTGCTTAGAACATGTGTGGCTCTATCCATCACCTCTTTAATTTTTTGTTTGTTAGAATGATGTTTAATCAAAGCAAATGTATTACAGAAAACCATCCTGATGCCTGGCTTGCTACCATTGTTAACACTGATGATAAGAAGCATAATTACCAGACAACAGCAAATTCTTTAACTTTTTCTAAAGACCATTCAGTTTTTTCAATGTTATTTTTCAAAGGTGGGAATTTCTGGGGGGGAAAAAAACCCAGGTTAAATACAAAGTTAAACTCACATTTCCCCTGCACCTGTCAATCAAACAGCAGCAAGCACAATGAAGGCCCTTTCTGAAGTGATGCTATGAGAAGAGTGAAGTACAGTCAGGTATGGGAACTCCTGTATTGAGGCTTCATGAGGCAGCTGTGGGAAGAATGGCCAGGCAATATTGTTTGTTTGTAATCCTCTAGCACCCACCATGAAAAAAATCAATAGAGCATTCAGGCATAGGCCAGAAGATGGATACTGATGGGGTAGATTAGGGAAATGGCCACAGTTTCCACATTTGATCCAGTTGCCCCACTACATGAGGCTGGGTTAAGTAGTGGCTGTTGGGTTGGGTAGATCTATGCTTTCTGCTTGAAGATTGAAAATGTGGCTATTTATTGTGGTCATTTGGCTTACGTACTTGCCAACAAGCAGGATTACTTATGTAAAGGTTTACTTTGAAAAATAAGTAAATCAAGCCATAAAGAAGCTTTAATTTTGAAACACTGAAAAAAAAAAAAAAGCACACTCTGGATTCACAATGTTGATAAGCCAACTTCGTATTCTTCTATTTAAACAGGTTATTTGGGGTGCTTAGGGTGAGGTAGTAGTTCTGTATCAATTAATTGCAATATCAATATAATGAGAAATAAAAATTATATTAATAAAAGGAAGACTCGATGTCAAATCATTCAATGTCGATATGGAGGACAATTCTGTGTGATTTCATTTTAGAAGCAGCCACAAAAACAACTGAAATGATTAGGAGATATAGTAGAAATGCAGATTTTTCATGTCATAGGTTCATTTATAACAGTTTAATTCCTTTTAAAAGAAAACCTATTTAACTGCCCTTTATTATACCAGTCTATCTGTTTACCTTTCATATAAGGAAATTTGTCGTATGTGATTCTGAAAAATAATAAAAACAGTTATGCGCTGACATGTCATCATGTGGAGTAATGATGCTGTGTGGCTCCAGAGAAAAGTAAACACAGGGAGCTAGTTATTGAAGGCAGATTAAGGCTGGTTCCATAGGACATATCACAGCATTAACATTGTCCTTTAATATAAAGATTAATTTTGTAATTTTGAGGTATTAAATATGAAATCATTTGAGTGGTAACTTTGTACCATTTGCTTAAATTGTGACTACTTTGATTAGGAAGTAAAAAAGAATATGTTCGAGTTGTGATTTGATGTAGCTGTGGATCATTGTATTGTAGAGCAGCTAGTTTAGAGAGTGCACTCAGGGCTCAATTCACAAAAGGTTTTAGGTACCTTACTACCCCTCTAGGCACCTAAATCTAATATTCTGGCACTACTGACCTTCACAAAGCCACTGTTCAGTGGCTGTCTAACTCTAAAGGCTCTTAACCCATCTAAATTTCACCCTATGGGCAGATACTTAACTGTTTACATCCTAATGCTACTCTACAAGTGGCTTGGAGCCCTAGGAATACTTAAAGAACAGATGAGATTCTCAAACTAGGTGTTTCTATGCCTGCCTGCCTGCAGGAATAGATCCAGTGTTCTGAGCACATTTGAAGTACATGAAATCAAGCAGAGCAGGGATTTGAAAACAAGTCTCACCTCCCATGTGAGTTCCCTAATCACTGGATTATCATCTATCATGGATAGGTATATCACTCTTTTCACAGGAAAGGACTGGCCTGACTTAAGCAGGTAACTCCTCCTAGAGAAGGTTCATGACTGAGAATCACAACTGGAGATAGGCGCCTGATTCTGGAATGCCAATCATGTGCCAAAATACCTTGTAAATCTGGGCCCTTAGTCCCACCCCTTTTCTCTGCTTTGTATTGCATGACTAATTTAGGTGACTCCACCTACTGCTTGCTGGTTTCTGTGAACCCTTTTCTTAGGAGCCCACTGCTCTCCATGTGTTATATAAGAAGTCTGAACACCTAACATTGCCCTGTGAATTCTGCTGGGCAGCAGGGCACTTGGGAGTTAGATATTCCAGTGCTCGTCAGGGATGCCTGACTGAGAATCTTTATAGCGAGAGTGCTAAGAGCCATTTAACCAAACTATAAATTCTGTTCATAATGGAAAGTGCTTCAAGGCAGTGGGTGGGACAGCTTCTGAGCACCTGTAATTCTAGTACCTAGGTTCTCAACACTGTGATGCCTAAATCATCTTTGAGCATCAAACTCTGTCTCCATTACACCTTCATGATTTAAGGACTTTAAGATACAGAGAATTCACTGGTAGATGAGCTATGCCCTGTGCTACAGAGGAAGGTGAAAAACCCCCAGAGTCCAGGCCAATTAGCCCTGGGGGAAAATTCCTTCCCAACCCCAAATATGGTGCTCAGTCAAACCCTGAGCACTTGGGCAAGTCTCAACAGCCAGTTACCCAAGAAACAATTCTCTGTAATAACTCAGGCTATGTCTACCCTTGTAATTTTAAGTCGACTTTAATTAAGTCGACTTAGTGAGTCTACACTTAAAATTAAAGTCGACTTAAAGGGGAACTTACAAAGTCGACCTAGAGTGTCCACACTGGACGCCTAGGTCGACTTCTAGGGTCTAGGGGAACCTAGGGCAGGTCCATGGTGGTGGGGGGGGCACCCCTTGTGTACAATGGGGCAAAGGGGGACAGGGACCCTGGCAGGGCATAGGGGCAGGTGGGCAGTGTGTGAGGCTGTTCGGATTTAGGGAACCATTTATGATATTATTTTCTATTAATATCTCATAAATGCTATAATCCATAGGAACTGCGTCATGTTTGGTATCAATAGAAAGGTAGTAATTTGCTGGGAATGATTATATACTCCCTTTGGAAGGCTATTCCAGAACTTTACTCCTCTAATGGTTAGAAACTTGCATTTAATTTCAAGCCTAAATTTCTTGATGGACAGTTTATAACCATTTGTTCTGGTGTCCACATTGGTGCTGTAATCAAATAATGCCTCTCCCTCCCTGGTATTAATCCCTCTGATGTATTTATAAGGAGAAATCATAACCCCCCTCAACCTTCTTCTGGTTCGGCTAAACAAGCAAACAGTCAGTATTGTACTACTTATAGTCAATGATTCAGCAGCTGCAAAAGCATGAAATACAGTGTTACTTGTGAAGCTTTTATCTAGAAGTTTTCACTGATTAGACTGCAATTTTAAGAGATATTGTCTCATAGATACTTCATGATCACATAAAACCTGTATGGCAGCCTGTTAATTGACTGTATCAAAAACTAATCTTAAAAAGTATTAAATATAAGTCTAGCTTCTTTTAATGTGATTTGGGAGCAAGGGGGAACGTAAGCGCCTTTTAAATGTCTAGCTCTTCATGGATTACCAAGAACTGCTTCATGGGCCGGTAGGAATCACTGGAGCACAGTTTGAAAACCACTGGTTTAATGCAGGGAATTGATTTTTAAGAAACATCCTCCAGCTTTGTGCGAACACAAATAAATGGCTTAGTTGATCAGGTAATTAATTACCCTTCAACCTGTCTTTGAAACATAAATGATTTGCCTTAATATGCTTCAGTATTACCATTTTGGTGACACTACTAGACAATCAATCAGTTATTTCTTCAATTCCTTTTTTATTGTATATTTTCTGACAGTTTTTCCCTTTTAGGTTGCCCATCATTTGAAGCGTTAAACTCAACCTTTCTTCACTCCATAATGTAAACAGCACATTGTAGCAAAACCACTTCAAAAAAGCCCTCAAGAAATTAAGAGTATTACTGTTATTTCCACTCACTTGGCCAAGGCCCTCTTTTCCCTCTCTCTCAGAAGGGCAAAAATTGTAGAGAGAAAAATAGATGGAACCATAAAGGTAAAAACAACATTTTAAATTCAGTTCATGTTTATGTTTCCTTTGTGTGTAATCCAGTCCAAGACCTAAGTACCCATGAAAAACAATATGATAAAATGGCATTTTTTACAGGTAAATCAATGAGAGTCATGTAACTATTGAAAAATTAAGGGGGAAAGGGTGGGAGATTGAGTCTTCTTTTAAGATCAGAAGGTTCTGTACCCAAAAAAATGTAGTTTTATTAGTATATGACAATTATTTAAAAAAAAAAATCTGTGATACATTTTTGTGTCTACAGAATTGCTAGGCAAACAGTGTGCAATGGCTAATTTATTCAGTCATTTTTGTTTGCCTGCAAATTATTTGTCAACAGCTTATTATTTTTATAAGTCAGTTCACTTTTTCATAATTGTTCAACTAATGTGCAAATATATTTCAGCTGATGGAGTGCTGAGAAACTATGTATTTGTGAAGCATTCATTTACAATTCATGGTGTGACTGTTCACTTAAGTCACATCTTATTGTTTGTGCTCCCTAGTTAAATACTTTAGCTTTATAAAACAGCTGTGTACCTGAAGAAACCACTGGGAGAGAAAAAGAGACAATTTCAATTGGGGGTGCGGGGGGGGGGGAGGTAGAAGGAACTTGCCCCTTCCCTTGTATTTATTCATGCATTTTCAATTGGGGGGCATGATTTCTATATCAAAGCCCTAGACTAAACACAGTTGTATTGACACAAAAGTTCTCCTCTTGATATATCTTGTTTTGCTCATGGAATTGGTATAAACTATTAGAAACTTTATATGGGGAGGGTTTGTCAGTATAGTTATGCAAACATGCGAATCATACGCAGTGTAGACCTAGTCTTAAAGATGTTCACACCTTAGTATGGAGAACCTCTCCCTTGTTCATTACTTGCCTAGCCAATCCACCGTCTCACTTTTGTGTTCGTCCTGTTGGTTAGGATTTACTGTCACCATAGTAGCACCATCAATATCATCTGCTGTAAGTAAACTGCTCTCTTCTGCACTCTCACTTTGTGATCAGCAAAAGTGTCCATCAAATCTCCTTTAATCAAAATGATCCCTCATTCCTGACTTCCTTTTCTCCCCAGCCATGCTGTGCAAATTAGAATAGTATTTTTGTGAAGCATTTGTTTTCTTGCCACTAACCGAAATTCAATTTTGTGAGCTACATCTAAAGCAATTTAGATGGTACCTGCTGTTATTTTCATTGGTTTAAACATTTCTTGGAATCATCCAATCTGTGAACTGAAACAATACCATTTCACTAAGGTGGTCTGACCAATCACCGAAAAGTATTAACAAATTGCGATACATTTGACATACAGAGTGTAAAAACAATTTTTGCATGAAACATAATTGAGAAAATTATGAACAATAAACATTTTCATAAATCAAAGTCTGCAAAAAGCTGTAAACTGCAGAAAGAGCAAAAATCATTGAATTTCTTCTTTTGGAATAGTTCTCCCAGCTCTAGTCATGAATTATGGTTAATATAATAAACGTTAGGCTTTGTTGTATATCTTCAGTATTAAAACAAAAGATTAGTAAAGTGATTATGCTGTCATTGTGAAAAACCTTTCATAAAGCAATCTCTTATAAGAATATAGGATTTATCAAAGAGAACGCAGACAAACAGCAGTGAGTCTTATTTCATTCTTCTCAATGTAAAGCATGTAAATCAATCCTAAACTATTTGCTGAAGATAAGATATACTATGACACACAAGTTACTTCAGTCCTCATATAATTTTTACATGAAGTTCAGTTTCTTGTGGAAGAACTGTCCCATTGTTTGGATGAACAGGGAATTTGAGTCATTCTGGACCCTTTATGAGAACTAAATTCATCCTAATATTTTAAAAGAAGAAAAATCCTGTTAAGTTTGTCAATTATATATTTTAAACTAAAGTTAAAATATTAAAATTTTGTATTTCACATGCATACACTTCACACTCAGAGAGAACTTTGGAAAAAACAAACATAAAAAAAAAGTCTGCTTCAATCTTCCATGAGTACATATTTGAGGAATCTCATACATTTATCATAACATGTTTCCAGATCATGGCACACTAGGCAGAACTGTGAATGGACTGGTAGCATTAATTCAGAATTTTCTTTTACAAATTCACATTATTTTTAGACTTTTTTTTTATTTAATGGTTTGGGTTTTTTATTCTAAGAATGGTACAGCCTCAGAAGGTTACTTCCATCAAAATAAGACACATGGAAAACCAAATAATATAAGAAATGGGAACTAAAACAATTATTCTAGTATAATGATTTTATGTGTCCTGATATATAAATGCTTCAATGTCAATGCAAAGGCACGAGACATTTCCATTATTAACAAGATTAATGGACTTAGTCCTGCCAATCTTAAGTAAAACCACTACTGATTTGCAATTTTAACTAGTCCATATTTCCTAGAGGGGATAGATACATAGTGGTGAGATCCTATCATGTGAGTTAGCTAACTTAGGCCACAAAATATTTTATGTTTTCTTATTATATTACTCTGTAGTTTTGTTTTGTTTTTTAAGTATAATTTGGTCAGTGACATTCCTGAAATTAAGAAGCTGTTCAGCTGCTTGGTCCCAATTATAGATTATGGTATGATGCTTCACTGGAACACACACAGCAAAATAATTTCCACCAATTCCTAATGTGATATAAGGCTTTTGGAAAATTTTGCTGTATGTGTATGTGAGTAGATGTATCAGTCCATAGTTTAAATATAGCCAGCATAGACTAGCTAATATACTCTGTATAGATCATAGTCACACTATGGTATATCTACAGTGAACTTCATTATTCTGATTTTTTTCTGTGGATTTAAAATTAGAAACTTAACATTTCATAGAGTTTTGCATTTGAAATAGATTAAAATATGTTATAAAGAACTATACTATACAGGTAAATGCATTAGATGACCCATTTCATCATCTCCATTTTGAATCAGGTGTACAAAAATCAAATCTTAACATTAAAATTACTTTAAGAACATTGACAAACTACTTCCAGTTGGACTGTTTTTCTAAGTATCAGTACAACCCATAACCATAAACATCTTGCAAAACCCTTAAAATTTCCATTGTTGAATAATGTTTTCAGAATAACATTTATGCACTGTAATAGCCCAGTTATGAAGCATAATGCAGAAATGTGCTATATTACACTGGGTTTTCTTTAATGCAAAGCTATTAGAGAGAAGAAAAATGGTTATATATGCACTTAAATTTTTCAGGCTGAAGTGATTGCATTGGAAGTTTCTCCAGTATAGTAGTTTAGTGTTCAGTGCTGCTTACTAGTGCAATATAAAAAGATTTTTGTTTTTGTTGTGTATTTTCACAGAGGTATAATTTTTTTCCCATTTTTTTAATGGAGTCTAGCAGAGCTGAACTATAGCATGCCTTAAAAATGAAATAGCTAGGATGATAAAAGGCCAAGCATTTTCTTACTACAACTATGCTTTTAATGTCTAGTTAAAATAATGTCAGTCCATTAGTGAAGCAAGAATGCATCTGCACCACTCCATAAAAGCAAGTCTCTTTACCTCAGAACTCCATTTAGTAAGGTACATCTGGAAAAAAAGTATTTTTATTTGTCTCTAATAGAAGACTGTCATCTCAAGGGTAAAGATTCAGCTACCAATTTACTGTGTGTTAGAGCTTTTATTTTATTTCCTCCTTCAAACCTACCAGTACCTTCTTTTAGAGAGAAACTATTTTCTCCATTTTATCAAAGGAAATCTACATATAAAATCATAGCTTAAAATTATTCACGAGCATATTATTTTCTTTCCATACATGTTTAAGGACTGTATACAGTTTTATACTATAGAGTGTAAAAAACCAAAAATCAGAGAGAACTGCAAAATAGTTGTATGTTAATAAAATATAATTTAACACAGATACTTGTGATGAAATGCAGAACTGTGCCCCTTTGCTAAATGAAGATCATGCAGTGTCAAAAAATAAAACCACAGAAGATACAAAAAATTGTAGAACAATAAAGTTTTTATCTTGTGAGTCCCTTATAAATAATCCAACTCATAGTTCTGATTCTCCTTTTATTTTAGCCCCATGTCAATCAGGAATAACTACGAAAATCCATGGAATCAAATGGATATAAAAAGGGTATATGATAGAGAATCAAGCTACATATTTTTTAATTTTGTGGACATATTGAATGATCAGAAAGCTCCTCTAGCAGCACTAGAAATGTTATAGCATTCTGCCCCTAATTTTGGCTATGTCTCCACTTGTAAATTTAAGTCGACTTAGTGTGTCCACACTGAAAAATAAAGTCGACTTGAAGGGGAACTTACAAAGTCGACCTAGAGCGTCCACACTGGATGCTCTAGGTCGACTTTGTGAGGCTAGGGAGACCTAGGGTAGGTCCACGGGGGTAGGAGGGCACCCTTTTCCCAATGCCAGGGGGTTCAGCCTTTGCCCCATTGTATATAGGTACAATGGGGCAAAGGGGGTCAGGGACCCTGGCAGGGCATAGGGGAAGGGTGGGCAGGGCTCTGACCTGCCAGGTGGGGGGGCATGCCAGGCTACTCTAGGGAGTCAACTTAAGCCTTAGGTCTACTCAAAAGCAGGTTTTCATTATGTCCACTTTATTTTCATTATTTTCATTAAGTCAACTTAAGGGAACTGTAGTGTAGACACAGAGTAAATTAAGTCGACTTAAGCAAGCTTAAGTTGACTTAATTTACCAGTGTAGACGCACCCTTTGAGTCCAAACCTGTTCTCATTCAAATAAAAGGAGTTTTGCCTTTGACTTCAATGAAAGCAGGATTGAATCCTTTAACCAGTACATGGGTTCCTACCCTTGTTTTCTACGTGTGGGTATGGGAGAGCTTTTGATCAACTAAACTTGTAGGTAAACAAACAAGGAGTCCTGTGACACTTTTAAAGACTAACACATTTATTTATTGCATGAGCTTTCATGGGATAAATAAATTTGTTAGTCTTCAGAAGTGCCACAGGACTCCTTGTTTGGTTTGCTGAACTAGACTAACATGGCTCCCCCTTTGGAACTTGTTAACTTGTAGCTCATTCAGCACATGAAAATGTTTGAATTACACCAAAGTATATTGAGATGTTTAACTTTAGATGTTTGTTGTTGCAAAACAGCAAGATTTATGCAACAAACTCTAAGTTGCAGGAATTTAGGACTTTATTCTAAGATGCATGGTACTGCAGAGGTGAAAATTTTTAATAACCCAGAAAATAATGTATCGGGGGCATATTTTCTTCCTTAAGCCTCAGAAAAAGGAAAAAAAAACCAAAACAAAACAGGCACTGTAATTCATTTTAAAAAAGGAAAACACACAAAATCCAGATCAGCATTTTGATACCCTTCTTCATAATTCAATCCATTATAAACACATGGTTGCTTTACAAAACTGGGAATCAGACTTCAACCCACATCAGCACTAGATGTATTCAGAGTCAGAACTTTGGACAGGCTTCATTTCTAGTTAAAATACTTATTTATGCCCCCATCTTGTTCCCACTGAAATCAACAGAAAAATTCCTATCAGCAAGTGAGTCAGGATCAGGCCCCAAAGACACACATGAAAATGTGTGAAGAAATGAAAACTTAAATGGTCAACACAGACATTTCCTGTCTATTTCCTTCGGTCTTTGAATCTGAAAAGAAAAGCCTGAAGTACTAGTAATCAGCATTAAAAGAAAGAGGAGACAGATTAATGACCTCCTAACCAAGGCTTGTTCAGCACTGCTGTAGGGATATGAAGTAGTCGATATCATCTACTAATACCAAGGGGTAGAAAAAAAGTGTCAATTAGCTCTTCCACAGACAGAACTTCTAGGAATGATAATCAAAAATACAGCAGTGCCATTGAGTAGCCGCATTTAAATACTGCTGAGAAAAGTAGAGCAGTGTTAGATAAACTCACCTAAAAGGGGAAACCAAGTCAGAAAGAGAGTTTTTAAAAGGCTCTTAAGGTAAAGACAAGGAGTGTCTTTAATCTGAATCTGTCTGAATCTGACAGGTAAGAAGAAGAGTGCTAATTATTCATGCTGCCAAGGGCTAGCACAAGAGATCTGACAATAGACATATTTGAAGACCTGCTGTTTAACTCGGAACCTTGATTCCTGTCTTTGTGGCATTGTTATGCTGTTTCATAATTCTTTCCAAGAGGATAATCTTTAAAGTGGTAGTTCAGGAAAAGAATTAGAGTAAAGCCAGCAGGGATTACAAAATCATCTTGTCTGACCTCCTCTATACCACAGATCATACATACTACCCAGTTCCTTCGCACGATACCCACCAACCAAAATGATACCAAAGAATTACAGGCCACAGGAGACTCACTAGTCTATATTGTGTCACTGGCAAAAAGCAGGAGGAATTGATGGCATCTGATGTCAAAGCCCCCACAATAGTAGAGAAAAGTTATGTGAGAGATACCAAAATAATCCTGGCAAGTGATCCACAATCACATGCTGCAGAGGAAGGTGAAAAAAGCCTGAGGTCCCTGCCAACCTAACCCTGGGGGAAAATTCCTTCCTGAACCCACCGGAATGACATCGCAGCTTCAGAAGTCCTCAAATGGATGATGCCATGATGTTACTCTTATGATTATTGCTCTTAAGAGACCTCTTGGAAGACACCAATCACTCTAGTTTAAATTCTGTAGGTACTATAGTTTGGGGACATGTATTATATTCAGGCCAATATTTTGTGTTATAGGTATTTGGCACCTGAATAATTTCTTTTAAAGTGAGATTTTTGTCATTTTAAATTTTTACTCTTACTTTCAGAATCTGTAGAATAGCTATCTACAAAACATTGAGCTGAAGACAACAGTTCTGCATGGAATAAGCAAATCAAAATGAAGAGAGTTCAGAAAGCTGTATGTTTAATTTGAACCTAGTATCTTTAGAACTTTAACTATCTTCAGTCTTAGAGAACTTAATTTGCTGTATAATCATTAGACAGGCTGCAGTTAGCCATGATTATTAGATTTCTCTGCATAGAACTGAATTAAATTATGTTCATTTCAGAGAAGAACACTTCAGTAAAATGGTAATGACAATTCATACAAAATAAATTCACAATATAGTTTTGAAATATTTCAATTAGTATGATGCATTTAGCTAATTGTAATATTAGGCAATGCCTTAAACCAAGAGTTAATTGCAAGAGGTAAAAATGTCAATCTTCAGTCTAAAAAGTACTTTAAAGATTGAAGTAAATGACAGTAATTATAAGATGACACCATAATAGTGTTAACACACCACCCGGGCATTTCACCACTTATACTCCTTTTCAGATTGCAAAACATGATGGAAAATTATATACTACTGCAATATTGCCAACGTCAAGAATTGAAGGGTGATGAGAAAGTGAATAACAAAGTGTTATTTATCTCTTTACATAACATTAGGATCATCTGATGAAATTAATAGCCAACAGAATTAAAACAAGTATAAGAAAGTATTCCTTCATACAACGTACAGTCAACTCTTTGCCAGGGAACATTGTCAAGGCCCAAACTATAATTGAATTAAAAAAATGAATTAGTTAGGTTCATGAAAGAGTTGGGGAGATGGCAAAAATTCAGAAAAAGCAGCCATTAGTGAGCCAGGTACCTATGCATTCTGCAAACAAGCACTCGTGTCAGGATCCAACCATTAGAGAGAGTCAAGAAGGAGCGGACTAAGAAAATTATTTAAGTGTGCAGGGGTACGCATGTCATGTGAAATGATTGTGCTGGAGGAACAAATGATCCTAAGGAACAGGATTGATTTATGAAACAGCAGACACAACACCCATGGAGAGAGCCTATGGAGATCATCACAGAATAGAGACTCAGAGAACCATATGGAGGCCAGCCCCATAATGAGGGAAGGAGGAAACTCCATAGAGATAAAAACAACCAACCAAACAAGGAGTCCTGTGGCACTTTTAAAGACTAACAAATTTATTTATCGCATGAGCTTTCGTGGGAGAAAATCCCACTTCATCAGACGCTTTGAGATCAAAACGTCTGACGAAGTGGGTGTGACCAAGGTCTCCTGGGGTACCCTCCTGGATGTGCAAAAATCAGGGCAAGCTGCAAAACCGGGAGCCAAATTCCCCAAACACTGATGGGTAGTACTTAAACCAATCTCCTTATCAGTCAGAAACAGACTTCTGGTTCCCCATACTGGGTACCAAGAAATCTGCCCAAAATAGAAACAGCCCCCTTTATTGCACTCCAGCTCCTCTGGCTCCCACCTAGCCACACGGTCCCTTAAAGATATAGGTTCTCCTGACCCCAAAGGGCCAGCCACAGCACACAGAACAGTATAGGTTTGGACCTTACCCAAAATACCACACTGGTAGCCAATCCTTTAGTAACTACAACTAAAGGTTTAATATAAGACGAAAAGAAGCAACATATGAGAGATGTTGACGGTCAAAGCGAATCACATACATACAAATGAAAAGCAGTTTGCAGGCTTGTTCCTTTGGAGTTTGCAGGCTTGTTCCTCTGGTAAACACTCAATCCTTTGTTCAGGCTATGTACACACAATCAATTTATTGTGCGGTAAGGCTCCCTACCACACAAAAAAGCCAGTAGCGTACACACGATCAATTTCCCTGTTGTGCGGCAACACAGTCTTGCCGCGCAACAGTTAAACCACTCAAAACCAGAGTGGTAGCATTACTGTGGAACAGCTGTTCCACAGTAATACTCATGTGTACACATCTAGCAGAGCAGTGAAATTGAGTATTATGAGAGCTGCCCGGTTTGGCCGCTCCCCTGGACTGAGCTAGAGGGATGGCCTGAACCGGCTGCCCACGCCGGTTCGGGCCAGCCCCCTAGCTCCCGGGCTTCGGGTGGCAGCAGGCGCGGAGCCTCTGCCACCACCTGAACCCCTGTACTGAGCTGGGGGATTGGCCCGAACTGGCGAGGGCAGCTGGTTTGGGCCAGCCCCTTAGCTCAACCCCGGGGCTTCGGATGACAGTGGGGGCTAGCAACGCACCCCCCGCTGCCACCGGAAGCCCTGCAGCTGGGCTAGGGGGCTGGCTGTGGGCAGTGCATGGTGGGACAGGTGCCCACCATGCACTGCTCTTCTATCGCAAAGGAGCATTCACACAGTGAATTGGAGCAATCAAATATGTACTATTATGGGAGCTGCCACGTTTGGTGGCTCCCCTGGACTGAGCTAGGGGGCTGATCCGATCCGGCTGTTCGGGCCAGCCCCCTAACTTAGTCTAGGGGTTCGGATGGTGGAAGGAGCTGCAGCGGTTCAGTGCTCCGGTTCAGTGCAGGGGTTTGGGTGGCAGCAGAGGCTCCGGTGCTTAAGCACCGCAGCCTCTGCTGCCACCCAAAGCCTGGGGGCTGAGCTGCGGGGCTGGCTCGAACCCTCGCCGGTTCAGGCCAGCCCCCAGCTCAGCCTCGGGGCTTCGGGTGACAGTGGGGGCTGGCAACTCAGCCCCCGCCGCCATCCGAAGCCATGCAGCTGGACTAGGGGGCTGGCTGTGGGCAGTACATGGTGGGACAGGTGCCCACCATGCACTGCTCTTCTATCGCAAAGGAGCATTCACACAGTGAATGCTCCTTTGCGATAGAAGCAGCACGTATGTACATACAAAAGCGCTATATTTATAGCGCTTTTCTTGTCCCGCAATAACTTATTGCGGGACAAGTTTATCATGTGTACATAGCCTGACACAAGGCCTGGGACTTAGCATCAATTACTTGTTTTTAATATTTATTTTACAGACATCTTAATATAGAGAAAATGTCTTAAGATCAGCAGAACTGGAGTCAGAAGGCCCATTTTATTTTGTGGAGATTTATTTTGAGATTGAGGGTACACCTTGGAAACAGGGAACAGGTAGAGTGAGGCTGGTAGTAATACAGCCACTGAGGCAGAGCAGTGCACAATGTTTAATACAATTACACTTGTTCAACATAACCTGCAGTCAGCTTCATTCTTTATCAGTGAAACAGCTGTCAGCCCCACATTACTCTGCCAGAGTGAAAGGGGCTAAAGTGGTATATAACTGATAGTTGGCAATGTGAAGAACAGAAGCTCCATGAAACATGTCTTGGATTTTTCAGATATAAACTATTGCTTTAACATTATCTTAGTCATAATTAACCGAGTTAAAATTCAGGGCTTACAAACATTGGAAACACCCCACTAACTTTACATTGTATTACCATATACAACAGAAGACTGAACGCTTCCAACTTAGGGTATTTATATCAGTATAAAGCAATGCATTAAGTTGAAGTCATTTTCTCATTATAATAGGCCAAAGGCACAGCCACTTTCAGACTGAAGAACTTTAAGAAACACTGGAAATGCTGCAATTATTTTTAATTGCTAAGTTCAAGGTAGAAAAATGTAAAGTTACTAAAGTGTCCATTTTTTTAGCGCTTTGATTTGGAAGGAAGTCAAGTAATATTCTACCACGGCAGTTTAAGATATATTAAACCAATTTACAAAGGGAGTTTTTATAGAAACTAATAAGGAAACATGCACATTAAAATGAATAAAGATGGTCACTCATGAAATGTATATAAATTCAGAGAAATCATGTAAAGAATTCACAATTAGTTCACAGGCATAAAGATGTTTTCAATGTTCAGAGCTGCTGCGGACAAGAAAAGTGATTTCCCTCCACAGGGTGGTGATTGGCAGATGCTGACTGTGATGGTGTACGATGGTAATAGTGTGATGGAAAATAAAACCACAGTATAAGGTGAATTAAATGTTTATAAAGCAGGCTGATTTGCTGTGGCAAAGTGTCTTGGTGACCTTAAGTAATAAGAATAATAGACATTTTTCACTATATATTTTCACTGTATAGTCTGTATTTTTCAGCACAGATGGTATTAACAGAAATAGTACTAAAGTTAATTCCTAACTGAAATAAAAAAAGCTACTTAGTAAATTCTTATCACATACACTAAAAAAAACAAAAAACAAACAAAAAACAAACGCAAATGAGGAGAGACTTGACTGATTTCTGTTGGTGAAACCCAGCTTGTGGGCACTCAGTAGTGGAAAGTCCACCTCTCGTACTCAGTCTTGGTGACTGCTCATGTGGGCATAAGCCTGTGATATTAAAAAAATGTTTGGTTTTAAGGCCTACAATCACGCACCAGATGGGTATGTGACATTGACCTACGCGATCTAATCTACATACTGTAACACTCCCTGAAGACCCCCCTGGGACTTTGTAAGTCTTTGTATTTCTATCTCATCAAGTAGTTGAATGTTCCATGTAGACAGTTAGGGAGGAAGGAAAAAATATCTTTGATTGTAAAGGAAATAGCTGTGCTTTTCGCATATAAGATAAAATAAAGAAAAAGATCAAAGTTTGAATGAATGAGAGTTTGGTGTATGAATGTGAAAGAGCCACAGACCAGCCACAGACAGATCCCAGCTGGAACTATTGTAAAACAAAGAGGAAATGAAGCTAACCAAGTTTCACAGTCTAAATTGATTCTCTTGCTTTTAGAGCTAATAGTTGTGTTTTGCCTTTTGAAATTTCAGTCTATATGTATTCACAATAAATGTGGCATATGGCCTTATGCCCCTGAATAAAATCCTTCTGGCTTTCATTTTGTAAGTATAACACTGGCATTTTAATGGTGATTTATGTATGTGAGTATGGCTTCTGTTTATAATATTTTTCTTACAAATATTATAAAATCAGTTGCAGTTGTGCCCCAATTGTGTGATATCAGCCTGTGATGGGTTGATAACATTCTCCACTGGATGGACATTTCCTGCTAATGTTTTGGGAGAATAGATCAAGTTGACACCTCCATCTGCCTCCTGTGCTCCATCGCTCTCTATGAGGTCACAGGTAGGCCTCCTAAGCTCCACCCAGACTCACCGGCTATGTCTACAGTGGCAAGTTAGTTCGAATTCAGGAGGCTTAATTCAAACTAACTAAAGCCATGGCTACACTTTCTTTAGTGTATTTTACAAATTTTACAAATTTCTTAGTTCGAACTAACAGGCCATTGAAATGAATGGGGATTGCTAATTAGAAATAAGCAAGTGCCATCAATGGCACTTGCTTAGTTCGAATTAAGTTCATTCATACTAACTAAAATTAGTTTGAATTAATTAGTTCGAACTAACTAATTCGAACTAATTTTAGCAAGTGTAGACATAGCCACCGTGTCTTCCTCTGGCCTCAGCCCTTCAACTGAGCCACAGCCCTTCAACTGAGGCACAGTACCCTCGCCCCGTCCAGCTCTGCCACTTGCTTCAGTGGTCACCACAGTGAAACACCATTCTAATGGCGGTCTGAGGGAGGGATCTGAGCCTACCCACTACTCCTGTCCCCAGCCACCGTGGGCTTCATCCAGGGACCCTATGTTCAAGAGACCTGTACTGCCTCTTTGCCCAATTCTGTGCCAGCTTTCCTTGGGTCTCTTCCCTATTGCCCCCAGTACATCTTCCACCCTTGTATCAGGGCCTTGGCTCTGCTCAGTTCCAGCAACCAGCCACTGGTCCTTTCAGGGACCTGACCTCCTGATTCTGTCAAACTCCTGGGAGGTACTAACGTGCTGCCTGGCAGCTCTTTTTTATACCAGGCCCCAGGGCTCTGACTTTCTCTCCTGCAGCCCCCTCTGATTATCTGCTGCTTCCAGAGCTCTCATAACCCCTTCCTAGCCAGTTTGGGGCAGACATATGTTGAAGGCACTGCAGGCAATCCTGCTCTCCTCAAGGCCCTCACTGCTTTCCATCTTGTGGCTAAAAACTGCATTTTTTTTTTTTTTGTCACCAGGCATTTGGATATATTAAGACACATTTTCCTGTGACTAAATTCACTTACTGAGTTCCAATGGTTAATTACCCTCATTGTTAAAATGAGCCCCTTATTTTCAATCTGAATTTATCTAGTTTCAACTTCCAATCTTGTTAGATCTTTTGTCTGCTAGATTGAAGAACCCATTTTTCACATATTTTGTTCCCAGGTAGCAATGCATAGACTGTGCTTAAAGTAATTTCTTAACTTTCTCTTGGCTAAGATAAATAGATTGAGCAACTTGTGGTGTTCCCAGGGAGGAATAAATCATACTTATTTTGTAAAAGTTATTGCCAAGTCATGCAATTTCATATATGAACACAAATGCCCATAGTGAATTCTAGAGTGGGGGTGGGGCAAACCCAAGGACCTATTGAAGGTAATATAGTTGGTGAAAAGGGGCTGTAACTTGGTGGTCCCATCTAAAAGAGGGGTAACACACTAGGTTCCACCTAGAGGGAGGCACAAGCATGGGTCTGTAGCTTGGAAAGTGTGCCCATGGGAGGGACTAAGTCGGGTCACAGTACTGCACACCTCTGGAACCATAGCACAAGCATGTTGTAAAAGTATAAAAGTGAGATTAAACCAATCAATTAAAGAAACTATTAGAAACTATATACATTGTGACCAGTAAGACTGATGTATGTTGCTAAACATCATGACTCTGATGTTTTTAAATGCCTAAACTTGGCATCCAATTTAAGCACAGAAAGAAAAACACACCAATTCTAAGAATAGCTTATTAGATAATTTTCTGCCTCATAAAACCCATAGCAGAAGTTTATGAAAATAATAGATAGAAAATGTTTTATTAGCTACTCCTATGATATAGAAACATGGAACATGGTAATATCATTTATACTGTCATTTTTTTCAGTATTAGTATTTCCTATTAGTGTAATAGGTTTAAATATTTTTTTCTCACCATGATGAGTGAGTGTCTATTATACTTACATAAATGGTATGTCTATTCATTTTTTGCTTTATCAGTTACTTTACTGATATATAGAAAGGTTCAGAGGCAGATTTGAGTGGTGTTATTGGAACTATTAAGAATAGCTCAGGGTTTCAAAAAATATAATTTTAGGAATGGGCAAACTGCCAGAGCTAAGCTAAAATAACAACCTTTTGACCATCATAAAGAGTTAACTTTCTTGGTCGGTTTATATGAATGGGAGTACACCTCTTTGGCCAGATGCAGAAGTGTAGGGAAAAAGGCTGTTTTTTGTAGCATAATTAGCATGTCCTGAACAAAGTAGTATCCAGATATAGTGTTATTGTGGCTAATATAAGGTATCTTCTGCCAATATCAGCCCTAGTTTTGGAGAATTGGAATGTGTGAGTTTGGAAAATATTATACTAGAATATTAAAATATTTGCCAAAGCAAATGGTAATGAGACATTTCCCATCAGCCATGATTCATACACTGATAAAGGCAAGGCATTCTATTTTTAGTCCCTATGAATGCAGCAGTTACTCTGAAATAACTTTTCTCAGTTCCATCAGGAAATTTCACATAATGTACCGCCACTTTTGCCAATTTCTCTTTCTACCACCATTTTGGGGATGCTTATTTCTTGTAAGAGTAGGAGAAAGTTTCAGTGAATGATACCCAGCTGTGAGATCCATCCTTTGTAAATATACATATTTATGACTATGGATGGAAATAATTTGACTTAAAGAGAGATTGTTTTAAACATTATACAACCACCTGCATTTGGGTGACATTTTCATCTGCAAGCTTTCCATGGCTTCTTATCCCTTCTCACTGATGCTATATGGCATAAATGAATATTTGGTTGAAATACTAGAAAGTACTTTTATAACTATGTCTCTGCACAGACAATTTAAAAAGTACAGACAATTTAAGTAGTTGGCCATGGAGAATCTTTGGCGCTCCTGGAATTTCAGCTTTTCACTAAATAAAATGTTGCGCACCTCTGGTTGTGAAGACAGCTGTCAGGGTATAAAGAGACACAATGCTGCTTTTTTTTCTGTCTGTAGGAAAACAGTCTGTGATCACAGTACAAAAAGAGGAGTGAGTTAAGAGGTCTTAACTTTGAAAACTAATTACAGTTATTTAGATCGATGGTTCTCATATTGCTGTTCATTCACCACTAGTGATCTAGAGAGATGTGTAGTCACACAATGCTAGCTCTCCTCCTTGGTTACTGCTATTAAATTACATTAAAAGATAGAAAGTATGTAACATATTTTTGCTTTCAAGTTCCAAAGGGGTAGCCATGTTAGTCTATTGCAGAAAAAACAACTGAGTCCTGTGGCACTTTTAAAGATTAAGGCTATCTCTACACTTGTTAATATCAACTTTAACTAAGTCGACATAACTAAGTCGACTAAGTGTGTCTACACTTAAAATTAAAGTCAAATTAAAGGGAACTTAGAAAGTCGACCTAGAGCGTCCACACTTGATGCCTAGGTCGACTTCTCAGGGCTTAGAGGGATCTAGGGGAGATCCACGGGGGCAGGGGGACACCCCGAGCCCAATGCCAGGGGGCTCAGCCTTTGCCCCATTGTACCTACCCAGCAGGGAGGGCATTGGTGTAGACCTAAGTCGACTTAGGGCTACCTCAGGTCTACACTGGCTTAAGTCAACTCTAGGGAGTCGACTTAAGCCTTAGGTCGAATTGAAAGGTGGTGTTATAAAGTCGACTTAATTTTAATTAAGTCGACTTTATTTTCCTTAAGTTGACTTAAGCAAGCTGCTTAAGTCGACTTAAGAAAACTGTAGTGTAGACACAGGGTAAATTAAGTCAACTTAAGCAAGCCAGCTTAAGTCGACTTAATTTACAAGTGTAGACGCAGCCTAACAGATTTATTTATCGCATGAGCTTTTGTGGGAGAAAATCCCACTTCGTCAGACGCTTTGAAGATGGGAAATTTACAGAATGGGAGGAAATTAAATGCAGGGGAGTGTATGACATAGGATCAGGTCAGGCTGTAACAGCAAATCAAAATAGGTTATGTGCTGCTCCCCAGTGTTTGAGTCCTAACACCTATTTTGATTTGCTGTTACAGTCTGACCTGATCCTATGTAATACACTCCCCTGCGTTAAATTTAAACTTTAAACTCTAATAAGAATGTTGCCAAGAATCTAATTAGCTATTTACAGACACAACAAATATCTTTACATAAGATGTATCTACATCTCTATATACTGACATATAAAATACACAGAAAAGTTGATTCCATCTATTCTATAGTAGGGAAATCATACCTTACACACCGTTTCTGTTGTAGGGAAGTTAGCACAATTGACAGCAACTCAAATCGCATCAGATGGTAAAATTTACTCAGAAGGAAACATTTGAAATAGTCATAAACCACAGAAAAAGTATTAATGGCTAGGTAATGTCTGTTTCTGGCACTGGGAAAGGAAACCATATATGGAAATGTTTTTTTACACCCCCTTGTGTCAGGTCCAGTTCCAGTCTCGGTGTTTTTCCTGAGCACAAGGACTGAAACCTGCTAGCACTCAGTGAGGAACAACCTGTTCTTACCGGAGACAGGGGCAATACAAGCATTTAGCTCTAGATCTCAGTATTTTACAAAGGTGATCATTGGAACTGGGAGAGGAAGTGAATTGCTCAAAGTGACCCAGAAGGCCATTGGGAGACATGGGCCTAGAACCCAAGGCTCCTGAGTTATAGGTCAGTAGGCTATGCACTAGATTACATTGCCTCCCTTATTTTGAATTTGAAATGTGCTCAAATACTATGACAAGTCCTCTAAGAAAGACAGATGGGAGCACCAACTAAAAGAGAGGAGCATGCAGTGTGTCATCCTAAGTGGCGGCAAAGAAAGGACATTCCCTTTGTGTGCTGGGATGCTCCAGAGACGACAGGCCCTCATTAGGCTAAATGGACTTGGGCCGTCCCTTAGTTACACTGATTTTAGGCCATGTACACATGATAACTTTATCGCGCATTAACAGTCATTACCGCGCGATAACAACAACAGCGTACACACGTGCAATAGGGCTGTTGCGCGTCAACAGCCCTATTGTAGCTCAATAGAAAAACTACCTCGACGAGGGTGGTAGCAGTTAACACGGAAAAGCTGTTGCGCCTTTCGACTCGTGTGTATGCTTACCGCGCAATGATTGGCCTCCGGAAGTGTCCCAGCATTCCAAAGTTGTCCTCTCTGGTTTTCTCCCCACCCACTCTGTGGCCATGATGAAACAGTCCCCGCCCTGTTTCAATTCTTGGGATTTTCTAATTTCTCCTCTGTTTCACTTCCTGTTTTCTTCCTCGTGGAGTGGAGTGCAGCTCTGATCTTCACTAACAATGGTGGCCCATCATGGAAGACATGCACCCATTTGGAGCACGGCAGAGGTGCTGGACCTGATCAGCATCTGGGGAGAGTGTGCTGTGCAGGTGCAGCTACGCGGCAGCAGGCGAAATTATGATACATGTGGCATAATGTCTCAGGCCATGTCAGAGAGAGGTTATGATAGAGACACTGTGCAGTGCAGATCGAAGGTGAAAGAGCTAAGAATAACCTAACACTGAGTGAAGGAGGCAAACCGCCATCCGAGATCAGCACCTGCTACATGCAGGTACTACAAGGAGATCGAAGCCATCCTCAGTGGGGAACCCCACAACCACTGCAAAGAGCCCTGTGGACACATCGGCCCCCCCCTCATCCACTGAATGCCAGCGCCGAGCAGGATGAAGACGTGATCGATGAGGACGAGTAGATGGAGGATGACCTGGAGGAGAGTGCAACAGCCTGTAGCCAGGAGCTCTTCGGCACCCCCGCTGAGATGTCCACACAAGACATGAATTGCAGCGTGTCCTCTGAGGCGGCAGAGGGGGGTTCCGGTAAGTTTCTCTTTCATGAAGCTATGGCGCCTGCTAAAATAGCATTGTCCGGGGCGGGGGTGCTTGCTGTCTCAGTCCCCGCTGTGCACGCTCTTTAGTCTGCATTCATTAGAAGTGCATCAACACAAGCAGTGATTGTCAAAAAATCATCTGTATTTAGGTCACTAAAGGTTTCCTCGATGTACCTCCAGAGCCTCCTACTCAGGTTAGATGGGAGATCGTATGTGTCCATGCTCCCGTATAAGGATACTTGGCCTCACCAGCTGCAAAGTACAGCACTGGGAACCATGGCAGAACACAATGGAGCAGCATACGGTCCTGGCTTGCATCTGGTGGCATGTAGGATATGTATTCTAGCTGGCAAGGGCACTCTGAGGAGAGAGATATCGGGTTCCATCTGTGTGCCCTGTGCAGAATGTTAGCCCCCAGTAAGCTTTCTATTAGGACGTACCTTATCCGCTTCAGCAAAGCATAGGATGTTGACTGCCCTGTACCTTCCAGTGGAATGTGCTACTGGAAGGTTACATTGGTTATCTATGCTATGTGTTAACAATCGCTTTATTATTTATTTTTTAGATTCGACCTTCACAAGGTATCTACCCCAGCTGACCGCATGAGAAACATTCGGCGGCGTGCTCGAAGAAAAAGGGAGGATATGTGTCAGGAGCTGATGAAAACAACAGAAGCATCCGTGAGGGAGAATCGAGCCTGGAGAGAGGAATCCCAACAGAGGAGGCAGAAATACAGGGACGAACTGATAAGTGTCATGAAGGAGCAAACAGAACTGCTCAAGAGCATGATTGCTTTGCAGACCCAGGTGATTAATGTACGGGCTCCACTCCAGACAGTTCAACATGTCTGCCCATCGCACCCCGTAGTCCTTCAAAGAATTTCTTCGAAGGCCACCCGTCCCCCTGGTATACTGCAACATCCAGTCCCTCACAGAGCTACTTTTTAGAGACAGGCAGCTACACCCACCCGTAACACCTCCCACCCACTCCCCCCCCCCCCCCCCGTTTCATCTTTTGATAAAAACAGTAACAAAAACTTTGAAGAGTGGCTTTATTTGTACACAGTGAAAATCTCATAAGGTGCACTTGATGTGTCCTTGAAGTGAACTATGGGAAGGCATCATTGAAATGCTCCCTGAGTGCCTCCCTTATGTGAGCAGCTCCCCTATTTTCACAAATATTATGAAGGACAAAGCATGCCGCATATTACAGCAGGGATGTTGTCCTTGTCCCAGTCCAGCCTCCCATACAAACAGCACCAGCCCCCTTTTAAACTGCCGAAGGCACACTCTACAGTCATTCTGCAGTGGCTCAATCTGTAATTGAACCGCTTCTTGCTGCGATCTAGGTTCCCGGTGTACGGCTTCATGAGCCATGGCATCAGTGGGTATGCTGGGTCTCCGAGGATGACTATGGGCATCTCCACATCCCCCACAGTAACTTTTTGATCTGGGAAGAAGGTACCTCTTTGCAGCTTCTGGTACAGACCAATGTTCCTGAAAATGCGGGCATCATGCACCTTTCCGGACCACCCAGCATTGATGTCCGTAAAACGCCCCTTGTGAGCCATGAGTGCTTGCAGCACCATAGAGAAGTAGCCCTTCCTGTTGATGTACTCCGTCGCAAGATGGTCTGGAGCCAAAATCGGGATATGTGTGCCGTCTATTGCTACCCTGCAGTTAGGGAATCCCATGGCAGCAAAGCCGTCCACAATCTCACGAACATTGCCCAATGTCACCGTCCTCCGTAGCAGAACGTGATTGATGGCTCGGCACACTTGTGAGAGGGCTAATACGACGGTGGACCGCCCAACTCCAAACTGGTTTCCAACCGACTGGTAGCAGTCAGGAGTCACCATCTTCCAGATAGCTATCGCAACACGCTTCTCCAAGGTCAGGGCGGACCTCATGTTGGTGTCTTTACGTCGCAGGGCAGGGGCCAACTCTGAACACAGTTCCAAAAAGGTTGCTTTCTGCATTTGAAAGTTCTGTATCCACTGCTCGTCATCTCTCAGCTGCATAACAGTGCAATCCCACCACTCGGTACTCGTCTCGCAACCAGAAACGGCATTGCACCGTGTGCAGATGATCGGTGAAGAAGCTGAGCAATGCGATGCTGTTGCTCTGCAGGACATCGATCAGGCCCTGCTCCTCAGTGTCCTCGTCTGATTCGGAGCTCATTGCGTACTGAGCAACCAGCCAAGATATATTTAGAATGCTGAAGGCAACAGTGGAGATTAGAGCAGGATCCATGCTGTCACAATTGTGATTGCTCGCAAGTAGTGCAGCACTGCACTGTTGAAAATAGGCGCGAGTTGCTATTGGCAATGAGGAAGACGCAAGGGGAACACAGTGCACCACGGGAAACTAAGAGTTTACTCATGGCGCTTTCCGTTCCTTTCCTTCATCCCAGGATTCCAAGCTCTGATTCAGGGAAAATTGAACTATGGGATAGGTGCCCAGAATTCATTGTGCTGCACTGCAATATTGCAAAGAATTCTGTTGCGTTGCAAGGAGTGATGTGCGTATACGCTCTCCCACAATAAAGGTCATGTGTTTTTTATAGCATGATTGCCATGTTGTGCTTTAATCTGATTGTGTGTACATAGCCTCACATCAGTGAAACTCCATTTTACTTCAGTGTAGTTCTTTCCAATTTATACTGGTGTAAAAGAGAGGAAAATAAGCCCATTATGTCTCCAGAGTGCTTCCTGGAATGGTGAAGCTCTAAACTTTCCCCAGTGTTGGGTTGAGTCGTAGTAGTACAAGATTAAAATAAGTTAAAATGATGCCTTTGAACTTGAATCTCATTTTATTTCTACCAGTGGAAGACTTCTGGAAAGTGATTGAACAGAAAGAGTCAAATATGGGAAATTGATGGAACAATTTACTTTGTGGACTTATTGTACAACCCCTCCAAATTGCAGGAAGCATGTGCCAGAGGTAAAAGACACATGTACTCATGATAAAAGTAGTGAGATAAGGCACAAGATAGTTCCTATTCAAGACAATTGGAGTTTTGTTGTGGACTTCAGTGGGAGCAAGGGCATCAGGATACATGTCTGAATAGTGGCTCGGTGAGTGGTTTTGTTGTGGTAAAAATGCCCTGACAATTGGCAACTTGGCTTCAACTTGTTCTGGTCCAATGGCACACATCAGTATCTCAAATTCTGCTTGAACAGCTAATATTGGGGAATATGTGATGTGTGACCAAAATTTCTGCACATGGCATTTTAGTTCATATTCTCTTAGCTCTTAAAAAAAAATCAATAATTTGCCATTGTATTTTGATCCACCACACAATGAAAGATTTTGTACTATCTCAAATGCAGAAACAAACAAAGAAGTGCCAAGATGGAGGACAACCTCAGGTTTCCATTTTAAATCTCCAAAGCATTTTCCATGATGGTGGGGGCACAGTTGTGATCAGCATAGTTACATTTGCAGTAAAATTGCTATGATCATCTTTTGCTTGCTCATACTCAGAATTTTCCAAAACAATCAACTTTTTTCCCTAAATTCTTCATGCTCTCTTTTTGAAGAAATGCCTCTAATTGAAATCCTGCTTAGATACATTTACTGCTGTGGTCCAGCGGTTGCAATTTTCTCTATTCTGTGCTCCCAAAAAACAAACCCCAGTGTCTTTTACTCACTTTTTAGTTTGCTTCTATTCTTTTAGAAGTGATTATCTGAGTGGGCATTACCAGGTTAGGTAGTGATTGTAAGTATATTGGTTTGTTGGACAGAAACATTTTCTTTAGTTTCTATCACAAGAAAGGTATGGATTGGAACCTTTCGTTCATCTTATGGTTCACCTATTCGCTTTTGGTTTCTTAACTTTTCCCTTCACTTCTCAATAGGTTTTCTCTTTGCTTGGATTTGATGTGCTCATATGGAAATTACGGCACATGGGATTTTGTGGGTTGGCTTTTTCTCTTGGTTTTATATAACGATTATAGAGTAAGCCTCTACCCTAACTTCTGCTCTCCCTGTGGGACTGTAGATACAACTGCAAGGCATAGACATTCTAGTCAGTCCAGTCTGCTTTTCTGTAGCTATAAGTGCATGTTAGTTACGTCAGAAGTCTCCTATCAGGAATTTTATGTAGTCCATTTTTATAAAACATTATTTATATTGGCTTTACAAACACTTTTAGGTATTAATATACAGGGTTTTCTAAGCTACATAAGCAAAACAGTTTTTCTCTTTTACCAGATCAGATAAGTGACATCAATCTGGTAGAATTCCATGTTATAGTATAATGTATTTGAGTGAATGAGCAATATATTGTCCCTGCCAAATTTACAGTGCTGTGGATGATGGGAAAAGAAGAGGATTTTGTATCTGATATTGTCTCTATAGAATCTAATGGGAAATATATCCAGTAGCCAGGCTAAACTAGCAGTGAAATGTGATGTTGGCCACAGCCAACACAGCCATTTCATTTGTCTGTTGAAGATCGAATGTTCATCATAAAAAACTACTTGAGGCAATTGTTATTACTGCAGCAGTGCCTCTGGTGGTTGATTAGCTAAAAACACTGAAAAAGGACCCACACGTATCAGAAATGAGCAGGAACCAAAGACAAAAAAAAAATTAATGAATCTTCATTACCATTCTTCATCTTTTGGCAGGTCTCATACATGTGGAAGGGAGCTGTCACTAAAAGTATTGTACTGGAAACTGGAAAATAATTTCTTTTTTATTTAATAGCAAATTATAGTTCCTATGACATGCATGAATAGAAATTATAAGGGAATGTGTTTCTCAATTATGTAGTTCACATCTTATAAGGATCTCAATTAGAGAAAGTTAAACTGGTATCCAGCTTTCAACCATTCTTAGCATGTTCATCTCTAGATGTTTTGTTGCATAAAAATCACCTTCTAATGAAAAATCTAGTACTGCGAGTTAAGAAAATATAGGACTCTACTGCCATTCCTTTGATCTCTCATGGCAATATGTGTATTCCTAACTTAAATGAACCCATAACATTACTGATAGTCAGGATTTTTTTTTCTTTTAACTTGACTTATTTCATCTGAGACAGGAAGTGGAAATAGTGAGATATAACGAGAGAAGTTATTCTCTCTATATATCTGAGATGGCCAAAACCGGGCTGCAATGGAAATCTGACAAGAAACCTCCCATGACATATCTAGGCTAATATGTATTGCCATTTCAGAAACAGAAAAGCAGAATGGAATTTAGTCCCTGCGGGTAAAATTCACCCCATTTGACCCCATGGACAGCAGTGAATTTCATCCCAGATGCAGAGGTAACTTAGTGCATTAAGCAGTCTAAGATTTCACCTTTAGTGGCCCTGGTTTTCACTTTTTAACTTTAGAAATAACAACTGGGGAGGGGAGGGGTAACAAAAGTCTGACATTTGAATCATTACAAGGTTCAATGACTAAAATAACTATGGAATCAGTTATTGGTGTATAGAACTGCGTTGTTTTAACATCATGTGCCAGTCAACTCAAAATGCTCAAACTGTATGCAACAGGTAAACTGTGTGGAGTATAATTCCAAAGGGGGTAGCCGTGTTAGTCTATTGTAGAAAGACAACAGAGTCCCGTGGCACTTTTAAAGACTAACAGATTTATTTATTGCATGAGCTTTCGTGGGAGAAAAATCCCACTTCGTCAGACGCTTTGAAGATGGGAAAGTTACAGAATGGGAGGAAATTAAATGCAAGGGAGTGTATGACATAGGATCAGGTCAGGCTGTAACAGCAAATCAAAATAGGTGTTAGGATTCAAACACTGGGGAACAGCACATAGAGGAGGGGGAGGTCAAATCACTTGTTGTAATGAGAGAAAAATCCATAGTCCCTGTTTAACCCCAAGACAACTGAGTCAAATTTGCATATAAGTTTGAGTTCTGCAGTTTCTCTTTGAAGCTGTGATTTGTTATTCATCTGTTTCAACACAGCTATTAACAAGTCATCAAGGGAGTGAGCAGGGAGGTTGAAGTGTTCCCCTATTGGTTTTGTAGTGTTGCAATTTCTGATGTCAGATTCGTGTCCATTTATTCTTTGGTGCAGAGACTGTCCTGTTTGTCCAATACATAAGGCAGAAGGGCATTTCCGGCACATGATGGCATAAATCACATTGGTGGATGAGCAGGTGAACGAGCCCTTGATGGAGTAGGTGGCTTGATTAGGCCCTGTGATGATGTCATCAGTGTAGATATGAGGGCAAAGTTGGCAGCGTGGTCTGTTGCAGGGATATGTTCCTGCTTTAGTGTTTCTGTTGTATTGGCTGCTAAAGTTGATGGACAAGGAACTGTTATAGCAAATCCTCTGCTCCTATGACATTTTTTTTAGAACAACCTAGTATGTGATTTTTATGAGATAACCAGCTAGGCTTTTAGGTGCTTGGAGGCTCCTCACTTTTGGGCTCATTGTACATCTAACTACATGCCAAAGTCATGCAGCTCTCTCTCAGCAACTGCATCTCCTGCCAAATGTTATTCCTCAGATGTATAGTATAATCAGTGAGGAGAAAGAGGAAAAATGTCAGAAATTGTTGCTCTTATTCCCTGAGGTTTAGAGGATGAACTGGAATTGAAAGAGCTGTTCTTTGAATTGTAGTAGTTAGTAATATTAAAAACTCAAACTTATTGTTGAAGTAAAAGCAAATGGTTCTAAGATTATGGTAGGGAACAAAGCTCTTAGTTACAAGAAACTCCTTTGCAAATAGCTTTCTGGTCATTAAAACTGCAGGGAATATGTACAACCTGTTATATGGGTCATGGACACATTTCTTAACTGAAGTGATAGAAAACTTACTGCTTCTAAAAGAGTAAATTTGACTAATTTCCATGCATTAGAAAAGGCAGAGTAAGGTATAAAGTAACCTACAGCAGTCTTGAAGTGAACAAATCTCATTAGAGGTTTTTTTCTGTATCTTCAGAAAAATTCTAAACCTGTAATCTTTCTAATAGGTGCTTCAATTATTTTCTGTTCTTTTAATCTGTAAATTTATTTCACTTATTTCAAATTGGTCACTAGATTTGAGTCACAATTCTCAGAATATAACTTCTACTCAATGAAATATCAATGTGATTCAATGTTACTTCACCTCAAGTTTGTGGCATTCATATAATTCTATGTAATACCATTGTCTAAACGATAATATCAGAGACATGCGTAACAGTGTTATTGTGTTGTATTGATGTCCTGTTCATAAAGAAATGGAACATCTTTCTGGTATTCAAGGAAAGTGTTAAAAAAGGGCTTTTCTCAACTTTCAAGTTTTTGCTGTTACAGACTGACCTGATCCTATGTCATACACTTCCCTGCATTTAATTTCCTCCCATTCTGTAACTTTCCCATCTTCAAAGCATCTGACGAAGTGGGATTTTCTCCCACAAAAGATCACGCGATAAATAAATCTGTCAGTCTTTAAAAGTGCCACAGGACTCTGTTGTCTTTCTACAATAACTAACATGGCTACCCCTTTGGAACTTCTTACTTGTGAATTTCAAAGCAGATGGTGGGACTTAGAAATATTTCTTAACAATTTCAAGTACTCTACCCAATTACTTAGCATTTTGGTTTAAGTACTCTGTGTATCTGTATTTCTGTACTGTTAATGAATGTGCATAGCTGCTCTTATCACAGCAATAAACCAAGATTCATTATACTTTCTAACACTGCACAGGACATACATTCCCTTGAGTCTTCACAGGGTAATATTATGTCACTTCAGTTTCACAGAGCTTAGGTTTAGAATAAAACTTCAGGACCAATAAGATTAAATAATGTTAGGAATTGTATGTTTCTCCAGCATCTGAAACCACAATTTTACAATGGAGCTGAGTTGGGCAGGCAGGGATCCACAGGGCAGAATTGATGTGGAGGCACAGGCTCTTTGCATATAATATTCTGTCCTTCCACTGATCCCTCCAACTAGGAATGGGCCACCTAGTTTATTCCATGAGGGACTACAACTCAATCCACTTGTAGGTTGAATTTTGTGAGGGGGGTCCTTTGGAAATTTCCTCTCTAGGCCCCTCCTCCCACATCATTTTCCATGGGAGAAGATATTTGGGGCATAATAACAGACTTCTAACACTACACCTGTAGATCTTCTTTTACAAAGTGATTTTGATTTCACCCAGTTCTGTTTTATCTATTCTATCACTTATTCCTTTACAGTCTACTGCACATCACTGATGTATGGCAGTACCCCTGAAAAGTGCAATATCTGTATTCCAGTCTTGATTGCTATTGCACTATGTATTTGTTATTCCTATAATATCTGATTTCACATCCTGTGTTCTACTTCCTCTATTTGCCCAAAGTCATGTCCAAAAAAAGCCATTATTTTTCTCTGTCCTCACCCAGTTTCCTAGTTGGATGAGAGATAATCCTTTTGCTGTCTGTACACCTACCCTCTCATGTTCATTTACTATAACATTGTTTACCAGATTTTCCTCTTTCTGCATGTTATAACCAGGTGTGGAGTTTACACAAGTTTCTCTCAACATTCTCCCTGCCCTTTTCCTCGTTTAAAGTTTCTCTTTCCAGCTAGTTGTGAGTACCCCAGGTACTCAGTGGAGTCCATCAGTCAAGAAGAATGCTTTTTCCATGAATGCCTCACAATGCTGAACATCCAAAACCCTCGCCGATAGCACCAATTCTTGAGTCATCTGTTGATTTTCATTACCTTCAGGCCTTTACCCTCCTTCTCAGACAAAGCTTTAGCTGCTCATATGGTACAGCTATGCCACTGCAGGGCTGTATAAACCTGCCTCTTCCTGATACTGGTGTGTATCTTAGGTTTCATCCCACTGTTTTCTACTTTCTTTCTGTTCTCTCTTGGTCCCCAGTATATCATCCTTCCTGGGGATCTTAATCTATTGGCTGACTATTTCAAGGAACAACAAAGTGACCTAACAGGTGCAAACATCAAAGGTCAACAGAGATCCGTGTCCCCACCAGTGCTTAATTTATAATGGAAGAGGTGCCAAAGCTCAAGCATTTTTTTTTCCTTTCATAACTAATGCAGCAAGCCCAGAGACACTGGAAGGCTGAAATGAGATGTCAGGTCTCATCCCTGGCACAAATTAAGCATTGGCCCCCACCACAACATAGTGTCTTTCCTGGTTTAAGTACAAGGTGTTCAAAAAAGTATTTCAATTTATCAGTTTTGAATCTGTTGCCTTTTGGTTTTATTGAATATCCCTGCATTCTTGTATTATAAAGAAAAAGTAAACAGAAGCATTTACCTTCTGTATACGATGCATTAATTACATCTTTGTCCTGTCCCTCTTATGTATCTCTCTTTAATCCAAATAATGTAGATTTTTGTCAATCTGTCTTCACATAAAATCCTTTTCATGCCTCTGTTAATTATCATAACCTCTCTCTGGACCCTCACATGTTAAAGATTTTGTGATTGTATATATATATAGTGGTTATAATTTAACATAGTATTCAAAGTATCTGTCTAAGCAAATAGATTATAGGAACCTTCAAAGAATGCTAAAGAGAATTTGCTTTTTTATTAAAGTTGCATTTGAGGATCTACCCAAGATGTGTAGCATCTCTAAAATCAAACCCTTAAGTTAAATTAATAAGTTGTGTTTACTTAAGAACCTAACCCCTCCTTTTTACTTGAGGCATTATGTCTTCCTTTTCCACTGTAAATCTTATGTTCTTCAGAAATCTGGAATGAAGTACCGGTACCACACACACAAAAATGCAGCTTTAAAATGCCAGAGTTATGAAATGTGAAGTTGCGTTAATTTCAGGTGGTTAGAATTTCTGTGTGAAAGTTGGGCTTAGTCAGTTTGTGAACAGTAACCTAAATAAAAATCTCTGTAACCTAAATAAAAATCAATCATGACTGCCTTCTTTTTTCCCCTGAGACTCTTGTAGCCAGATCCCTTAGTGTGACAAATCCAAAATAACTCCACTGACCTAAGGATTTGGTCCTGTATTGTAAATAAAAATAGATTACAATGCTCATTAAATTTGTATAAATGGTAGCTATTTTTCTCTCCATTAGCAACAACATCTATAAAGCCATTTTCATTTTCCTACTTTAATACATTTGAACAGAGCTAAAAAGATAGAATCTCAAGTTAAAAGCCTGAATTTGTCACTATTTTACTTAAGATCAGTTTATATTTAACCCCACATTTCTATTAAAACTGATTTTGTCACAGATTTGAAGGTGACAAATATATGGGTTCATATATTGGACCGGGGGCCGGACCAAGAGCAGATGGATGGGGCGTTTGTGTGAACTAATTAAATTTAAACTTTGTAACATTAAAGGTTTAGTTTAATTCAAGGTAGAACAGGATTAATTAATTGTGTTTAAGTAATTGAATTTGAATGAATTTTGAATTGAAATGTAATTTTTAGAAAGGTTTTTATTTAAAATTAATTTTTAAAAGGTTTTTTTAAGAAAGAAAGAAAGAAAGAAAGAAAGAAAGAAAGAAAGAAAGAAAGAAAGAAA